>CM064543.1:30202278-30584778 GCA_032716605.1 Paralithodes platypus | reverse complement strand
AGAAAATGAGCTTCAGAATAAGGTGGGTCTAGCTTAAATACTAATTACATTGAGGCGATTCATTTTGCTATCAAGAGATTATTAAACTTAAAAATAATTAAATATATATTATCACATGTCTTGTTTCTGTATATAGACAATAAGTGAAGTAATGTATCCACTAGCCGAGGTACCCGAACCCTGTGTAGAGTAGTCCTGTGATCCAGAGATGGCTGCACTATGATGATAAATTCTAGTTTCGTTTGATAGTAATCTATTCTAGGACCCCCAGAGTGCCGAAGCTAAGTCTCATCTCCATACTCCTAAGGATTTGGTGGTAAAAGAGCAGACACACAAACCCACTTTACACATTTCTAGGAGTAGGTGAGGATGTGAAGGAGTGAGAAGATGCGAACAGTCGGAGAGGAAGGGGAAAGTGGGGAAACAAGGTAAGGACTAAATTTAGGATGGGAGAACAGAACATAATACAAAAACCAACCACAACAATAATAGTCTTTCTTCAAAACGTAAACTCAGGAACTTTCTCCCTCAATCTAGCTTTCCCTCATTCTATGACTTAGACTGCTTCAAGCTCAGTGTGTCCAGACGTATATTGACTCTTAACTTACCTAGAATTTTTAATTTCTTTATTTTTTTTTTTTGGGGGGGGGGGGGAAGTCATATATTTCAGGCAGCTTTGCCTTGTGTCTCCTTCGTACAATAAAATAGCAACAGTTTTCCAACGTGATATTACAGGAAAGTTAACCATTTCTGGATACGAGGACGCCTACTTAACAGTGTTGGCTGTTGCTAGACTACAGTATATTCATCAGATTAGGAAGGGTGTATGGAAGTCAGAGGGTAAATTGGGATAATCTTTACCCTTTTAATTACCGCAGATCCTTCCTAAGCTGCATAAAATCGTCTAATGGTAGCCAGAATAAACGGTCAAAACGCGTCATAATCCTGAAGAGGTTAAGAAAGTAAAGAATTATGTGTAGTCCCATGGATACAACAGAACAACAATATCTCAGGAAACACTTTTCATTTTGATAAATGCATAACACAATTTCAGTTCAGGTATGTAATTGCATTGAATATCATATAAACAGTCATGATGGTTTTGATTATTTACTAAAGATCAATTAGAAACAGGGTTGGTATGATATGAATCAAGTGATTACAAACGGGATTTAAAGACACATGTGATGACACATTAATCACATCGTAAATGCTATAAATGTAAACACATGCATATTTTCACAAACAATTTTATTCAGTTGTTCATTAATTGGAAAATTATGCATAATACAGACTTATATAGTTATATATAATATTTAATATTAACATAGAATCTTACGAATCTGCACTCAAGAGAGACCGGCCTCCGGTCTGGAAATTTTTCTACCGAAAAAATGTACATATATAACTTGAAGGGGCTCTGAGGGGATGGGGGTGGGGTGGTAAGTTCGTAGGAGGTCTAGGGAGGCGGTTTTTTATTTATTTATTTATTTTAATTTTTATTTATGACTATTAGAGTGTAGTAGAGTGAGGTGGAAGAACAGAGAGGGAGAGGTAGACCGAGTGAGAAGTGAAAGGATGGAGTTAAGAAGTATATGCGTGAAAGAGGTGCTCGATGGGAGGAGGGACGTCGACTGACTGGGGATAGAGGTGCATGGGGGCGTTTCATTCGTGGCCACCCCTTCGGGGATCACGGCGTCCGGCAATTGATAGATAGATTATTATTATTATTATTATTATTATTATTATTATTATTATTATAATTAGTATTATTATATTCTGGTCCTTATTATATACTTTGATTTGGTACCATAGATCTTGAATTGCATCGTAACATACAAGGGAAGAATGCTGGGACAGTATTCATAGCTCCTGCCCACCATGCTTTAGTTTTATTTTACACTTGTGATATTAATGACGTTTAGGACATTTATAACATGATTTAAATCACTGTCCTGTCATAAATCATTAGTGACACGTTTTTTCCAACCCTGATTAGCATTATTTTTTCAGTCGAACCTGGACTCATGTATGCGTTAAAGAAGTATTATGAGGACCATCAGAATTTGCTTTGTAAAACGAAATCGAAGACGACTTGAAAAAAAGTGTCTCGGGATGATTTATATACTCAAAAGAACTATAGTGTTTAAGGGGGTCACCGGGTTTTTGTTTATCTTTCTCTCCTTTTCTCTTTCCCTGGCTTGTATCCATTCGGCCCCATTCAGCCAACTGTTGTAAGACGCTTATTCCCATCCAGGTGTCGATTTCTTCCTGGCAAGTGATAGCGAGCCAGCATTGTATTGGAAATCCGGCTTCGCTGGAGAAATTTTTCCATCGAAAAATGTAAAAATTTAGCTTGCTGTCAAAACAAAAATATATATATGATGGCTCGCTACCGTTCGCCAGAAAAATATTGACACCTGATTAGGGGTAAAAGTCTTAAAACAGTAGGCTGAATGGGGCTGAATGGGGCTGAATGGGGCTGAATGTATACAAGCCAAAGAGAGAGGGAGAGAAAGATAAAACAAGCACGGTGGGCCCCCTTAACCATAGCTGGTGTGAGGCGGGTCTTTTTGGAACCTCCTCGTCTCACTCCAGTAGTTTGGAGAATGCAAGACCTTTCACCTCATTTGTGTGGCGATTATAAGAATATGAAACGCATTTTGTTAGCTTATGAAGGATCTATGGGAGTTAGTGGCATAATTGAGCTGGGCATTACCCCTTTGATTTATAGAGATTTTTCCTAAGCTGCATAACATTGTATAAGCATAGCCAGCATAAAGTGAAAACGTGTCCTTAATACCAAATATAATGAAGTAGTGCGTCATGTTAAGGGAGGCCACCTTGCTTTTTATCTCTTTCTCTCCCTCTCTCTTTGGCTTGTATCCATTCGGCCCCATTCAGCCTACTGTTTTAAAACGTTTACCCCCATTCAGATGTCAATATTTTCCTGGCGAGCGGTAGCGAGCCAACATATATATATTTTTGTTTTGACAGCAAGCTAAATTTGTACATTTTTCGATAGACAATTTTCTCCGGCGAAGCCAGATTTCTCCATACAATGCTGGCTCGCTATCGCTCGCCATGAAGAAATCGACACCTGGATGGGGATAAACGTCTTAAAACAGTTGGCTGAATGGGGCCGAATGGATATAAGCCAGGGAAAGAGAGAAAGGGAGAGAAAACAAAAACAGTGAGTAAGGGGAGTTATATTTCTCCTTAGACCTCCAGCAAGCTAAAAAAACAAAAAAAAACAAACAAATAAACGAAAAAACACACACACAGAAGACCGGGATTCGAGATAAATTTTTACATTTTTCGGTAGAAAAATGTCCCAGCCGAAGACCGGTTCCGGTTATTATTTTTGTTTTGATATGCATGATATTATCTGACATCAGAAGTGTAAATAAAATTGTTCTATATATGATTTTTTTTTTTTTTTTTTTTTTTTAAAGAGACAATGAACGGAGGAAGGAAAAACACAGATAAAACAAAAAGGTCCATGTGCCTAAAGGCATCCTCCATTCATAAAATGTTTGTAACAACTGGATTTAAACATTTGTTGATTGTAAGTTTGTGGAAAGCAATTCGAGGGAAGTGAATTCCAAAGAGTAGTAGCTCTGGGGATAAATGAATTCTGATAAGCAGAAGTTCTGCATTGTGGAGGAGAAAGTGTAAATTCATGGGCGCTCTCAGCTGCCCTAGTTCTACGGGGAAAGATGTGGAGAGGCGGCACAATTGAAGCAAGTTCCTCGGAACAATTGCTGTGAAAATATCTGTAGAATAATGCAAGGGATGCAACGTTTCTTCGTATGGCTAATGTAGGAAGGTCCTGTGTGATTGCAGGGTTATTGATTAATCTAATAGCTTTATTTTGAATTTTGTCCAACTGCCTCAATGCAACCACTCCACTTCCACCCCACAGAGGTGAACAGTAATCCATCTGAGAGCGCACATGACTTTTATATATTACGGCCAACTGCTCGTCAGTGAAGAATTCTCGAACTCTGTATAGGAGTCCCAGTTTTTTAGAGGCATTCTTAGCAATGCTTCTAACATAATGTGTCCAGCTCAAGTTAGTAGTTAATGTTACACCGAGAATGTCAATACTAGGGGAAGTGGGAATATTTACATCATTAACAAATATATGGGAGTCAGTGAGATTCTGTCGGTTAGAAAATTGAATGTACTTGGTTTTCTGTGCATTAAAGGAAACTAGATTCTCTGTCCCCATTCATTAATTCTAGAAAGGTCCCGGTTCAGAGAAATTGCAGTGTTTATTTTTGAATTTATAAGATCGGGTTGGGTGAAAGAATTGGTAAATGTGAAGGAACTGTGGAGTGTTGAGTCATCTGCGTAGGAATGTATTGGATTATGAGTGGTAGATATGAGATCATTGATATGAATGAGGAACAGAGTTGGGGCCAAAACTGATCCCTGGGGAACACCAGCATTTATTGAGTGAAATTGAGAATAAAGGCCATCTACCATTACACATATTTTTCTGTTATGAAGATAAGAAGAAATTAGTGGAACTAATGATGCAAGGCCGTAGTGTGACATCTTCGACAAAAAGGATTGATGCCAGACTCTATCAAATGCCTTTGATATATCCAGTGCTATTGTATGTGTTTCACCATGTTGGTCTGTAGCTTGGTTGATTTGATGCGTAAGAAGGCAAAGAATGTCTGCAGTTGATCGACATCGTCTAAAACCATATTGCCTATCACTGATTAATTTATTATTCTCCAGATGCTTAATTATGTGATTATTTAATATAATTTCAAAAACTTTGCCAAGAGTGGAAGTTATAGCTATTGGTCTGTAGTTTGATGGATCTGAAGAGGCACCTTTTTTAGGAACTGGATGGATGTTTGCTTCTTTCCAGGGTACTGGGAAGCATGAGGTATGAGTACACAGACGGAAAAATTTTGCCAATACAGGAGCGAGCACCAAGGAGCAATTCTTAAGTACTATTGGAGGAATTTCATCTGGACCAGGAGCCTTATCTACTGAGAGATTCTGCAAAATAGTTTTGACATGTCTGGTGTGGATCTTAAGTGAGGGAATTTCAGGTGAATTAAAATTAAGTACAGGGACATCTTGATTTATTTCATCTAAGGTTGAGTTGGTGGAGAAAATATCTGGAAGAAGGTTAGCTTTACCTCGTGGGTCACTTACAAGATTGCCAGTCGGAGATTTTAATGGTGGAATGGATGAAGCAGTAGTGAAGTTGGATTTGAATGAGTTAAGAGTAGACCAAAATATTTTGTTATCATTTGGATTATTTAGAAGTTTATTTGCCTGCTTATGGAGAAAGTTTGATTTAGTTAGGTTTAATACAGTTTTGGCATGATTTCTGATGTTTCTAAAGTAATTAAAGGCTTCGTGTGTTTTTGATCTTGTGTATGCATTGTAGGCTATTGCTTTTTGTTCAGTTACTCTAGCACAATTATGGTCAAACCATTTAGGTGAATTAGATCTTTTACTGTACTTTTGATGAGGAATAAAAGTTTCCATTCCAATTTTTACAAAATCTTGTATGTGGCTCAAGGTGGAGTGTGCATCATTAGAAAAGAAAGAGGTCCAGGGAATATCAATAAAGAAACCTTGAAGACCCTCCCAGTCTGCCCTATCGTAATGCCATTTAGTCACCAAAACAGGTTCAGAGTGGGAAGGTGTGGTAGGTGATAGACAGGTGGCCTGTATCAGACAGTGATCAGTAGTGATCAGTAGACAGTGATCAGTAGTGATCAGTCGTATAATGTAGTTATAGACTAATAATATGCTTTGATCGGTGTATCCTTGTATCTTTAGGCACTTTGTCTACGAGAGGTAATTCTATAAATATATAGATTCGTGTGGCATTCATAGGACCAGTGTAGATAGATTAATATGCCTAATTGTTGTCAATCTATTATAAATGATTGTATATGTTATGCGTCGCTGTAATCCAGCACACTTTGTATATGTTCTTATAATTCCTATTTAGGAAACTCAGAACTTGATATAGCTCGACAGGAACACAACTAGCATTGATATAAATATTTCTCATTTCACTCAATCCCCGTCAAAGACAATGAATACACAAGTTAGGTACACAAGTTTTATTTCTTATTTAGCTAGGGTACAGAGCACAAAACACATCCGGAGCTTAGTTATAAAACTTAAGTCAATGGTATTAAAGGTGACTAGAACAAGTTGATAATAATTAGACTCATTCGTAAATCATGGCATCACAATATAGCATAAAAGTTAATTGACAATAATACATAAAATAAGACATAAATATGATGACAATATGTATGAGAGATAAATGTACACAGAGAGGTACTAATAAAATGAAAGTTGACAAAGGATATCGCGACCTCAGGTAGGTTGGGGGGTGGAACGAGGCTGAGTTAATACGAGGTGCGGGTCAGGTAGGTAAATACACAGAAGATACCGCGTCAGTAGGTCAAGTCTACTGAGATGGCGTATAAATAAACACCATGAATATGCAAAATTAAGTCTAGGATATATATGCGTAAAATTGACGTTAGTCCTAGGTACAAGAAAATATAAGTTATATTCAAACTATAAACTCAAAATCGTGGATAAATATACACCAATTATACGATAAAAAATACTTAGCTGGAATTGTGGCCAAATGGAACAGTAATCAAGGAACTTAAATTCATCGAACGTGTAGTGAATAAAATTAACCAAATGTGGTTAGTAACGCAGTTATTATGAAGTACTATTCACGGAACTGGAAATAAAATAAGAATCGCCAAAATAAGTGGCGAAACGAATGATAAAATAAAATGAATTCACAGAAATAAAATTAGCCAAAATGGAGGCTAGGAACACAGTAGGATAGAATGGAAATTCCCGAACTGATAATAAAAATAGAATTAACCGTATAACGTGGTTGATCGAATATATGAATGAAATATAACTTCACGGACTAAGCGTAAGTTAAGAGAAGCCAGGATGAATAGCTAAAGAGCTCGTCGTACAGATTTAATTATACGAGAGTTAAATGGAGAATGAGATTTACTCTAAATAAAGTATAAATGGACTTGGTGACGTAAGATATCAGATTTAAATTAATTGAATGAATAAATGGATATTACATTCTCTGTGAACACTTCAATATGCACTCTCGCACCCAGCAAATAATAACACAAACGAATAAGATCTGGGAGTCCTCACTGGTAATTACGTGTGGTGTATGGTATTAATCTTAGGTAGAATATATTGTATATATAACATTTGTATGGCATATAAATAAGTTTTATCCAGAGTAATATAGATATAGCAAACCTTAATTAGAGTGTATTTTGTTCTGTCAACACAAGGGAAAAGTTATGGAAAGGAGATTCCGAAATAGGCCTTTAAGATTACGTTAACTTGAACATCAGCATATCTTATATAACCTTTACAACAATTCCAAAACACAGTAACACAGAAACACTTAATTTGGGGTGAGGCGGAGAAGTAGGATCCGTGAGAGATCTGGTCGACGTAGAACTCGTAGGTTTCTCAGTCTGTGGACACCAGAGGGAAACGCCGTTCTCACACACAACTAGGATGGTTCTTCTAGCTCTCCTACACACTACTTTTGGTCACTGCACCCTGGATACTTTCTATGGGGATTTTGGCTAACCCCAACGGAAGTATTCTCCAAATTGGTATACATGATTAATTCACTCGAAAGCTACTCGAAAGTGTTCCTCAATTTTGCCTAACAATAAATTATTTCAGGTAGGTAATATTCAGTTTTTAAATTGGGACATGGTTATTGCGTTTCGGAATATTATGGGCATATGAATTCTGTTTTTTTAATTATTGTGTGGTTAATAATAGCCTTTCAAATATAATATACATAGGGATACATAGGTAATGTTATTCTTTATTTATTAATATTAAATTTATATTTTAGAAAGCTTGTATGCGTGAATGATAATTATTTTACAGTTCTTCTGACTTATATCTATTTGTGATAGTTTATAGAATGCTTTCGTTACCAGTAGTTCATCTTCTGCTGTTGTTGTTGGCTGCCTTCGTCGCTGTAGAGGTGGTTATTCTAGTCGAAACAATTGCTAGAAAACTGTGGAGGTTGATCGGGTATTTGCATAAAATATTCCTCATCGTAATTTAAGTCCAGTTCTAGTTGGAGATGTTCACCTGTGTATAGGAGCGGGCCGTGTTGGATGCCCGGAAGTACAGGATTATCACTAGGGAGCGGCGCGTATCCTGTGAGGACAGGTAGAGGGTTTTGTTGTGATAGGGGGCACTGCGGTATTTCTTTTCTTTACTCTCCTCGTCATTTCAGTATATATCAACTGCACAAACAGATTACTTGTGAATTCAGACACAAATCTAAACAATGTGTCTAGCATTATCAGAAAGTGTTTCAGATGTCACTGTAAGGAAACTTTTCATGATATATGCAGCAGCCTACCTAAAGAGCTACGCCGTGTTTTCTCTGTTGGCTTTCTCGAACACCGTACTGTATGTGTCATAAATCACTGGAAAATTTGCATACAATGAACTGGGACATAGAGTTTCTAATGCAGTAACTCCTGAGAGAAACCTCCCCCTTCAATATAGGATTTGTATTTATTGTTATCTTAGGCCATATAGTTATGAAATGATAAAGATTGCAGTGTTCCAGTGGGGGGCCCACCTCGCTTTTTTTCTCTTTCTCTCCCTCTCTCTTTGGCTTGTATCCATTCGGCCCCATTCAGCCTGCCGTTTTAAGACGTTTACCCCCATCCAGGTGTCAATATTTTCCTTGCGAGCGGTAGCGAGCCATTATATATATCTTTTTGTTTTGACAGCAAGCTAAATTTGTATATTTTTCGATAGAAAAATGTCTCCGGCGAAGCCGGATTTCTCCATACAATGATGGCTCGCTATCGCTTGCCAGGAAGAAATCGACACCTGGATGGGGATAAACGTCTTACAACAGTTGGCTGAATGGGGCCGAATGGATACAAGCCAGATAAAGAGAGAAAAGGAGAGAAAGAGAAAAAAAGCAAGTGACCACCTTAAAGGTAGATGGTCTGTTTCAAAACATAGTAATATTAGGCAATAACTAAGCACAACAATTGTTGTTTAGCTAATGGGTGGTCACCGGCTTTTTTACCTTTCTCTCCTTTTCTCTCTTTCTCTGGCTTGTATCAATTTGGCCCCATTCAGCCAACTGTTTTAGGACGTTTATCCCCATCCAGGTGTCGATTTCTTCCTGGCGAGCGATAGCGAGCCAGTATTGTATGGAGAAATCCGGCTTCGCCGGAGATTTTTTTTATCGAAAAATGTAAAAAATTAGCTTGCTGTCAAAACAAAAAAATATATATGCTGCCTTGCTACCGATCGCCAGGAATATATTGACACCTGGTTGGGGGTAAACGTCTTAAAACAGTAGGCTGAATGAAGCCGAATGGATACAAGCCAAAGAGAGAGGGAGAAAAAGAGAACAAAGTGAGGTGGGCTCCCTGAAACACATTACTGCATATGGGCAGTAAAATTGCATGGCCCTTAATTGGGCTTGCGTGAAAGTAGAATGCATGCGTGTACATAGGTCCCCATGGTTCCCTCGTGCAGGACCCCTTGGATAATGCAATAATTCGCGGAACAAAATTATGTGTGTTTTTGCCTGTCCGCAATATATTCACAATCAGATAGTTAGTTGATAAGCGTTTATCATGTGATTCGTATCTTGATTCGACAAATGTGATTATATCGTTTAAGATTAGCCTTTTTCTATTCATAAATGACATATTCAAATGAGTAGGCTCATGAAAATCAATGAGATACGGCAATGAGCTCTCTGACCTGTCCACATTGGCTTCGAGAACGTCATTTGGGACTGACAAAAGGTAGAGTCACGGGTTACAGAATTACATTACGACTGTCAAGGAAAAGGGATTATAGTCTGTTTCTTTGTATTTCAGTTAATCCCTTCTGTACCGTTGACATCCCTTTTGTTATATTCTGGCAGCTACTAATAGATTTTATCCAGTCCAGGAAGGATCTCTAGCAATAACAAGGCTTCAAACTATCTCAATTAATTCTCTTAGCTACCTAACATCCTTCTTAAGCTGCAAAAAATTGTGTAAATATGGCTAGAATAAAATAAAACAGACGTCGCTGGCACAGAAAGGGTTAATGGTAAATTGGTATCTCGCCATCCGGATGACTCGGCTATTACCAAGAATTTAGTTAACTCCTTGCGACATATTATGTTCCAATAAGTCCGAGGAGGCGGTTGACAAGTATTTTGGGTCTTGAATTTGGCTCATGAGTGTTGTCGAAGCCTTACATTTTTCGCGATTTCCATCCACCAGAATGCTGTTTATTGTGATGTATCATATATCAGTGGAAAGAGGAATATTTATAGTACATGATAAAACAAAACAAAATGTAAATAAATCGAAATATGAAAGTGTAAATGAGTCCGGAATACAATACCTTCCCATGCAATTGTGTTCACACCGCTCTAGCTCTAAATTGTGAGTGATGACCATATATTTTTTTTTGCTCAAATAATAGTATTTTTTCTCCTCTTTCCAAATCTGAAAACAGAAATTGTTTATCTTCAATAGTTCTCAAGCAGTGACCGAAAACAAAAAATATATGATTTTGATTTATATGGTTATATTTCGATTTATTTCGTTGCTACGATGTGTATGGTTTTAAATTTAGGCTGAATGAATACGGCAAATAATGCTGATGAGTATAACAAACTAGAAGTTCCTAGGACAAACTTTTTGCGCTATGAAATTTGAAATGAAGAGCCAAAATGCGAATATTTACACTTCACCAGTCTCTGTTCGGGCGATGCTAGCCGGGTTCCGAGCTGTTCCCCACCTCGTGGTTGCTTTATTTGGTCGGATACGTATAACTGTATATATCACCGGAATCGGAAAATTGTGCTCTTCCAATGGTGAAATAAAAATAATATAGCGTAAATGGTTCGTGAGCTATGCGCAATTGTTTCCATGCATTGTTATGTTATGAAAATATATGAGAATGTTTACAGTTGTATATCTTTGCCACAATATACACCCTTTCCAACGAGAAGGGAATGGCTCCTGGGTTGACACTGAAAAAACAAAATAAGAAAGCCAGGTAATCTTCAGGTAATAATTCAGAAATAATTCTATTGTACACGTAAATAAAATAAAGTAATGTATTATATATATATATATATATATATATATAATATATATATATAGACAGTATATATATATATATATATATATATATATATATATATCTATATATATATATTATCATATATAAGGTGTCAAACAAATATAAAGAATGGTAAATGGTAATGGTAAGTATGTGTGTGGATATATTATATATATATTATATATATATATATATATATATATATATATATATGGTGTCAAACCAGAGAAATATGTGCAATTTCCAAGCCACCCAAAGAGGTACTGCATGGACTCGTTATTTTTTAGAGTGGTTTCCCCAGGAGGCCTATATCCACTGTAGTGCAAAATGTAGTAGAAAATTGATTTTTTTTTTTTTTTTTTTTTTTATGATGATGATGATGATGATGATGATGATGATGGGTGAATGAAGGTGGGCCCCGAACCTCGGAAGTGATGATTGACCCAAAAAAAAAAAAAAAAAAAAAAAAAAATATATATATATATCTATATATATGGGGGGAGGGGGGGAGGGGAGGGGGGAGGGAGGATATGGGGGAGGAGGGAGGGGGAGGGGGAGGGGAGGGAGGTAGTATAATGGGGGGGGGAGGGAGGGGGAGGGGGCATAACATAGATAAATACATAAACACGAATTATATTATATATATATATAATATATATAATATTATTATTATTATTAGGTTATTATTTATTATTATTATTATTATACCCAATAAATGTCCCCCACCACAAACTCTTATAATATATATATAATATAATATATATAATATAATATATATATATATATATATATATAATTATATATAAATTATATAAATAAATCTATAAAATATAATTCGTGTTTATATATACCCATAAAAAAGTATTATATTTGTATTTCATTATATTGCTTATATATATATTATTATTATTATTATTATTATTATTATTATTATTATTATTATGTATTATTATACCCAACATAAATGTCCCCACACAAACTATATATATATATATATATATATATATATATATATAATATATATATATATATATATATATAATATATATATATAATATATATATAATCGATATATATATATAATATATATATATATATAATATAATATAATTATATATAATAATATATAATATAAATAATAATATATAGAATAAATATATAATCTATTATTATTATATTATTATTATTATTTATTATTTATTATTTATTATTATACCAACATATATGTCCCCCACCACAAACTCTATATATATAATTATATATATATTTATAATATATAGATTATATATGTACCCAGTATATATATATATATATAGATATATATTTTATAGAATCTATAATCTATATATATATAATATAATATATAGATTATATAATAATCTATATATAATACATAGAAATTAGATAAGAATATATATAATATATATATATATAATGTATATATATTATAATATATATAGATATAAATATAAATATATATATATATATATATAATAACGAGTTTGTGGTGGGGGACATTTATGTTGGGTATAATAAATAATAATAATAAATACTAATAATAATAATAATAACAATAATAATAAATTATAATTAATAAAGCAAAAATATAATGAAATACAAATATAAATACTTTTTTGGGTATATATATAAACACGAATTATTTATATATAGATTATAGATTATATAATTATATATATATATTTTATTATATATATATATATTTTATTATATATATATATAATTATATATAATAAGAGTTTGTGGTGGGGTACATTTATGTTGGGTATAATAATAAATAATAATAAATAATAATAATAATAATAATAATAATAATAATAATAATAAATTATAATATAATAAAGCAAAAATATAAAGGAAATACAAATATAAATACTTTTTATGGGTGATCCCATACACAGGAATAACAGGTATAATAAATAAATAATAATACAAATAATAAAATAGGCCTAAACACAAAAATAATAAAAATAATAAAATGGTGGTGGTGGAGATGGTGGTGGTGTTGGTGAAGATGGTGGTGGTGTTGACACAAATTGGGTTGGCTTCATTTTCTGACCTGGCCCACGGTCAGAAAAGGAACCCTACCCTATTGGTGTCAACACCACCACCATCTCCACCAATACCACCACCATCTCCACCAACACCACCACCATCTCCACCACCACCACCACCATCTCCACCACCACCACCCCGACCATCACCACCACCATCACCACCACTACCACCACCATCACCACCATCTCCACCACCACCACCACCACCACCACCAGTCACCACCACCACCACCAAAAATGTTGACTGTACTTACTCACACTGCTGAGATTCCCTCGTGGCCACCAAGCCGTATATGTAGAGTGCTTTTGCCCATAAAAAACTTACCTCCCAAGCACTTTCCACCAATAAATTATCGAGCAAAAATGCAAGCACTTTCCACCACTAAATTATCGAACAAAAATGCACAGGGCTGAGGGAGCATGGCGACATATGCTCGACCAGTAATGAAAGTTTTTTCACTAAGAAACACTAATACAAGGTAAGATACACTACTTGAACGGATAAATAGCAATATAATTGACTGATATTTATATGAAAGTGTTCCACAAACAAGCAAAACGTTTGGCAAAAAGCATGGCCCCTCCCTCCACCACCTTGGTCACGTAGCCTTCACCAGAGAATGCTCGATCAGTAATAAAAGTGTTTTCACTATAAACACTTATACAAGTAAAATACACTACTTCAAGTGATAAATAGCAATTGACTCAATATGGTATGAAAGTGATCCACAAACAAGCGAAACCATGGCCCCTCATGGAGCCCACCTTGGTCACGTACACCAGACACGCAAAACACTTCACTAACATGGTTTTTATACCCTAAATAAGAATAACACAATAATCCATCGATAACCCAACGATATAGCACTTCGTTTGGGTTATATTAGGGCAGTAATACCAGCCAGGCTGGGCAAAATGGAGGCCCCTTGGTTTAAAGGGCTGCACACACCCACCTACTAGGCTGGCTGATGGGAAGAAACTGACTCTCTCTACCACCGCGGGGCCCTCACAGGGACGCTAGGGGGTTGCTAGATTTTTCCACATGTACATCTAACTTATCGGACTTACCAGCCAAAAAACCGGCTCAATTGCGTCATAAACTTATTTTCTAGCAATATAATAAGTCCATATGACGCGATCGCGTCATATGAGTTTTTGGTTCACTCTGCCATATGACTCGATCGCGTCATATATGTCTGGGAGGGTTAAGAAGGGATGTTTTTTTTTAACCCCCGTCTCTCTCATGCTTAGCCCCATTTGCTTTCAAAATAAAGACGTTAGGCCCATTAGTTTGGCGATTTTAAGACTGTTTGTCCCATTTCTTTGCCAATATTTAATTTTGTTGTGTCATTTAGGTGTCGATTTTTTCCTGGCGCGTGATAGCGAGCCTGTTTTTTTTTTTACGAGGAATCGGCCTTTGGCCAAGACCTTTTTCTACCGAAAAATTTACACATTTATCTGGAAGGGGTGTCCCTTTTTTTTTTTTTTTTTTTTAAGCTATGTTGGAGGCCTAGAGAGGAAACTAACCAAATATTTAAAACAAAATGAAAAAATAAGCAAATAAATAGGCCCCCCCCTTAATTATGAAAACTTGGCAGTAATATGGCACAATGACACCAGTATCATATTTTTCCATTAACCCTCTCTGTACCTGCGACATTTTTAAAATTTTATTGTGGCGATATTTAGACGATTTTATGCAACTTAGGATTGATCTGCGGTAGTTAAAAGGGTTACATTGAGATAGTATGTAGCCTATTCATTGCTACACGTCCGTCCTAAGCCGAATAAAATTGTCTGATAATTACAGGAGTATAATAAAAAGATCGTCACTGGTACTGAATCGAAAAATCGGATGCCAAAGGATTCAATTTAACATCAGCTGGAAAAAAACAAAAACAAAACATGAATCAGGTTATCGGTGTTGTCAATATTAATGTATCGTCATCTTTAATGGCCCACAAATGTAAACCCTTACTATCCGATTTCCTGACACTTACGGAGGGGTTTCTGAACCCCCTTCTCCCTCATGTTTAGCCCTATTAGTTTTGAGATTTTAAGACATTCGTTCCATTAGTTTGCTGATTTTAAGGGCTTTCCCGCCATTTAGGTGTCGACTTTTTCCTGGGGGGTGATAGCCAGCCTCCAATTTAGGAGGAACCGGCCTTTAGCCGGGGCATTTTTCTATCGATAAATGCACACTGTTCCGAAGGGTTCTGTTGGGGTTATGTCTTTAACCTGGATGGAAGTCTAGGGAGGAAATCAAAACAAATAATAATAATAATAATAATGATAATAATATACATAAATATACAAATTACTAAAAATCTCCCCTTAATAACAGAAGAAGGCAATGCTACATCTCAGACTGACCTAATTGACGATGGTGTTTCTGTTAATATGGTCAATCAGTAACTTTAACATATCTGTATTTAAGGGGGGAGGGGTTTATTTATTGGTCGATGTATTTATTAACTCATTATTTGTTTAGCTTCCTCCCTAGACCTCCATCAAGCTTATCAAAACATCCCCAAGTACCTCCTTCTAGATGAATTTGCACATTTTACGGTAGAGACATATACCGGCCAAAGGCTGATTTCTCCTGAATTACAGGCTCGCTATCGCTCGCCAGGAAAATGTCTACATCTTATATTTGTTTACATTGAAAACACATAATTTTACAGATTCATTCTTACCTACATTTTAACTGGGAAAGTACCAATGCAGACAATACTATTATTATTAAATTAATCAAAGCTTTTGAAGATAAAGATATGATTTTCCTCATATTTTGTAAGACATTATTTAAAAAAAAAAAAAAAAAAAAAAAAAAAAAAAAAAAAAAAAAAAAAAAAATATATATATATATATATATATATATATATATATATATATATACCGGTATATATACTGTATATATATATACTGTATATAAATATATATATATATATATTATATATATATATATATATACCGGTATATATAGTGGAGAAAAGAGAAATATTAATGTATTGAATTGTAAAAGGAAAATTTGATAATTCAAATTAAGAAATTTGTAATGTACTTTTCACTTCAACATAACACACACTACACGGTCAGCTATATATATATATAGCTGAACGTGTAGTGGGTGTTATGTTGAAGTGAAAAGTACATTAAAAATGTCTCAATTTGAATGATCAAATTTTCCTTTTACAATTCAATACATCAATATTGTATCATTAATATTTCTCTTTTCTCCACTTGAGTGATCCCACAGGAGACGTGGACACATTGACAGTAATAGCCCACACTCACCCACCACGACAAGGGCACTTTGTATCACCCTTAGCCACACTTGTTGCTAGGATGGACAAATTATACCCTACTGACAAATTTCTAGATCCGGTTGGTTTGTATGTACTGTACATGTTATGGTAATTTTCATATATGTGTATTTTTCATATATTACACAAGTTTTTGTCATGTGAAATACCAAGTATATCTTATACTGTATATTGGCTAAATAGTCATTCAAATAGTCGAGAATGTGTTGCTGTGTTATCTAAAGGACCTTATTAGTTATTTGGTAAAATTATATTTTTATAGTTACCCCAATACTTTTTAGAGTTTAACCTAATGAAATCGAACTTGTTGCTAGAATGTAATGCAGGAAAATGCCTAGATCCAGTTAGTTGGTATGTGTATGTTGTGGTGCTATTATCATCCTAGTGGGATATTTTTATTGAGTTAGGTGAGAATTATGTAATCGTTATAAAATTCTAATATGGGTGGGGTCTACTGCATGCTCAGCTGGATAACACAAACAAATCGATAATATAGATATTGAAATAGTTTATTGACACGAATATCAAGGACACAGTTATGGACACAACACAGAATACAATAAAACAGAAATACAATAAGGTGTCTGGATATAAGTGTTTACTGGCTGAACCCGTAGGCCACAGTCAATATCTTAACTCACTTTGCAACAATGTCCTATTCTCTCAATATATACAACCAATGACTAAGTAACTTATCATTAGAACATATTCAATCGCTCAGGTGGCTCGCAAGTCTTTAATCTGAAAACAAGTATTTGATCTTTTAATTCAATAAATATTTGATCTTACTCTTAATTTATCTCATAACCTGTGCCATTTTTCTTTTAGATGAAATAACAAGTATCAATCTCTCATTACGACAATATCTAATCTTTTGGTAGCGTGACTACAGTGAACGGCTCTTTATCAGCAACAGCCTTTGAAACATATCAATCTCGTAACGAACGCTTCCAGAGTGTCTCTCGTGGTTAGTATGACAATAAGCTACTTAATTGGTGTTTCGAAGAACTTGTTATGTAATTTTCTTCTTGAGCCGGTTCTGGTATGCCTAAACGTAGGTGTCTAACATGAACAATATACTCTTCAACTCTAAGCTCTTATCTCTGGTTTGCAATTCCTACTATCCGTTGCTGAGGGCCCAACGGATCCTATTTTGACTATGTCAATTATCGGCAAAGCTAACTCGTTTTACTAAGCTGTAAGCTGATATAACTCCACCCCGACTAGCTCATCATTCATGTTGCGGCTATCGCGAACGAGTGCTCTAACTAACAAGTTATTTAACTCGGCAGGACGGTTGGAGTCATTTAACTAATCAATTGATGATCACTAGCAGAGCTAATCTCGAGGTTAACTAAGCAAGTTTATAGTAATTGATCTAAAGGTCTCTCGGTGCCAAGGGGATCACGGGAGGCCTTGGCAAGTGTATATCAGTTCTGCTAGAAGTGTTCTGTCAACCATCAAACGGTCCTGCAGTTGTATATTACAACTGTACAACAAGTGATGGGGCATGTCCTCCAAGGCGAGGGCGTCTCGTATGCGTATCACCTCGTGGTCGGCTACGCCTTTGTCAGTCAATCCCCATGACAGTCACTCTCCATTAGGAGCGCTGGCAGCAGGTCTTTCTCAACAAGGTGGGTGGGGGGGTTGTTGTCAGGGGAGGCCTCACTAATAGGGTACAGGCGCCTCAGTCTCCTGCCGCATTTCTTCCCTCAGAACCTGGGGCAACTCTGTTTCCCAATGTGTGGCCAACTCCTCGAAATAAGGGTCTGGGGCTCCTAGGGTATGTCTTTGGATAAGTGCGTGCAACTCTAACAACTCTGGATTGTTAATTGAAGTTGGGGCAGCAATGGCTGGGGAAGGCTCGATGGCAGTCTAGAACATTCTACTTCTTCATAAGTAAAAACATTTCCTTTTCTTATGATTTTTGAGGATCCATTCACCGAGCTAAGTACTGCAGAAGGGTGAGCTAGGGGTTGCTGGAGTAGGACCGTGTTCAGGGGAACAGTGGGGGGAAACTGTGTGTTGAGAGGCATTTGATTTGATGATTTGGATCCGCCTGGGCTGCACGGGCCTTTTGCCTTTGGCAAGCCCGTCAGTGTTTTGGGATCTTTAATTAAATAGTCGTTTGTATTTCAGTATAGCTGACAGTCATAAAACATTTGGCCTTTCTGGTTGGCTTCATTTGTTGGTGTGTGGCATATCCATACACAGCCTTTCTTCTGGTGAAGGAAGCAGTTGCAGCCGTACTTTTTCTAGACGTTACAACGGGTGATGAGGTCTTTGTGTATCTCTGTAACTAGGTGTGCATATATCGGCTGATAGTCAGTTGGTTACTCTCCAAGTAGTTAAGGTAGGTGTTTGTGAAATAGTCAACATATTCCTTTATGTGTCCCTTGCCGCCTTTTATAGGAGAAGTTGGTTCTTCTTCAGTCTCCTCTTCTTCAGCTGCTGTTTCAGGGGCCGGAGTCTCGGGGGCATGTTCTTCATCTCAAGCTCTGTTGGCGGTTGACTGCAGATCTCGATGAATGGTGAGATGCTAAGTTTTCCCTTGGCTCCTGTGATGGCTTTGGGTGAAAGGGCAGGCCTGGTGAACCGGTTGTCTTCTGGTTATGGCTGATTTCTTGCTCCATACTCTCCTCTGCATATTGGGGTGGAGAGGTGGGACGGTACTCTGCTGGTGGTGCTTTTCAGATGGTCTTCCGGGAGATAGGCTTGGGTATATCCAATCTCTTCTTGGGGTGGTTTCTGGGGCACAGAGCCTGTTTAGGTATAAGGTCTGTGACCAGAGTTTTCTTGAGGGTTAGGAGAACTGTAATTCTGATGGTGGAGAGGTTGTTGGCCTTCAGGAGGGCTGTTGGATACTCTTGAAGCAATCCCTGGTCCCCATCAGCGAGGGTGATGGCGGTTATGACAACCACTTGGATGATATTTGATATATCACAAGTATTTGCAGGAACTCCAGGTGTGTTGCTGAACTCCTATTTTATTCCTCTAGAGTGTTTTGACCCCTTCAGGATGGCTCCGTTGGAACCAGTAATGCTGGTGGCTTCGTCCCCCTTCCTGGTCTTCCTCAAGGTGAAACATACCCTTTGGTTGTCTCCCAGAGAGGCTGAAGAGTGGCGTGGGTTTGGCTTAGATATTTCCTTGGCGTAGACGAAAATATCCCCCCCCCATCATCTCTAGTAATATAGCCAAAGCCTCTGTTAACATTGAACCATTCGACATGGCCAGTGAAGGTGTTGGGGCGAGTTGTAGCCATGGTGAGGTTGGTTGTGAGAGAGTCTTATATGTTCTCAGTATGGGAGCTCAATGAGCACTGGTTATTGAGAGGCTGATGATGATTTGATTGTAGCACCTAAATGCTGCATGAGCCTTTTACCTTAGGCGGGCCCATCAGTGCACCACTCCTTGCCAGTTTTCAGGCAAGAGTGATTCTGTCTACTTCTTGTCAGTGTCTTTAAGTTTCTTGTTTTTTTCTTCTAGCTGTAGAGGTCTTCTAGTGTCCTCAGTGTGCGTACCATGTCGTCGATGGTTCCGTTTTTCTTCGCTTCTGCTTCTATCGTGTGGCAACCCAGCTACCCTCACCTTTTTGGTGAAGGAAGCAACGGCAGCCTTTTTTTCTCCATCCTTTGCATCTGGTGATCCACTTTTCAAACATGTCGGGTACGAGGGCTTCAAATCGTTGGCGGAAGATCAGTTGATTGCTCATAAATCTTATACCTTTGTCTATGAAGTTTTCATAGGAGTAATCTCGATACCCATACAGCATTGCTTTATAGTCTCTGCCGCGGCTTTTTGGTTTCGGTGGTGCCTCTTCTACCTCATCGGTTGACTCTCCGCTGGATGGGGTTGAAGAGTCAGGGCATGAGTCAGGTGTTGGTAGTTCGGAGGTTGTATCTTCGTCTGCCATTTCCTGAGTCTCCACTACCTCCTCGTCAGGGTAGGCGCCTCAGGGGGGCTGGGGCATTCTTCAGACGTCGGTGTTTCAGGGGTTGTCCCTTCTTCCATTTTTTCCTCCGTCTCCGTTTTGTCTTCCTCCGTCAGGGAAGGTAGGATGGCTGAGGTGTGGTGGGGTCTTTGGCTGTAGCTTCTGCCGTGTTGTTACGGTTGAGTGGCTTGGGTAGGTCAAGTCGTAATATGGGGTGACTTATTTGGTGTTCGTAGAGCTTGAGTGGGTATAATCTCCAGGGGCCAGACATGATTTTGGGGTTGGAGTGCTGGGATGTTGATCGAGGGAAGGTTGTTAGCCTTCAGGATGGCTGGTAACTACTTCCTAAGGAGTTTGTGATCCCCACCAGCGAGTGCCAGGGCCGTTGTGACAATGATCTGAATTACTTCTGATCTGTCACTGGATGTCTGGCCCTCACGCCGGCTCTTGTGGACGAAAATGTTGGTTCCATTGTCATTTCTAGTGATGAAGCTTTATCCCCTTTTCACGTTATATCACTTCACTTTCCCAACAACTGTGGTAGAAGTTGCTAAGGGCATGTTGGTAGTGTTGGTGAGTGGGGAGAGCTGTAGAGTCGTAGATGTTGTTCCCATGATGGAAGCTCAGAGAGCACTGTTGAGAGGCAGGTGGGGGCAAGGAAGAGGTAGCATCACCCCTGTAGTAATCTTTGAATAAATGTTATTTGTTTCTAGGCAGTTTCATATATATCCTATGCAACAGAACGCTGCTTCAACCGAATACAAGATCTATAGTTATTAGTAATAAGGGGGGTGTTCATGATTTGTAAATAAATACAAAAATAATTTCTTATCGGCAGTTGTCAGCATGTATTCCTAAGACTAAGTCCCGCCCCTTCGTTCCATGCGCAACTATTATTAGCTAGTAATGATGTAATGAGCAATGCATCACAAAGCTCCGCCCCACTGTTCATGCCCACCATATCTTTGGCGGAATTATTATTTATATTTCCTTGTGATATCTATTAACCCGTACTGTACCAGCGATGGCGAATCGCCGTCAGTAAAAGAGTCACTTGCTTGTACCAGCAAGATCGCCGTCAGTAGTATGCGGTCCCTGTAACTGCCCGTATTGAGCGGTACCTGGCACCATGACTTGTACACACTGCTGTTAGACGTTGGCAACACTTCTCAGCATATATCCAAGCTCCCTCAGGCTGACTGGCTCAGTATTCATCCAACTTTTGAGGTGGAAGGGTGTTCTCTGTCGACTCTGAAACCATTTTTGCCACAGTGCCTGGCACTGGAGGGTACATTTATGGTAATACCCTCTGGTACAGTAGGGGTTAATATCAATGGTTGTTTGTGCTGTGACAACATGTAAATCAACATGGATAAAGAATAATTTATTTATGTGTATCCATGTGTTCCCTAGAAACATAAAACTACGGGAAATATGGCTAGAGGCTTGCAGACGAAAATAAGTCCTGGACAGCATAAAATGTAAGGTTATTTTTATTGGGTATGGTTGTATTAGTATTATATTTAAGCATATCCTACTATAAATTATAGAACCATTCATCCAGTCTTACCTATACTTTGTCTTTCCTGGAATATATAAACAAATGGGCATGGAATTTATTTGAACCAAGGAAGACACTAGGCCAGCCGTCCGGCTGGCTCAGTTGATAGCGTGCCTGCCTCCCATCATACAGGTCTCGCGTTCAATCCCTGCTCAGATCGAAAAGTTTTTCTGAGATATAGCCGGTGGTTACCGTCTCCTCATGAGCAAGGGAGATGGGTGATGGTCTCTGGTTGATTATAGATGTGTCCAGCGCTTGAGAATCCTCGAAGGAGGAGATACGGGCGCTATATAAGTAACCAGAAGATCATTATAATTATTATTATTATAGCCTATTGTTCTCACTCCATAGACAAACTCATTTATTTCATTAAACTTTTAGTTAGGTTAAGTATTTAGGGTTGAAAATATTGTATTTGAACTATTGTCTCATTATTAACTGCATATTTATTCTTGTCAATTAATCTTTAGTGTCATAATTGTATAATTAGGATACACAGAGTTTCCTCCCGAGAGAAACAAGTGGGCGTGGCCTATCGCAACCAATAAAGTTGTCAACTCAGATTTTTGCGGAGTTCGTATGACACTACCTCTCCCAATACAGTTCACATACCTTGGGTAGGGGGTCCTCATAAGGCCTGGCGGTGGATGCCGATTTCCGCTGCCAGTGAATCACAGGGCTTCCAGGATCAGTGCTAGAGCTGTCAGATCGGGGCAGGTGAGTGCCCATGTTTTCCTCCTTTGTGCCCGTGATTTTCGTCTTGCTTATACACGTGTTTCTCACCTCTGAGAAATGGCCAATAGGGTGGGTGCCCGGGTGAGCGTCCCTGCCAATCCGGCGGTCTATCTGGCGTGACATCATTCACTGGATGGCCTTGGTTTGGTCAGTGGGCGTGGATACAGCTTTTCCCATTTTCGGGTTTCACTACTGCTGGAAGGCTCGTCCTCCAACTCGATCAAGGGCGCAGTGTTGGGTTGTAGTGTGGTCGGATATGTAATTTTTCGAGATTGGTCTGCCTAAATTGAGTTGAGGGTGGTTTTGGCATCTTTAGGTGTCGAATGGAGAGAAAATCATAGGGTTCAATTTTTTCGACCCCCTTAAGCCTTTTTGGGGAGCAAATCCATAATGGCGACCCTCCCAGGCAGGTAATCTGTTATCTCCTCAATTCCATGTTCGATAATGATAATCTTGGTGTCCTTTATATGGTTTTCGATGATGCTGAGTTGATTGGCAACATTTTCAAAGCAGTTCGATGTCAAGGTAATTTGATTCGATCAAGGTCAAGGTCAATTTGATCCCTGAAAAGACTTAGTTTTGTAATAAGGATTCTGCATCTTGATAACAAATCTAAAAAACAAACAGCAGCATTCTCAAACTTTAATGTAGAGACAAAAAAATTACTAAAAAGGAAAATACATATTATTTCCTTGACAATAGGGATTATAATTATGAATCATGTTAAACTAGAACAACCCATGGTACCGTACTATAATTGTAGAATATCATAGAAATGAAGCCATAAACTTGTCAGATTGGTAAATAAAAGCTAATTCAATCACATTCATCATCATCATCATCATCATCACGTTCTTCTTCATGGTCCAAATGGTAGTCACAACCATTGTTACATCCTCTTGTGTATCACTTGCACAACGGTGTGCACACAAGACCATTCTTTGCACATGAGCAGTTCCCTTTACATGCCCCCTTACAACCACACTTAATGAGTTCAATGACTGCATTGGGAGCTGGACAAGACAAGCACCTCACTGGAAGGTACACTCCTTCTTCAATTGACCACCCATTATCCTCGAGGCAAGGCAGAGCAGGTGTAACAGTTGTGTAACTTTTGTCACGAGTACAAATTTAATTAGTTCGCATCAAATGAGGGAGAAGGGTAGCCCAGGTTGGGGGCAACATTTCCCCTTCTAGGTTTTTAGTACTGAAGAGTTGCCAGCGGATTAGAGGGATTTTGTATGACAGGCACTTTGGAGAGTAAACTTGACACACAAACTTCTCCAGGCTTCTGATTTCTGCGGGAAGCTCTCCATCAACAAGATGAGTGGATGACAGAGGACCTTTTCCAAGACGAATGAATGAGTCGATGATTGGATCGTCATCATGAAGAGCGAGGTAGGAGTTCACCCAAGTTCTCTTTGATATGCCCACGAATTTTCCACCTCAATCTGCTCCCGAAAAATTGTGAAGTCCTAAAAGCCCTAATGATTTGCGTGTCCCAAGCAGACACACACGCTCCATAATGTCAATTGTGCGGTAATTAGCCCCTTTTCCAGTGATGAACTTGAGCTGAGCCCTAAACCCTAAATGTTCATTGGCAGCGACATCTATAAGCAGGATGAACACATCTGTATCAGGTGACCATACACAGACCTCACACCATGTGTAGTCCTAGACAGATTCGATTACATGTAGTGGAATGAGAGTGTCTGCCTCCTCATGGTTATGTTCTCGAACCTCGTCGGATGTGGTGTGTGGGATGTTGACCTTGGCAATGTTATTGTAGACCACAACAAGCTTCTGCTGCTTTCCATGGAAAGATTCCAACAGGGCCTCGGCTAGATGCTGTATTAGTCCTTGCTTTGTTTCATTTGATGAGAGTAACTCCTTGAGTGAGATCGTGCTGATTGAAATTTTATCGTGAACCTGATAAACAATCCCCAAAGTATTACATGATGTGGCCCTCTTAGCCCTCGTCTTCTCTTTCAGACTTCCTTTAATGTATCGGTCAAAGATAATTCTCCCCTCTGTGTAGTCATTCATCATGCGTGCTATTCTCTTCACAAAGGCACCTTTTAGATGGATGATTTTAGTCATGGCAGGGGTTTTCTTGAGGCTTTGCACAATAGCCATGCCATCCACAATGATGACTCGTGGTAGTTGTTTAAGGATCTTATTGGACATCACATCTGGTTGTCGATCAATTAAAGTAGAAGCCATCATCTGGTTTTCTGGTCTGGAGACTGGAGTGTGATCAGCTAATGCAGGCACAGTTGACTGCGAAAGTTTCAGGTCTTCAATTTGATGAAGTAAGCTCGACTTGTCTGCAGGAAGGAGAAGTGACCCATCAACAGCAAAGAGAAAGCGAGGAATGACTGCCATCTCGTAATCTCCTATCATCTGTTCAAGCTTGGGGACGAGCTCTGGGCGGGACTGTTGGATGATAAGGCATATTCCAAGTAGCTGGCGCTCCTCACGGAGCTTGATGACCTATTCCCCAATCCTGACTCGAGTTTTAGCCATCCAGTTTGAAAAGTTTTTCAATTTGAGTTTAATCATAGGATCCCACACTGATTTTGTTGACTTTGAAAGATGACGGTCTTCTACAAAGAGTTCATATGCAGCTTGACCCTTTTCTGGGTATGTTAGAATGTCTATTTTTGAGTCTTCAGGGATGAGAGCTGAAGAAACAATGCTCTTCAAAGCTGTGCTCGTAACATAGGGGTTCCCTTGGCAGTGCAATTCCATGCAATCTCGCAGCTTCAGTGCATTCTGGCTTAGTCTAATACCAGCATTTCCTGACAACTGGTAGTGCTCTGTGCGGGGTGTACTGGATGTAGCTGAAGGGAAACTTCCCAGGAAGTTCTTGACAATGCGAGTCAGATATGGAGTTGCAGTGACCAGTCGATCAAGGGCTGCCTCATCTTGTGTCAAACCAACAAAACCACCGAGACCCTTGAGATCTTTGATTTTCTGCTCGAGATTTTGATCATCAAAGTGAATGGGACCTCTGACTTGTTAACTGCAAAGTTGCCAGCCTTAAGGTAATCCCACGTGAGAGGGTCTTCTTTCTCGAGCTCGTTCATCTGGGCTAGATGAAGAGGCATCAGCCGTGCATAGTTGAGTAAGTCTGCAGCAAAGAAGTAATTGATCTGATTGTCCAGTGCTGCAAGCCAGGCCTCCCAGTCACCCTGGCGGCTTGCACTGAGGATTGCTAGTAGACTTTCAACTTGCTCAAGGTACACATCAAGGAAATGAGCGATTCCACCAAAACAATTCTTCTCAGCCTTCTCAATATGCTCCACATAGTAGCTCTGTATGTCTTTGAAGACCGTAACAATTTCTGGGCTTCGGTCATGCAGAGCTGTTTTCAACTCAACACACTGCATGTTAACTGGTCCTGTGGGCAGCTCACCGAGAATCACATCAAACTTCATCATCATGATGGCTGCAGACATCATAATGTGATACTCAATCCCTCTTTTAAATGCTTTACCACTATAGATGCTTCAGAGAGCTGCAGCGGAATAGACACCCGTCTCCACTGCAACAGTATCCATACCACTTCCCTCCACTTGTTTTCCAAGGGCATGAAGGGCTGCAAAACATATATGAAGGCCGCCAGGTTTGAGGATCCAGTTTTTGTTTTTTGTTGATACCTGGATTTGCAGTGCTCTTTTGAAGAGATCAAGGTCTAGTGAGATAAGAGTTCGCCGCTCTGGACCAACAACAATGGCAGAGATATTTTGAGTAAGTTTGAGTGCAGTGTACAATGTTGCCAAGTCAGTAGGTGGGGTCTTGAAGAGTGGTGCAACTACCTCTTGAGTTGATCTTAGGATGCAATTCTCCACCTTGATGTGAGAGTAGCAGGGATTTTGTTGCAGCCCAGGTTGGCATCACACTGTGTTTCGTGAGTTCCACTGCCCCTTTCCCTTTTCTTCTCTGCAGCTTCATGATGTTTTCACTGATGTCTGTTGGGTCTTCTATTTCTGCTGCAGACATAGGCTCATAGTTGGTGGAGAGATCAACTTGTGGTTCTATGTGTGAGGGGAACAACTCACTCGGTAGTTCTAAATCTGAGGAAGGTGTTGTTTCTCCCATCTCTGTAGACTCAGCATTGGGGAGAGACTCGGATATCACTAAAGGCGGATCAGATGTCTGAGAAGATGCAGCCAAAGATTTATCTCCCTCATCAGTTGCATCAGTATATATCTGTTTGCCTAGCAGTACCTAGGTAGCTTGCTAGCATCCAGGTGTGAGTCTACCTCTTGTATTTTTGTAGTAGATGAGACCTTGAACCATTTGTGTACTTTGAGAATGTGATGGGTCTGAGCACTAATGTGGGTTCCTCGAGGTACGTGAGTTCTACTTTCAGTTGCTTGCTTGGAGCTTTGCTCGGGATGGTAAAAGGTGGCTGTATTGGTAGAGCAGTTTCATCATCTGGCTGGTTGAGGACCATGATAACACCATGGAATGTGTTTTGTCCATATGGTGTGTCCTCCAGCATATCAATATTGTCTAGTGCAAAGGATAGACTGACATCTTTTTTGAGGAAGTCTGGCAAGCACACACTCAGACCTGGTGTGTTCTGCATACGTCTCAATACCCCATATTCTACTCTTTTCTGGATATTTAGGATGTTCTCATAGCCAGTGCCTAGGAACAACAAAGAGATGGTAGACACCAGAGTTTTATCCCTGACTCGAGCATACACAGTAAGGGGGAGACCAATGGAAAGGGGTGTTTCAACACGGTGATTGAAACCTTTATCACTTTTTGGCTTGTGCTTCACCTGCCTATCTGTCCGTGTGTTCTGGATGAGTACTTGAGAGCAGACATCTACTACTTTCTTCGTCTCGGCTTCTCGCCGCTCACCTACAATGTTAGTGTTTCCAAACAAAAGCTGCTTCAGGAAAAACTGGAGCATGGGAGAATTCTCAAATGACCCCAAGTCCCCTGTGAATTTCCATGCATAACGTTCAAGAATTTCCCTTCTCAGAAGACTTGAAACGTCAAGTAAAGAAGCGATCACTGGATCATCTTGACTGTGTGTGGCAAAAGTCACAGCTTTACTCACAGACCTTGACAACATAACATGCTCCGCTTCTCTGGTTACTGGTTTCACGAATTCGACATCGGGGATATTTTTCTGAATTAAGTCCTTGAGGTACTTCTTGAAATGCCACTTGTATTCCAAGTGATGCTCCCTCAGCAGTGCGGCGTACTCATCATTGATTTGGTTCATGTTCAACACCACACCATGACCGGACAAGCTGCCCATCACTGACATAAGTAGCTGGGTATCACAGATTTTGTAGATCATAGTTTCATCCTTGATATTATGTGGACTTGATGAACAGGTACGCTGAGCACTGCGTAGGCAGTTCATGTGATAGTATTTCTCTAGTGCTGATGCACTACCCACCTCTGACAGATCTGATACACAAGCACGAACAGCATTGTCCCCTGTAGTATCCTTGATGTTTAGTAATAACTGACCTCGATTATCAGAGTAAACTTTATGCAGATGGTCTGTAGATGTTGGGGAACAGAATGAACATGCTGCAAAAACGCATACTCTCGCTTTGGGAAGAATACCTTTGATTCTTTTCGGTCTATCACTTTCATTGCTGCTTTCTGTAGATGAGGATGGATGACCTTGTGATGACGCTCGTTTTCTGGCACGTTCAATGTTCACCTTGTTGACTATGGGCTTACGACATTCACTGTGGTAATGCACCATAGAAAGTTGTGCAGGTGTGAGGCTGGAAAATGCATCTACCATTGGTTTAAACATAAGTTCACCTAATTCAGCTCTCTCAGTGGCAGCATTAAACAGTTCTTGGATATTGTTCAAACTAGGATTTGCCACTAAATTACCCTTTCGATTACAAACAATGCAAGTCTTTGAAATGTTGTCCCCTTCCATGATAATTGACGTTGCAATGTGTCCCAAGAATTGTAGGTCAGCACAGACAGTGACGAGCAGCACTACAGGAATATCGCATCATGGGTCTGAAAGAAAGAAATAATATAAATTAATCAATAACATTATTTGGCCAATAGTGTAGGGCAATCCTGACATAAAATTGAGAAGTTCTACAAATGAAACAGGGACCCAGGGATCTAATCATTACACAGAAATGTCAAGTTAGCCCATTCATAAAGACAATAAAAAACATATTTTAGTAATTTCAGGCCTCAAAATGACCTTGACCTTGATCGATTCACGTGACCTTGACTTCGAACTGCTTTGAAAATGTTGCCAATCAACTCAGCATCATCGAAAACCCTATAAAGGACACCAAGATTATCATTATCGAGCATGGAATTGAGTAGATAACAGATTACCTGCCTGGGAGGGTCGCCATATTGGATTTGCCCCAAAACGAGGCTTAAGGGGGTCGAACAAATTTAACCCTATGATTTTCTCTCTATTCGACACCTATAGATGCCAAAACCACCCTCAACTCAATTTAGGCAGACCAATCTCGAACCCCCCCCCCCCCCCTTTGGATGACATATCCAACCACACTATTGGGGATCTTGAGGTTCATTAGGTTGGGGATCTTGGTTTGCTCCTTTCGGGGTTGCTCTGTTCGGACGATTTCTCAACAACTATGAAATATTCACTACCGTTAATCAAAAGATAATTAAATACAAAAATAGTTACATTATCCAATTGACCATTACACGGATTTGGAAGGCCATAGTAGTTATTTGTAATCTACATTTTGACAATAATCTCTATTGTGGGTTGTATATTAAATTTTACAAGTAATTATCCAGTGAAATTTCAAGTAACTCGTGCTTATAATACTTTATTATTTAGTAAGTGCTAATTTTGCTAATGTTATAGCTCTTGCGAATTTTAGACCGAATTAGAGGAACAATTTTTCAGTTGAATATCATGCAAGTCTTTCATATCACCCAAATGATTATGTATAATGAATAATGCAAAAGGTAAATCAATTTAAATTCCTTATTGATTGAATACCTGGTATTTGTATTTCGAAAGTTCCTTTAAAATTGATGATGCTTCAAAATGTAGGCTGAATGCCAATTTTGTAAATGTTCTTGGTGCCAACATACGATTTCATTCACGTTGGAAATAACCATTCAGTGTCGACAAGGTATATAACATTTACTTACACCTTTATTTCGGTCAATGATCTGATGAAATTATAAGCTTAGCAATTTTAGCAAAGTTCGATTCCTCATTTGTTTAATTCCATGTTATCGTTTAGTTGTAATAATTGATATTTGCACATATGCTTTATAATCTGAAATAGCTCAACTAATTATATAAGTTAGAGATTTGTTTAGCTTGCGTAATTGTTTATAGTTTGAAATGCTCCAAGTTAGAGAGACGTTAGAGACGTTAGAGAGACGCAGAGTTAGAGGGGATATGATAGAGGTGTTCAAGTGGGTTAGTGGGATTAACAAAGGGGACATGGCAAATGTACTAAAGCTCAGTGATAGCGAAAGAACTCGTACCAATGGTTTCAAATTAGATAAATTTCGTTTCAGAAAAGATATAGGCAAGTATTGGTTTGGTAACAGAGTTGTAGACGGGTGGAATGGACTACCAAGTGCTATAGTGGGATCTAAAACTGTAGGGAGCTTTAAGATAAAATTGGATAAGCATATGGACGAGAAGGGTTGGGTGTGAAGGGGGATCAGCAATCAGCGCTCTGCAGACCTCCATAATCCTGCGTTAATCTCTAACCGTTTTGGTAAGATGATCCTCAGGGTATTAGAGTGTGAAGCCTATAATTGGGCTTTGTAATGAATTGGGGTTGTGTGGGACAGGGATCTGCCTTGCTTAGGCCAATCGGCTTTCTGCAGACTCCCATTTTCTTATGTTCTTATGTAAGTTGTCCACCCCTAATGATGCAAAGGAATATAACAAAATATGAAAAACAACAGCCGTAATGATCCTTACAAGGCTTCTTAAAAAAAGAAAAAAGAAAAAAAGAAAAAGCCACAACACTCAACTGAAGGGCTTCAGCTTCAGAATGAACGGTCCAGATAACGGAATTATAATACTATGAACCATACCGATACGGTCACACTACTCTGGGCCAAACGCATTCAGTCGGGGATTCATGGCAAGATATTTATCAAGGCGATATATAAATGTCTGGACTGTATGGTTCTCTACAACATTTCTAGGCAATTTATTCCATAAAGTGACCACTGTGTTTAAAATAAAGTGATTCGCTTCATGTGAATGAAACGCTTTTCCGACAATGATAATTGACAATAAATTTGTCAAATCTTTACTAATTTTTGGTTATCACAATTCATAGACTAGTCAAGTTGAATGAGAGTTAATTGACAAAACAAAAACATTGTGTTGATCAAGTAACTAACGCAAATTAGTCAGTCAGATGAATTATAGTCGTTGCCAAACATTTGTGTTATGTGTACAAAAGGGAATCAGGAGGAAATACCACATGAATAGTACCAAATACCACATATGGCCTCCATAGAGCCCACAAGATATCATAACATTCACTGGATACTGAAAGCAAAATTTATTCGGAGATTTAAGCATACAACCATTGCATACAACCAATGAATAAAAGTAAGCATATTAAAATCCTTGTAATTATGTAAGGCCGAAGTGGAAATCCTCTCCATTGCGGCCCCATCTGATTACAAGCCCAGGTTGTCATGGGTGTTTGCTTTAAGGGGGTAGTGCTTGGTTTTTGTTCTATATATTTATTAATGTATTTTTTAGTTTCCTCACTGGACCTCCATCATGCTTAGAAACAAAGAAAGAAAAAAGCCTAGACCCCTTTCAAGATAAATTTGTAAATTTGTTCGGTAGAAAAATGTCCCGGCCAAAGGCTGGTTCCTTCTAAAATTAGAGGCTCGCTATCGCTCGCAAGGAAAAAATTGACACCTAAAAGGCACGATAGGTCTAAACATTGACAACAAAATAAGGCGAAAGATCTCAAAATCGCCAAACTAACGGAACGAACGTCTCAAAACCTCAACATAAACATGCTAAACATGAGGGAGAAGGTTGTCCAGAAAAAGCTAGTACTACCCCCTTAAAGTGGCCAGTGGAGAGGGAGAGCCAGACAACATTATGATTAGACAGGATGATGAACAAACCGCTTCAGTACCGAGGATCTCTCTGAATTAATGGTTGTTGGCTTGTCTAATAAGATGTTTTGTTCAGTTAGGAGTTTAACGTACTCGTTAGACTTTAGTTTGGCTAACATGAGCTTATAATTGTTTGTCTAGGATTGATCCAATCACAATTTACGTCATTCTTTCTCTTCAACATATGATCTCGTAAGGAAAAAAAGAGATCCGTTATTTCTTGCATCTCTGTGTCATACTTTCTACTGTCCATGGTATGAGGGCAAAGGATTCCTGTGTTAACTTAATTATTACAAACACATATTTATGAATTTCGTTCTTGCAATCAATAAAATATTGTTCACGAAAAACCTCCAGCTGTCAATGGGTAAATGATGTTTTTCCCAATTACTATCGCCAAACCAAAAATATGGTTGAAGTTACTAATTTGGTTTTTGATATTGCCTACGCGATATCAACGAATTTATATTAGCGAAGGTTTGTCTAATTTTCCCTTCAGTTAAAGCCATCAAGGAACACTAAGCTGCTCTCGCCACCATGATTTGGATATTCTAGTAAATATACCGGTACTGTAAATTATTTGATAAAGGTAACGAAGAATCTATCCTATTATTATTAAATAAGATGATTAATGTGATGATAACGATTTACAGAAATGATCTAACAAATAATATTAAATGTCGATTCCTACTATAGCCTATTCGCTGTAAGGAGGCGAGAAATCATGACCTTTATATCCTCTGTAACTCAAAAGGGGATAGTGCAAATTGGCTGTAAATGTCCACATCTATTCCTTGACTGACTCTTCCCAAATGATAGAAATATTAGCTCGATTACTCTAGTCATTTTTGGAGTATCAGAGGTTAGAGGTCATGATTTCTCGCCTATTTACAGCGAATAGACTATAACATAACGTGGATAGCGCACCTATAGCATGCAAGTACAATATACCTCTATTCCGTTAGCCTATGTGAAGGCAATTGCAGAACTAATCACAGTTGCCACATATGTTCCATTCCTAGCAGTGAAAATGTTTGTGGAGATAAAGATGCAATGAATAAGTGTTATATACAAGCTGTTATCATGTAGTTAATGTGTAGTATATAATTAGTCAACTGTTACATGCTTAACACATAACACTAATTCAATTTGCTGGCCCTAGCTAAGTTATATAGAATTTGGTTGAAGCTTTATTTCGTGTGTGACTACATTTCAAAGGGTAAGTGACTTTCCACGTTGGTCATTGTGAGTGTGTTTCATATAATTTATTATAAGTCTTACCTAAAAATTAAAGTATATAAACCCTTTAGGTATATGAGAACGCTTTTCTACTTTTTAGTCTGGCTATCAGTAGACGATTTAATTAACTTTAGAATGCAGCTGTCCGAAATAAAGGCTTACTTGAGAAAGACTGTTCTTCTTGCTTTTCCTAGATATCCTTCCCCAGCTGAGATAATTCGCGTAATGTTAGCCAGAATATAGTAAAACAAACCAAATATAACTGCGTCATCGTAAAGTGAAAGGATTACTACAGAGCCAAACAAGCAATACCTAGCAACAAGTTCTGAATGACTAATATGGCTGACTGTAAGCACAACGTCTTGCAACATTTATCTGTTCGGATTAAATAATTCTGCCTGTACCCTCTAGTTAGGGACTGAGCCGGCTACTGATAGGAGAGCTATTTATTATAAATGTATCGGCTATATTATGTACAGTCAATCATGCAATAATCGTGAGCATCATCATGGAATTATATATATATCTGGAAACTTATTTATGAGTATAATTTTCCTTATATCAACTGCATAATAATATAGACTATATATTGAAAGGTAAATCCCATCCAAAAATCAATCCAGATAATTATATTTGTATATAGAAAAGCATAGGGGTCCACGAGTTTTTAGGAGTGAATGTATATGCCATTAGTCCTGTTCAGCGTACTATTTCTGCCTTCCTGTATGCAATATTATTTTATTTGTATTAATGTTGGATATTTGTATTAGCAAGTTATCGGGAACTTGTACATGGCTTTAGTGCGGGGCAACTTACGATGTTTGCCTATCTTTATGCAATGTTATATTTACATTAACCTCTGATATATATGTAGTTTAACATACTCATAGGAAATTATCAAATATAGTGTATGGATGACTGTGGTGTCGTGGTTATTGTTACCGAATGGTGGCCCGAGTTTGATCACAATCAATGACATACTGTACATTCAGTTTTAATGCTTTGAAAGAAATCTCTATACCTCCATTAAGCTTAAATTAATACCTCAAAGACCCCCTTCATAATACATTTGTACATTTTTCGGTAGAAAATTAACCCGGCCAAAGGCTGGTTCCTCCTACATTGCAAACTCGCTATCGCTCGCTAAGAAAGAATCCACACCTACATGGCACGAAAGGTCATAAAATCACCAAACCAATGGGGTGAATGTCTAAAGAATGTCAAAAGTAATGGAGTCCAGAATGTATGTTCCAGAATGTATGTTCTTGTCTCCACTGATTGGTAGAGAGTCAATCATTTATTTATCAGGCCAGGGTTAGATAATGAGGCAAACTAACTTTAAACTGCTATGACACAAAAATATTGTTTGAAATATTGTTTGTCAATAATTGCACTGTTGTATCCATATCAAGTCAACCAATATGTAGAGAACCTAACTCATTTGTTCTCCTTTGATTACTATAGTCACACACACACACACACACACACACACACACACACACACACACACACACACACACACACACACACACACACACACACACACACACTACAGCCCGTAGCCTAGTAGGTAGAGCTCTCGTCTCACACACGAGGGGTCGGGGGTTCAATCCCCCGGCCGGGCGGAGACAAATTGGGCTTGTCTCCTTTCATGTGTTAGCCTCAGTTCACCTAGCTGTAAATAGGTACCTGGAATAAGTGGACGACGTTGTGACGTCCCATCTGGGGTTGGCAAAAATGGTACAAGGCGAGATGGGTATCATATGGTTCACCTAAGCTGATGGCTACCTAAGCCTTCGGGCGAGACGGTACCGTCTATAGTGAGAATGGTACCATACAGATCCACCCTAAGCCTTCGTTTCCGTTGTCGCCAATTGGCTAAATACAGACTACACACACATCCACAGCCATTCCAACAGTACATAAAACACGTAACATGCATTTCACGCAATACATTCCCAGTTAAGGAGGCGCGATAATAATGAGCTTAGCTCGCATTGCGTGGATTCCCCTTGACGAACAAGTAACTGAGTAACACACACACACACACACACACATACTCTCTATATCTGTATATACTGTATATACCGTACTGTACTGTATATATTTATGTATATAATATATATATATATATATATATATATATATATATATATATATATATATATATATATATATATTGTATACAGTATGTATACACACAGTATATATATTAGATTTATTAAGCCCTTGCCTTTGTTCCATATGTTGGGTCGAACGTCCCTTGATTTTGGCCCTGCAACTCTTTCAACTCGGGGGGAGGCACTCGTCACAGGCAGTTCTGCCTTTTGTCTCCCTCACTCACATAGAAAACAAATATGTATACAGTATATATCTTATATTTGTTAAACCAATTACTTCTGTCTAATATAATTTATTCGTGGTTTGCGATATGTTTTGTAAAGTTAATTATTTGTACTGTACTATCGTAATTTCGTCTGTATTTGATATAATACTGAATAGACGGTATTCTACTGTATATTAAAGCATGATATTATAACCCACACTACATGTTTTTGTCTGTTATAAGTTATGCATGCAAGCATATCATTAGCCACAAAATCGTAACTGCAATCCTATTGAAAACTATGGCCTGTTGTATTTCTTCTTCTTCCCCATTTTTGTATTATTTAATTATAATTAGGGATTCAAACCAATGGCGAGAGAGCCTTGTTGAAATAATAAAAAACAAAATAATAATAATAATAATTATTATTATTATTATTATTATTATTATTATCATACATATTATTATTATTATCATCGGTTTATATTTAGTTTTATGAATTGATCTTCATTATCCACTAACTGTGATCCAGAACCAATATTTTAGGCTGACCTCTTAAATTCAGTGCGAAGCTCTCTTAAAAGGGGAGGCTGAACCTTGGATGAGGCCCGAAATTTAAAATTTCAAATTTGTTGTTCTTTATCTAAAATGCTTCCTTCTTATTATGCAGTACATACTTAGACACATACCCAATAGCTGGGGGTGGCCGAATAGAGACAGAGACCGAACAGAAACAATATTTAAGGTACCAATTCATAGGGGGACCACTTTCTCGTTCCATAGCCCCTTTCTTTGTCTCGTCTAGTAGGTGAATTTTAATAAGGTGATAGGATTCCTAGCCACCCGCTCCCAGTAGTAAAAGTAGGACATTAAAGGAGATGGACAGAAACGGCTCAGGTTGGGTAGAGGATGTCAAACCTCACTCTGGATAGGAACAGCCCTCACCCATTGGGCTGATTATGCGATAATAGAAAGTAAAATAAATACAACGTTAGAATAACAAGAGTTTAAGTGAGACTTGAATAGACTATTAAGTTGGTCTGAACAAATGGTAAATGTGTAATACTGGTGATCGTAGGGTCAATCTAGACGTGAGGCTGGATGGGGAAATATTAATAGAGTGTTTTAAATATCTAGGAGGATCAATAAGCAGGAGTGGAGGTACAGAAATGGAGGTAAAACAGAGAGTGTGTGAAGGAAGGAAGGTTTTCGGAGCAATGGGAAGTATGTGGAAGACGAGAAATCTCGGAATGAAAGTAAAAAGTGCACTGTATCAAGGAATTATTTTGCCAACAGTGATGTATGGGGCTGAGACATGGGCTCTGAAGGAAAAGGAGAAAAGAAAGCTGGATGTGATGGAGATGAGCTGCTTGAGGAGTATGTGTGGAGTTACTCATGGAGACAGATTGAGGAATGAAGAGATACATAGGAGAGTGGGGCAGCAAGAACATTTGTCGGCCAGAGTGGACAGAAGGGTGCTGAGCTGGTATGGTCATGTTGAACAAATGGAAGATGAAAGCCTTACAAAGAGAATATGTGTGTCAGATACAAGGGAAGACAAAAGGGCAGGAAGACCGCCATTGAGATGGAGAGACTGTGTAAGACAAGCTTTGGATGATAGAGGAATGACTATAGATCAGGCGGGGAAGTGGTAATAAACGGGAATGAATGGAGAATGCTTGTGAATAGATGAGTGTGAATGCGGTCGTTTGGGAGAGAGGGTCATGCACCAGTTGGACTAGATCAGCGATTCCCAACCTTTTTTCTGTCATTTCCCTCTCCAACCAGTTCAACCATCCAGATTTCCCCCTTCATGTGGATAAGGGAAAGAGTAGTCGAAACACACTGTGACTACACTCTCTCTCTCTCTCTCTCAGGCATGAGAAAATCCATCTCCGAGATTTTTTTTTTATTGCTATTAGTAGTAGTAGTAGGCAGTGTAATCATGTAATTATTTCCCCCCTGGTAGCTTCAAATTTCCCCCCAGGGGGAAATTTCCCCCAGGTTGGGAAATGCTGGACTAGATAGTAGTCCATCAGGCGCCTTTCCCGGGGAGCCGGTGGTAATGAAGGGTGCGCCTGGAAGCATGGTGGGCGGGCTTGTGGTGGTGAAGCTTCGCTGTGGGTCTGCCTGCGGAAATCGGCGCCTCTCCGGGAGATCTGGGACCTGGGAATATTTTGCTGGGGACCCCAAATGGGCCTGGGTATCTGGGTATTTCTCCTGGGCGACCTAGATGTGTGTGAGATTTTTATGTTTACTGAAGGAAAGTAGTTTGTATAAAATGTTATTAAAAAAAAAAAAAAAAAAACAGCAACAATGTGATAGTATGTACTCTAATATGCATCAACTTTAGGTCCTTACACAAAAAGCAGTATACGTCCAATTTAGCGTCAGTCAAAATATATGTCTGTTAGAAAGATTGTTTGAATAGTTAACCCCTTCTGTACCGGCGACGTTTTCTTAATATGATAATAGCTATATATATACGATTCTTTTGCAGTTTAACACCTAACTGACGGTACCGACGGGCTAGAGAACAATGGACAATGTGGCGGTACCCGTCATATGACGGGCAGCAGTTTGAGCACATTATCGGCTCTGAGAGAGAGTCCACGCTTTGGGAGGACAATAGGCGGGCTCTGACCGTTCGGCCCGACCACAGAGCCGCGACTGAGCCCACTGCAACATTCCACACCCACAGCCTCGCGAGACCAGGAAAAAACTGAGGAAATTACCATATTTTAGGGTTTTGCACCTCTCGTTGCGCGATCGCTACAGGATAACCCGTGGTTGTACAAGGATGATTCAGGTTTCATTGGAAAACTCTATTATCGCCCTTTCACGGATACTTAATTGTATTGCGCTCTGGCTCTTCTTTATGCATGAAAAAGAGCATGGAATGAAGCTCGTTTAGGGTAAATATGCCCGCTTGGCAGGTAGTAGATGTTATAAACGGCCCCGCTCTTTGAGAGTTAAGAAGGATATGTTCCATAGCAGTGGTTGTGGACTGCCATCGCTCACTTCCTCATCCTATCAACTCCGGTGTTCCTCAGAGCTCTGTCCTATCTCCCATTCTCTTTCTAATTTTCATAAATGATTTTCTCAACTGTACCTCCAGTCCCATCCATTCATACGCAAACGACTCTACCTTACACTACTCAATTAGTTTTCCTGAACGCCCCAGCCAGCAATCCCTCAAAGACAAACGTAATGAAGCCATGCAGTACTTATCTTCTGATCTAACTACTATTTCCAATTGGGGCAGAGAAAACCTTGTTACCTTTAATGCTTCCAAGACTCAATTTCTTCATCTTACTACCCATTCAGAACTCTCAGAGAACTATCCCTTACACTTCAACAATACAAAATTCAATCCTTCATCTTCTCTCAATATTCTTGGTGTCTCTTTTTCTTCTGCTCTTACATGGAAGGACCATATTACAAGTTTTGCTGAGGTTGCCTCCCAGAAGCTGGGTGTGCTCAATCGCCTCAAGGGGTTGTTTACCCCTGCACAGCTTCTTGCTCTGTACAGGGGCACAGTGCGTCCTTGTATTGAGTATTGTTCACATGCGTGGGGAGGATCCTCTCACACCGCACTCCTAGAAAAAGTAGAGAGGAAAACCTTTCGTATCATTAACTCCCGCCCACTCACCAACTCTGCAATCTCTCTATTCGCTGCAATGTTTTATCTCTATCACTATTTTATCGCTACTTTAATAATTAATGTTCCTCAGAGCTTTCCCAGTGTATACCACCTCCTCTACGTAGGGTACGTAGTACCCGTCTTGCAACACAATCCCACCCCTACTCTGTGCAACTCTCCAACCCAAGAGTGAAATGTTATTCCCAGACTTTCTTCTATTCAACTTCTGAGCTCTGGAACTCTCTCCCAGAATCAGTCTTTCCCTCTTCCTATGACTTAAAATGCTTCAAACTCCGTGTGTCCAGGCATTTTGGCTCGAACGTCCCTTGATTTTGGCCCTGTCACTCTTTCAACTCTGGGGGAGGCACTCGATACAGGCAGTTCTGCCTTTTGTCTCCCTCACTCACATATAAAAGAAGAAAAACAAAAAGTGTCAGTAAAATGAGTTAAGTGAGATAGTTCGAAACTTGTTAATTGCTGCAGGCCCTCTTCAAATTGAGTACAATCGTCTAATAGCAGCCAAAATAAAGATAAAAAGACGTTGCCGGTACAGTATTTCAATCTTCCGTAAACTATGTCCGCAACCTGTGAAGGACAGGTATGAACGAGGCACAGAGGTCCACCGAAAACAATCCAGGATACCTTGAGTCCTTACTATTTATGCCTCCATCAGGAACCAACGAGAGGCTTATTACCGCTCTTATTACAGTCTTACTCGTGTCATTGTTGATCTTCTGCTTGTTGGACTGGATCAGCCGAACGTGCTGGCATGGGATAGGAAGGAGAAAGGTTTGGAGAATTCAATTACAGGATCACTACCGATTGCCCAGAAAAAAAATCAACACCTGATTGGAGTGAAGTGTGTTACAATCGCCAAACACATAAGACGAAGCATCTATAATTCGGTAAACTAATGGGGCGAAACAGGAAGGGTCCAACAAGACCCGTGTCGCACCAGATATGGTGAGACAGGTTTTTTCCTAAGCTACATAAAATCGTCTAATGATAACCAAAATACGTATAAGAAAAGGTATTATAGTACTGAAAGATTTATCGCACCCATTATCATATTTTCCCTTAGATATTTTGTCCTACTTGATTATTCGGTCCCAGCTTTCCAATACCGGTATGCATCGTTTCTTGTCTCTTCAGTTACCCCTTCAAGTTCCCGACCTGGGGCAAGCACAACACATTTAATCTTCAGTTAACTTTCTTCTCTTAAGTAGGTTAAACGGCAGGGGGAAAAAATAATCAAGATCAATGCACATGTTGCCAGTGGCCTAAATACAATGTATAGATTATTGAAGGTGTTCACTGATAACTTAATGAAAAACTACAGTATGGTCCCTGGATGAAAATGATCTTGGCAGATGTAATTTTTTTTCTTTATCCACTGTACGTCTTACCTTCTGTCACTGGCCTACCAAATTCGTATACGTCTACATAATTTTATGACATACACACACACATACACATTATACAGTATATATATATATATATATATATATATATATATTATATATAATTATATATACTGAATATATATATATATATATATATATATATATATATATATATATATATATATATATATATATATATATATATTATATATAATTATACACTGTATAAATATATAATTTTCATACTATCAGCGGAACTCGAACCACCGACAGTCAGGATGATTGACCATGCTTTAACCAGCTCTACCACGGCGTGATAAAGGATACAAACGTGTACCACGTGTACCGGGTACTTTATAGTTGGCATGCATATTCCGAATATTACATACGATATTCATTTAAACAAAATTAGATTGCTTAAGATTATCCTTAACATTTTTGCAAATACAGTGCAATAGTCCTGAATAATAATTGGTGTTGTAAAGCACGGAGAACATTTAATATGTATGTATTATCCGTGTGAACCTAATATTTGCAAACATTTCAAAACATTCGTTTCAAACAAGTACACATTTACTTGAATTGTACTGACATGAACAAGAATTTCTCTTCTGCAATAATGATACTCTGTCAGGCTACATTGATAAGCTTCTCATTACAAAGATTAAAACATTGGAATACCCTAATTACTGCTTGCTGTCTTGTTTTTATCTTGTTTTTGGCCACGACTGTACAACCGGTATTTAGGGCATGGGGAGTTATAGGTAACGCCATCGCACTTGACAATAATCCTGACCCCTTAAACTTCATATAACTCGAAATTAATGAAAGTAATCGAGCTGACGTTCCTTTCATTTGAGAAGAGTCCACCAGGAAATAGGTGTGGATATTTACAGCCAGTTTGCTCTAGGCCCTTTTGAGTTAGAGAGAGGTGAGGGATCAAGATTATTGTCAAGTTCGTTGGTGCTACCTATAGTAAGCCTGTAATAAATACGCATTATACTGAGGGGCCATGTTTGGACAGACATTTCCAAGACACCCCCCCCCCCCCCTAACCCCTTCTGTACCGGTGAGGTCTTTATTATTTTATTCTAGGTATATATAGAGGATACGGGGCAGTTTAAGAAGGATCTGTGGTAGTTAAAGGGTTAAATGAGATAGTTCGAAGCCTGTTAATTTGTGGATGCCCTTTTGAAACAATACAATCGTCTAATACTAGCCAGAATACAGTTACAAAGACAGCACCGGTACTGAAGGTGTTAAAGAAAGGACCTCGGTTACTGAGTGTTACCTGATCTGATAGATACAAGTAAAAATACAACAGTTACTGTTCTCTTTGCTTTGACCTTAACCCTATCTATTCGAAGGGTGTTTTTTTTTGTGGCTAACCACTGGTTTCTCCAATTAGGTTGGGGATTTTAAGACGTTTCGCTCCATTAATTTAGCAATTATGAGATTTTTTGCCCAATTCAAGTGTCGATATTTTATTTTATTTATTTTGTATTTATAGTAATTAAATAATACATGTATTTATTAATATTTATTGATTTACTTATGTATTTATATTTTGTGTATTTATTTATTTTTGTGAGGGAGGGGTGACGAGCGATAGCGAGTCTGCAACCTAAAATACATATAAAATGTAGGCATATAGTTTGAAGAGGGGTAGGGAGTAGGGCGATAGACAGTTTGATGGGGGGTAGGGAGTAGGGCTATAGACAGTTTGGAGGGGGGTAGGGAGTAGGGCTATAGACAGTTTGAAGGGGGGTAGGGAGTAGGGCTATAGACAGTTTGAAGGGGGGTAGGGAGTAGGGCTATAGACAGTTTGAAGGGGGGTAGGGAGTAGGGCTATAGACAGTTTGAATGGGGGTAGGGAGTAGGGCTATGGACAGTTTGAAGAGGGTCTGGGGATCCGTTTTTGTATTGTTTAGGGGTAAAAACTAAAAATATATTGGTCTAAAATTACAAACGAACAATGAAAACACTCGATGATAATTATACAAATCACCCTAATAAAGCCCCAAACGTCGGATTGGCTTGTGTTAATTACCATAAATAGGCCAAATACAGAGACAAATAGAGATACATCGATCGACCAATAAATAAAGCTTACCCCTTCTGTACCGGCGACGTCCTTTTAACGTTATTCTAGCTTTATTTAGATGATTTTGTGCAGTTTCAGAAGGATCTGTGGTAGTTCAAAGGGTTAAGTGAGATAGTTCCAAGCCTGTTAGTTGCTGGAGGCCTTTTTAAAACTGAGTAACATCGTCTAATAGTATCCAGGTTAAAGTTAAAGTTTGGTTGTTGAAAAGGGTATGACGCACTACAGTATGTCTTATTAACTCTTTCAAAACAATGCACATTTTATAGATAAATATACTCATGAAAAATTTACAGAATGCCATAAACACCATTTGAGGAGGAGCACTTTATTGACCATGTTTTAAGGGGACGTATTTGTTTAACCTGGATCCCTTTGTCTCTCATACTTAGTCCCTTTATTAATGAGATTTTAAGACGTTCACCCCATTAGTTTGGCGATTTTAAGAACTTTCGCCCCATTTTTTCAATATAAAGACCTCTCGTGCCGTTTCGATGTTTTCCTGGCGAGCGATAGCGAGCCTGCAAGTTAGTAGGAATCGGCCTTTGGCCGGGATAATTTTCTACCGAAAAATGTACAAATTTATGTAGAATGGGGGTCTTTGTGTTTTATTATTGTTTTAAAGATTGATAGAGGTCTAGGGAATAAATAAAACAAAATAATAAGCCAATATCAATTAGATTAACTTCCACTTAAGCGAAGAGTTTGCCAATTAAATGCTCCTCCTAAAATAGTGTTTATTTTTTACGAGTGTTACTGCATTTCAAGTACAATCGCCTGCTGTGCAAAATGGAACAAATACAGAAATAATGAAACATTTTCACATGTTCATAAACATATATGAAACAAACCATTTAGACATGCACCAGTCAGTGTTTTCCATTATTGAATGTTCACTATCTCAAGTTTATCACATACTAGTGTATCAGTGCTTGTGCAGGCGATTGAACAGTTAAAATATATAGCTCACCGAAAATTTCTTCTTAAACTCTAAAATTTTAGGTAATATTATATGTCTTTGAAACTCCTCACGTGTGTCAAATAACCCGTGATTATAGACGGTTTAATCTCAGATGACGGTAAATTGAATCCCTTAGCACCGGTTTTCTCGATACTTACTGGAAAAATATTAAGCTGCTATGTGTCTGCGTTGTATTGATGCCAAGTTTTCATAATTAACACCATATTTCGCTTCAAAATCTACGTAACTGAGTAACCAATATAGTAACACAGTAATTGACCACTTGCGAGTTTCGGGCTATGAGGAAGTTGGAGCCGTAAATATCGATATAAAACAGAAATGCTATAATAATGTCAATTTCAAAACTAGTGGGGCTGAACATTAGGGAGAAGGGGGTCCATAAAAACGGTCTTCTTCCCCTTAAGTTATTATTAAAAGTTAAACACGGGCGGATTTTGTTTTCAAGTGTTTTTTCAGTGATAATATTGTTAACCCTTTCACCACACGTAAATGTCATCCTATTCTGGTTACCATTAGACGATTTTCTTTGGTGTATAATCTACCTCTTCGACTCAAATGGGTTAATATGATCTCAATAAACCCTCTTAACCCCTTCAGCGCGATGACGTAATTTGACCTTTTATTCTAGCTACAATTGGACGATGTTATGCAGTTTAAGAAAGACCTACGTTATTCAGAGGGTTTATAGAGATGGTATTGCAGTTTAAGAAGGACCTACGTTATTCAGAGGGTTTATAGAGATGGTATTGCAGTTTAAGAAGGACCTACGTTATTCAGAGGGTTTATAGAGATGGTATTGCAGTTTAACACCTTAAGAGCGGGTGGTGGAGTATATTTGACCGTGCCGCCCAGCGGGTTTTTTTTTTACCATAAATGGGGTTGTTTCCGTGCTCTTTATCATGCATAAACAAGAGCCAGATCGTAATACAAGTATGTATCCCTGTAAGGGCGTAAATTGAGCTTTCCAATGACACCCTAACCATCCTTCTACGATTACTGGTTGTCTTGCAGCGATCGTGCAACCGAAGGGCAAAATCGATAAAATACGGTAATTTTGTTACATAATTACGTGTGTAGCGAGTGAGAGAGGGTGGATGTGTGTGGAGTAGATGTCAGTGGGCCCACGACGGTCGTGGCGAGCGGTCATGAGGTAACTTACGCTCCTCCCACCGCTCGGCTCTCTCTCAGAGCCAATATTGCGCCAAAATTGCACACAGACTTAAGTCGGACCCCACCACATTGTCCAGCTTTTTAGATACGGACTTAAGTCGGGCCCCGCTAAACAAGGGTTAAGAAGGACCTACGTTATTCAGAGGGTTTATAGAGATGGTATTGCAGTTTAAGAAGGACCTACGTTATTCAGAGGGTTTATAGAGATGGTATTGCAGTTTAAGAAGGACCTACGTTATTCAGAGGGTTTATAGAGATGGTATTGCAGTTTAAGAAGGACCTACGTTATTCAGAGGGTTTATAAAGATGGTATTGCAGTTTAAGAAGGACCTACGTTATTCAGAGGGTTTATAGAGATGGTATTGTAGTTTAAGAAGGACCTACGTTATTCAGAGGGTTTATAGAGATGGTATTGCAGTTTAAGAAGGACCTACATTATTCAGATGGTTTATAGAGATGGTATTGCAGTTTAAGAAGGACCTACGTTATTCAGAGGGTTTATAGAGATGGTATTGCAGTTTAAGAAGGACCTACGTTATTCAGAGGGTTTATAGAGATGGTATTGCAGTTTAAGAAGGACCTACGTTATTCAGAGGGTTTATAGAGATGGTATTGCAGTTTAAGAAGGACCTACATTATTCAGATGGTTTATAGAGATGGTATTGCAGTTTAAGAAGGACCTACATTATTCAGATGGTTTATAGAGATGGTATTGCAGTTTAAGAAGGACCTACATTATTCAGATGGTTTATAGAGATGGTATTGCAGTTTAAGAAGGACTTACTTTATTCAGAGGGTTTATAGAGATGGTATTGCAGTTTAAGAAGGACCTACGTTATTCAAAGGGTTTATAGAGATGGTATTGCAGTTTAAGAAGGACCTACATTTTCAGAGGGTTTATAGAGATGGTATTGCAGTTTAAGAAGGACCTACATTATTCAGAGGGTTTATTGAGATGGTATTGCAGTTTAAGAAGGACCTACGTTATTCAGAGGGTTTATTGAGATGGTAGGCCTATTTACTCCTTTGTGTCCGAGAGGTAAATTATAAGTTAAAGTAAAATCGTCGAATGGTAACCAGAATAAGATGAACATTACGTCATCGTGCTGAAGGGGTTAATAACATAGGTCCTTCTTAAACTGCATAACATCATCTCATTTTAGCCAAGGGTTAAGGGAGCCCACCTCGCTTTTTTTGTATCTTTCTCTCCCTCTCTCTCTCTGGCTTGTATCCATTCGGCCTCATTCAGCCTTCTGTTTTAAGACGTTTACCCCCATTCATGTGTCAATATTTTCCTGGCGAGCGGTAGCGAGTCTACATATATATTTTTTATTTTGACAGCAAGCTAAATTTGTAAATTTTTCGAAAGAAAAATGTCTCCAGTGAAGCCGGATTTCTCCATACAACGCTGGCTTGCTATCGCTCGCCAGGAAGAAATCGACACCTGGATGGAGATAAACGTCTTAAAACAGTTGGCTGAATGGGGCCGAATGGATACAAGCCAGAAAAGGAGAGAAAGATAAAAAAAAAACTTTGACCCCCGTAATGGCGATTCAAAAGTAACACTAGCGTTTTACCTTATATGGTGCGTGGGTGGTCTTCTTGGTCCTTTCCTATTTCACTCCATTATTTAGAGATTATCAACTCTGCGTAAGCAGAGTTTGGTATCCCCCCCCCCCCCCTCCCCGTATAGTGGTACCATGCCGGCCGAAATGTCTGTCTGTCTGTGTGTCTGTCAGTCTGTCCGAATACTCCTCGACCTTGACCGTTCGACGGATTTTCACCAAACTTCTAACGAACATTCGGTGCGTGAATGCGACGGTCAGTCAAGAAAGATTGTTTGAATTTGTGCAATAATTTTGATTTTAGGTTAAACAATGGTTCCCGCCCCCCCCTCCCTGTGGTGGTAGTAGCAGTGATGATGGTAGTAGATGATGGGGATAGTAGTAGTGATGTTGGTGAAAGTATTGCTGATGGTTATTGGAGACGACGCTCTGAAAACAACTCGCCCCGCATTTGTTAGGTTAAGTTAGTTTAGTTGACATTAGAAGTGATGGTAGTATTAATGGGGATGATGGTGATAGTAGTGATGATGGTAATAATAGTAGTGATGATGGTTGTAGTTGTGCAATAATGATGACAGTAGTGATGATGATGGCAGTAGTTGACATGATGGTGACAGTAGTTGACATGATGGTGACAGTACTAGTTGTACTGATGATGGTCAAAATAGTAGTGATGATGGAGACAGTAGTAATGATGATTGTAAGATGATGGTGATAGTTGTAGTGATAATGATGACAGTAGTGTTGATGGTAGTGACTATGGTGACAGTATTAGTGATGTTGGTGAGTAGTAGTGGTGATGGTGAAAGTTGTAGTGATGATGGCAGTAGTAGTGATGATGGTGAGAGTAGTAGTGATGATTATAATAGTAGTAGTGCTGATGATAGTAATGGTGATAGTGACTAGTAGTGATGATGGTGACCCATCGCAGAGTTGGGTATGCCGTTTTGATTTTGGCCAAAATGGCACGTCTACTTTATTATAATATATTTGTTTTTGTTTTGTTCCAGCTCTACCTCTGGACATAGGCTTAAAGGCTGTTGATTCGATCGTTCAACACAATTACGCCAGGAAGTCTTACCCCAGTGAAACAACGAGACAGGTGAGTGTTGTAACCGGTTCGTTCGTAGACCTAAAGGCTCCTGGTTGTCTTCCCTGGCCTGTTACATTATTATTATTATTGTTATATGAGATGCCGAAGTCTCCAACCAGGGTGCAGAAACACCATCAAGATGAATCCACACAAAACACCCGGAGGCACTGGAGAGAGACTACGGCAACTTAGGAAAAAATAAAAACATATACTGTATACTGTACTGTACATATACACATATTAAACACAGATAACATATTATGCAGTGGAGGATATCAAGTATAAATATAATACAATAAAATAGAATAGAATAACTTTAAAAATTAGAATTAATGCTGCAAAAAAACATTAACTCTAGACTTAAAAATGGAGATATTAGCTGAATTGACTAGCTCATTTGGCAACTTTTTCCACCAGTCAACCATGGCCGGCACAAAACACCGTGAAAACTGTGTAGTACAAAAATGAACACGGCTCATGGCAAGATCATTAAGATTGCTTGTGAATCTAGTTGCACGACCCCGGACATAGGGCCCAGGCAGAACCCTATGTAAGGGATGCTGAGGGTTGTAAAAACTTTAAATAAAAGACTAAGGGCACCAACTTTACGTCGATGACACAGATCAAGAGACAAATGAGGTAGAATACAACTGATGGAATTTAGCGACCTGACAAGCAACTTGAGATGGCAGTCAGCTGCTGACAACCAGACAGGTGAGCAGTACTCGAAATGTGGCAAAATAAAAGCATAAAAAGACTTGATAACTGTGGCGTCACAAGCAAATGTTTTATAAACCTTGCGAAGCAGACCAATATTTTGGGAAATGGAAGAGGAGAAAGAACGAATATGCTTTTCAAAAGTAAGTTTGGGATCAAGAGTAACTCCTAACAATTTATAAATCTACATACAGTAGATATATAATGATCTCTGAATGTGGTAACCCCCCACGATCTGTCGCCGTCTGCCATCTTGTGGGGATCAATTTATTATGTATAGACCATAAATAGTCAATATATTGGTAACATGTACTAAGGTTAACATAATGGGATACTACTATAGGCTAAAATATGCCGTTTATACATGTCAATATTAAATAACAAGGATATGCAACTGTTTTGTTACCCGGTATACAAATATGTGTACAGCACTGATATGATTGTTTATTGACCAGACATTTTCATCAGCTGTGACAATAAGAAAAGGAAGTGCAAGTAGTAATTTAAAATATTTTACATGTTTACATTATTTTATCACGATTTGATTCATGCTATTAATTTTAGAACTGTTATACCAGGTTTTTGCTGGGGTTGATTGGATAAATTAGGTAGGTTCTTGCTTGACTGGAGAAGTTGAATTCACTTAAACACATGCACAAAGGTAATAGAGGATAAATATAGCACAGCGTACATTCATATAATATATTCACTGCACATGGATATCGTATAGTAATACTAGATAATGATATATACTGTATATAGAAACAATAGACGCACGAACGAGGTTCCACAATACTCTCTCACACTTAAGACTTTGCCTGTGAATATTAGTTTAGTACTCCCTTCAATCGAGGTATGACACTACACGATACAGGTATATTTCACTGAGTACTTTCCTTTGCGTAAGGTATATCACTGGTACTTCTTATGCGTTTCAAATAGCATATAAATATATAATAAATCAATTAAGTACTTCCTTTTTGTCTATAAGGTGTGTCACTAGTACTTTCGAAGTGTTTCACTAGGTAGTATATATCATTAAGCACTCTTGGTCGTGGTGGTGGTGCTGACGTGGCTGGTGGGCAGTGGATGGAGACTCGAACTCATGCGTGTTGGGTCTTAAATAATACGTACAATATGCCAGTCCATCTGTACAGTATTATCGAGCTAACATAGAGAGAGAACTCTCTAACTACCCTGACCGTTATAAGAGTTTTGATGCAGACCTTCCAGTAGTCTTGGGTGTTGGGCCTTGAATGTCATGTACAATTATGATAGTGCATCTGTAACATGTCATCGAACAAACGTAAGAGGGTTGTTTGTAAAGCAACGTCTCTCAACTTTTCTGACCATTATAAGAGTCTTTCAGTGACTTGAGTTGATGAGGTCATTTTGGGCCTTTTCCGATAGACGTACCCCAGAACCAGTGCCTGGGATTCCGTACCGGATGGACTCGCTTTGCAGATTGCCGTTATGCAGTGTTGCTACGTTATCTCGCAGAGCCCTGCCTTTCCAGAGTCCATCCATTGCGTGAACTTCTAGTAAGACGGGAGGTGGTTTACTACCAATAAAGCGCTTGACAAATCAGCATTCTTTATTGACTGTAACGCCAGATATCAATGTAGTGGAACGGATTTTAGGAGGCCTCCAGTGAGATCTAAGAACAAATTCCTTTGATGAGCCAAGATCTTAAATGAGAGAGAGAGAAAGAGAGAGTACAAAGTACAAAGGAGTACAAAGGAAATCAAGCAACAACAGATCTAGTGACCCTTCTAGGTTGCTTGTCCTCCAAAACACTGAGTATCAAGTGTCCAAACAGTGGTTTAGAGTGGGTAAGGGAACATTGGAAAGGGAATTACTGCCCTGGGACTAATGTCCGTGGCAGGATTAGGAAGTTAGTAGGGGACAGATGGGTTAGTAACTGAGGGGGGGATAAAATAAAGTTATTCATTTACAAACGCAGTCAGTCGCGGGTTTGATGCGAGATATTTGTCTAGGCGGAGTTTAAATGAATCAACGGTGATGCAGTCTATAACGTTTCGGGGAAGCCCATTCCACAAGTTGACAACTCGATTGAAGAAGAAATTCTTAGATTCGTGTGAGTTAAAAGATTTACCAATAATTTTGCAACCGTTTCCCCGCGTGTAATTAGATTGGTCGATAGTGAAGTACTTACTACAGTTCATATTGTCGATGCCTTTGATGATTTTGAACACTTGAATTAAGTCACCTCTTAATCTGCGCTGGGTTAATGAAAATAGATTTAATTCTCTAAGACGCTCTTCGTATGGTTTGTTCTTTAGGCTAGGTATCATTTTGGTAACTCTACGTTGAACTCGTTCTAGCTTGTTTATATCTTTTTGGTAATAAGGGCACCAGGATTGAACGCAGTATTCCAGAAGAGGGCGGACTAAGGAATTATAAAGGGTTAGGATAACTTCTTTGGATTTATGCTCAAATGACCTGCCTATAAAGCCAATTATTTTGTTTGCCTTCTTAACAAGTTCTGAACATTGTTGACTCGGTTTTAGGTTACTCGATATTGTTACTTGAGAGAGAGAGAGAGAGAGAGAGAGAGAGAGAGAGAGAGAGAGAGAGAGAGAGAGAGAAAGTGGTGTGTGCTTGCGTGTGTGTGTCAAGTAGATAAAACGGGGTGCCAACTGATAAAATCATCCGTTACCTAGACCCAACGTTGTTCTAAATAGAAATATACATAACTAAAATGATAAAATAGTAGTAATTGGGCCGGATATGGTGTACCTGTTATATATTGTGTATCTTCAAAACAATCATTACTAGTTGTCAAGCTAACTGGTGTGGTTATTATACGTGCCCTTTCCAAAGAGGTTAATAAACGGATAAATTATTTCAAAATAACCAATATTGACAATGCCTATCGCCGAGATAGTCTAGTTATTGGTTTGAATATATACTGTACAGATGAAAGCATTTTCGCGTATACAATCATCAGTATAAAAAAAATCGCTTGACTTTGTGATCTGAAATAAATAAACACATTAATATAACTGCTTACATCTGTGTTTTCGTGTTTTAATACACGTTTTTTGTATTAATTTGAAATAAAATATATTCTATTAATTATATATTTAATTCGTGCATTCCTTTGTTGTAGTTCTATGCGTAATTTAATCTACTTACTTATTATCAATTGGACATGGTAAACTAGTTGTAGTGACCCGTATTCCCAAAAAGTATCCACCCTTTCTGTATCGTTAAGAGGGGTCACCTGCTTTTTATCTCTCTTTCTCTCCCTTTCCCTCTTTCTCTGGCTTGTATCCATTCGGTCCCATTCAGCCAACTGTTTTAAGACATTTATCCCCATCCAGGTGTCAATTTCTTCCTGGCGAGCGAAAGCGAGCCAGCATTGTATGGAGAAATCCGGCTTCGCCGGAGACAATTTTATGTCGAAAAATATACAAATTTAGCTTGCTGTCAAAACAAAAATATATATATGCTGGCTAGCTACCGCTCGCCAGGAAATAATTGACACCTGGATGGGGGTAAATGTCATAAAACAGTATGCTGAATGAGGTCGAATGAATACAACCCAAAGAGAGAGGGAGAGAAAGAGAAAAAATGCGAAGTGGGCCCCTTAAGTATATATAATTGTTATGCCACGCTGTAAACCAACTTGCAATAATATTTGTTTTCATAAGCTCCTTGTTTAGGATAACTTAGAATATAATCCTGCTTTACAGGAACACAACTAGCATTACTAATAAGGTTTCTAATTTACTCAATCACTCCCCAAACACAATATACACACAGAGTAAATACAAATAAGTTTTTATTTCTTAATTACTAATTACATCAAGTGGGCGCATCCGGATCTTAGCTATTAAGTATAAGTCCCATGGCAATTTAACACTCAAAGAGCGGGTGGTGGAGTATATTTCACTGTGCCGCCCAGCGGGTTTTTTTTACCATAAATGGGGTTGTTTCCGTGCTCTTTTTCATGCATAAACAAGACCCAGAGCGTAATACAAGTATGTATCCCTGAAAGGGCGTAAATTGAGCTTTCCAATGACACCCGAACCATCCCTCTACGATCACTGGTTGTCTTGCAACGATCGTGCAACCGAAGGGCAAAATCGCTAAAATACTGTAATTTGTTTATATAATTACGTATGTAGCGAGGGAGTGTGGGTGGATGTAAGTGGAGTACATCTCAATCGGTCCACGGCGGCTGTGGCGAGCGGTCATGAGGTAACCCAGGCTCCTCCCATTGCTCGTTTCTCTCTCAGAGCTAATATTGCGCCAAAATTGCACACAGACTTAAGTCGGGCCCCGCCACATAGTCCAAATTTTTCGATACGGACTTAAGTCGGGCCCCGATAGACAAGGGTTAAAGGTGACTAGGAAAGAGTTAACTATGTTTTACTCGATCATGAAATATGATGTCACTTACAAAACATCACACAGGATACATATATAATACACAAAACAGAACATAAACTATGATGACAATATATATGTGTGTTAGTGCACGCAGAGAGGAATGGAAGATGAACAAATATATACAATCAAGGTAATCGACTCGGTGGTATAGGGGTAAGCGTGGCTGGGGAAAGAGAAGGTCGCCTGACCAGGTCAGGTATCAGAGGGGTGCCGCGCGGAAGGTAAGGTCAAGTTTACTGCGGTCACCTTAAATAAATATCTGATTTAGTGCAATGTTAAATCTGGCGAATAAGATAGAAAGTTATGATTAACACTGGTGATAAGACAATTTAAATTGTAATTTAACTATAATAAAATACTGGGGAATAATCACTAACACGATCTATGAAAAATAAATAAAGTCGTAAATGAGCTATGATCATAGTTAATGAGGAATTAAGATTCACAAAACGCACAGTGAATAAATATAGCCGGAATATTAGCTAATTATACAGTGGGTTTATATATATATATATTAATAAACCGCTGAAGATAAAATAATTGCACAGAACGAAGTAGTGACTGAATTTATCCAAATAGTAGGCCGATGAATAATGTCTTAAAATAAACTATGCAGAATGCAGAATACGTAGTAAATTATAATAACCCCAATAGAGGCAGATGAAATATAAATTAACTCAAAGACACAGAATGACGTAGTGACTTATAACAGCCGGAATTAAAGGCTGATGATACATGGAGAGGTACGATATGAATTCCTCCACTGGTAATAAAATAGGACATTGATCATATATCGTGATGGATCAAATTATTCACAAGAACAATTATAGATAAGAAATAATGAATATAACTTTAATTAAACTCGACGGAACAGGTTTTTACTTTGAACATAGAAAGGATATTATTAAGAATTAATTACTATGAAAATAGATAGAACACTGATTGATTATAAAATAATACATTATTCTCTCTTCGTACACTTCACTACAAACTTGGACACTCAATAAATAATGAAACAAATGTATAAGATCTGCGAGTGTTCACAAATTATTACGTGTCGTGTTGGGTATATATCTTAGTTATAAAATATATATAACTTTTATTATGGAATTTAAATCAGTTAAACCCAGGACATTATATATATAATTAATAGGCACACGTGCGGTTTGTTCTCACAATGCGAAAGATAAATTGGCGTGAGGAGAGCCCAGAATAGGCCTCTAGGATAGCGTTATATTGAACACTAACATATCTTATATACCTTCACAATAATACCCAAAACTCAAGAAACACAGAGATACTTATGTTAAGAGGTGATGAGGAGAAGTTAGGTCCATGAGAGAGGATCTGGTCGACGCTAGACTCTTAGTTCTTTCTTCGGTTTGGCACCAAAGGGAACTGCCACTCTCACACACAACTAGAGAATGTCACTTCTAGTTCCTCTAGCACACTGCCCTGCTCCCTGCAAACATGGGTGTATATTCATCCGATCGCATTAAAGCTAGTAGATTATATTGCCTCGTGTTTACCTACCGATCATATATTTCGGTCAGGTAATATTCAGAGGATAATTTACTTCTTGATTTATTTATTGCGGAATAGTAGGGACATGGGTATTTTGATCTTTTAATTATTGTGAAGTTAATGGTTGCCTTAAAAATACAATTGACATAGGAATACATGGAAATGGTTTTGCTTTATTTCTTAATATTATATTCATAGTTTAGGAAGCTTGCATGGTTGTAGGAAAATTGATTTTCATTAATTACTCTTTTCCTCTATTCTTTAGGTGGTATGCAAGGCTTCCCTTATTCTCTTTTGATCTGTCATGATTTATATACCGGTATACCATTTTCTGCACTGTATATTTGGTTATTCTGATCACAACTGTTAAAATAGAATATTGATTCTTGATGAGGAATTAACATAAATTCTTCTTCGTTGTACTTCAAATCGGGTTCTTTCGTTGTATACTCCTTTATCTCCTCTCTCGTGCCTTGCGATTGGCCCAGACGAGAACTCGTTGATTGGTCTTGGAGGAGTCCTGCAGTTCCTGTAGGACCCGGTAGATGACGTTGCTGCTCTGTTTCTTTACACCATAGAGAGTGTTGGCTTTCGACGACAGACTGTGTTGCTTCCTTTTCTGCTCTCATCTGTGCCCTTCGGTTCGCTCTTTTCCTCTCCTTGATGTTGGCGAGCCTGGCTTTGATTGGTGACGTCTCTCCATAGTTTGTGAGAACATCTGATGGGGTTGCTAAATTGTTGTCTTGCAACCCCGGCATCTCACCACCTGTTTCCAAAAAAAAATCTCGACCCCGAGACTTGAGTTAGTACGTCCTGTAGTTCTTTGTCAGGATGCATGGATTGAGGGCGTGGAGGAAGCGGCACCAAACTTCAGTTGAAATATCGTTTGGTGCGTTTGCGTCATATGTCATGGTCAGTAGGAGTGACGCAGGCGATATGGCAGCCTCGTTAATCAACTGGGCTGGTGATGTTATGTTTGTCGTCGTGATTCCGTTGGTTACGAAAATGCTGGATATCTTCATGTTGGACTCGGCAGGAACAGTATTGGAAGGTGTTGGTGGTTCCGCTGCTGTCTGAGAGATGACTGGATAAATTATGGTACTGGTGGTGGTGTTGCTCTCTTACACAGAGGGGAGGAGTTTGCTGCCTTTTAGGTCACTCCCTATTTTAGTTGACATCGCAGTAGGGATGTGTACAGCCTAGACAGGGTGTGAAGTTAGCATCGTCATGGTAGGTGAGGTGACAGATGGGGCCGACAGAGTAGAACTGGCTGGAACAGCAGGTGTGGCGGATGACCTCGCAACAGGCGAGGCGGCAACCTGTCTAGGTTGTGACGAGGTGTCTCTCAGGGTAGGTGCTCGGACAAGTGTGGTGGCTTTGGTGGGGGCCCGCCTCTTAATGGTTGTGTTGAAGGTAGGTGCCCACCGTTTTGGTGGAGTCACACATCAGCCAGATCTCCTACATGGAGGATTTAACAAGATTGGGTTAATAATGAGGAAGACTTTGACTTGGTTGTTTGCATGCGTGAGGGTGAGGAGATGGATGTAGTGCGTGGTTTGGATGATTTAGATAGATATAGTGTGTGAAGAAGTAGAGGGTTGTGGAGAAATGGCTGAAGCAGTAGTGGAATGTGGAAATATATTGCTAGAATTAGTTGGCTCAGGAGATTGAGTAAGAGGTTCAGGAAGTTTCGAATGAACTTGTTTCTTAGGAGAAGTTAGATTTATTACATTAGAAGGAAGATGAGAGATTATTGGAGTTGTTGATTGAGTACTGGGTGAAAAATCAAAAGGAGGCAGATCTGTTTCGGCTGAGATGTTAGAGAGAGGGGTAGAAGGTTGTGGAGGTAGAATAGATTTAGTCTGAGTTGGTAGGGTAGGTGGAGCAGAAAAAACACGAACAGGAGGAGGTAGATTGCTAGATAGGTTGATACGATAGGGATTAGAGGAAGGAATAGGAGGAGGAGGAGGGATAGGAAAATGAAAAGTTGGCTCTCTCACATTTTGTACAGGTGGTTTTATCACCACAGGAGAAGGAGTGATGAGTCAAAAGAACTGTGGTGTCAATGATTCTGTGGAGCCTAAATTTTGGTTATTAATTGCAGGCAATGTGTCATTATAATTTGGGTCAGTAAGCATAGTGATATTGTCATCAATGGGCTGAAACCTACAGACATATCTATTTCGGTAGGTGCGTGACTCTCCGTAATAATTTATGGTAACCTGGTAACAGTTTGGTACAGTGAGTATTTCAAAACGCCCTTTATATCTTGGCTTGAGTTTGGAAGGTACAGAAAGTTGGGCAACCATGACTAGATTGCTGACATGGTGAGGACTGACTTTAGGTGTTTCGTCAGGTTGAAGATCCTGTATGTATTGGAGTTGTCGAAGTCGGTTTTTCAGGTGGACTAAGGATTGGTCAAAATTTGACGAGGGCTCATATGGGACAGGCAGGTGACGTAATGGTAGTAATAGGGGAGTTATCCCAAAAACTCGTTCGTGAGGTGAAACTCCGTCTTGGCAGGGGCAGGTATTTATCCCCCACTCTACTATCTTGACTTGACTGGGCCAATCAGTGGTGTTCATTTGCTGTAAGCGAGTCCTTATCTGATTTGCAATGGTGCGATGACTTCTTTCACAAATAGGCCAATAAGGGGATGAATGGCTTAATTTGAAACCGCACATCTGAGAAAGTTGTGACCATATGTGACCTGTGAACTCGGGGGCATTATCTGAGTGAGTAGCTTCAGGTAGGCCAAAGTGAGGAAATACGTGCTGTATCGTGGCTTCAGCTACGGCTAAGGCAGATTGTTCTTTGGCTCGACAGGCAATTACGTACTTGGAATACGTGTCCACGAAAGTTATAATATATCTGAAACCTTTTATCCCTTCCATGGGTCCCATTACATCAACTGCTAGCAATTGCCATGGTTTGGATGCTACTAACTTTCCTGTAGGTCCGGCGGTGCGGGTACGGTCTTTGCCTAAAGCACAGGCCCGACAAGCTTCAGTGATTTTCTTGGCGGTGATGTATGGAGAAGGAGTCCAGTACACTTGTTGGAAAGTTGATGTTAATTTTCTATGTGCCAAATGAATGCCATTGTGAAAGTGCAGGGATTGCATAGTTGCTAAGGCAGAGTTGAGAGTAATTACACTTTTACCCTCGGGAGTATATAAATTATCCCCTCTTCGTTGTAGTGAGAAAAGGTGCCTAGGTCTGGTACAATCTGGTTTTTCTTGTTGTTGAAATTGTTGCGGGAGGTGTTGATCTTGGTGTGCAGAAATTGGTGGTGATTGGCTCAGATGGTTTGAGTCTCAATTTCTGGGTTGTATGTTGTTGTTGACTCAGTTGGAAGTCTAGATAGAGCATCGGCATTTGTATGCAACTTTCCAGGCCTGTAAGCAATTTCAAAGTCGAATTCTTCCATTGATTCACGCCATCTGACAGTTGGTGCGTTCGTAGTGTCAGATTTGCGTAGCCATTGTAGGGCGTGGTGGTCGGTGATGATAGTGACCTTGACACCCGCTAGATACGCTTTGAAATGTTGTAAAGCCCAAATTATTCCCAAACATTCTCTTTTTGTCACGGAATAGTTTATTTCAGCTGGGTTGAGAATTTGGCTGGCACATGCAATAATGTGTTTTCTTCCTTCTCTAGTTTGACCCAGAACTGCTCCAATACCATACTGTGACACATCGGTGTAGAGACGGAACGGTTTGGTATAATCAGGAAAAGAAACAACTGGAGAGGCCACTAATAATTCTTTCAATGAATTAAATGCTTGAAGGTGTGAGTTTGTCAATATAAAGAGTTCTTCCTTCTTGGTTAAATCATGAAGAGGCTTGGCAATGGTGGCAAAGATTTTCACAAAGCGACGATAGTATGACGCTAATCCAAGAAATGCTCGGACTCCTTTTACATTGGTAGGAGGAGTGATGGTACTTATTGCTTTCAATTTTTCTGGATCTGGTGCAATTATTTCTTCTGATACTATGTGTCCTAAACATTTTACTTCCTTTTGAGCTAGAGTGCATTTGGAAGGTTTGAGCTTTAATTTAGCATCTCGAATCCGTTGGAATACTTGTCGGAGTCTTTGTATGTGCCGCCCAGGTTTTGCCAAAAACAATCATGTCATCTAAATAGGCTGAACAAGTTTCCCAAGTTAATCCTTGTAGTACCGATTCCATTAGTCTAGAAAAGGTGGCTGGGCAGTACTGTGAATTCATATATTCTTCCTTGGCTGGTGGCAAAAGCCGTTTTCTGTTGATGTTCCGGAAGTACAGGTACTTGCCAATATCCGACCTGCAAGTCTAGAGTGGTAAACCACTTGGTGCCTAGTAAGGAGTCTAAGGAGTCTCAATGCGAGGTAATGGGAGTGGTGTCTTTGATGGTTACATCATTAAGCTGTCTGTAATCTATATAGAACCTGGTAGATCCATCTTTTTTTCTGACGAGTACTACTGGGGAAGACCATTGCCTAGAGTGTTGTACAACTCCTGTTGTTAGCATGTCTTTCACCTGTAATTCTTTCTTTTGGCGTTGGATTGGGTGTTTCCTTCGGATCGGCACTTTTATTGGCTGTCCTACTGTATGGATTGGATGATGAAGGACGTCAGTTTTCCCTACGTCTCGACTGGATGTGGCAAAGATGTCTTGAAATGAAGTCATCAAGTCACGTAAGTCAATTTGTTGTTGAGGGGTTAAATGAGAAGGAATGTCAGGTAAAGAAGAAACCGAGGGAGAAGTATTATCTGGGGGTAAGGCTAGTTCTTCTGCATATGTTTCAAGTTCTCCGATCGCTAACCCTTTAGGTAAGGTGATAGGTTCTGAGATGTTTGCAATTCTGATACAATTCAATTGACTAGAAATAAGGGCTGGAGCGGTCAGGCAATCTCTGTCGAAAGGACTCTGTAGGTTTGGAGTCATTATCACATTACCAGGTAAAGCAGGAAGAAGAGGTATCCATTGCTCATGATGAGGATAAATATCTTAAAACAATAGGCTGAATGGGGCCGAATGGATACAACCAACAAAAAGAAATAAGCAGGTCCCCCCCCCCCATGCTTGTTAAGGGGGTTAACAAGCATTACTATCCATTCCAGTTGCTCACAGCTTGGTTTGAGAGAGAGGGTGAAGAAATTGGATTGAGAGATTAAGGAGCGATTTATTTTTCGTCCAGATAGGTAACCATGTACAGTTATGGACAGAAATATTTGTACCCTATTAGGATGGACATTTACAATACAGTGACGAAGTATATTGAAGATTTAATTAAGCCACATACTTCGAATCATACCACGAGTTAATGCTAACTATTTCGTGTTTATCTTTAGGAGCTGTTCATGTAATCATGTCCACGACTGTACAGATAAGTATAACCCATATATAGACCTCTTACCAGTGTTTTGTGGTGCATTGGTTAGCGTACTCGGCTCACAACCAACACAACTCGAGTTCTTTATCGGAGCCAGACGAAACGGATGGGTTGTCTCCTCACATCAGATGCCACTGTTAAACTAGCTGTAAATAGGTTTGCGTTTATTTTGTGTCGTCCCAGTTTTTGGTTTATTTATTTTGCAAGTTTTACATTATAATAGGAACTTGGAATTATTGGCCATTTGTGACGTCAGTGTATATGAGGAGCACCGTCTGTGTAGCAAGCTGGGTATCTCATCCATCACAGGCTTCAATGAGCAAACAATGGAGATAGACGCCGCGGCAAAGCACAGCTCAGTCTAAGCCCCCTAACTTTTACTTTTATTATTAATTTGCAAAAATATATATTTATATTGATACATGAATACATAAATACATATACTATTTTCAATATATCATAATTGTCATATGCTTAGCAAAATGTACTCATAAATCAATCCTGGTGAATATATTAACGTTCTGATAAACACTGAGGTCCACAATATATAAATGAGACTGTGTACTCGCTAAATAATACTAGCGTTCCACCTTAAGATTTTCAGCAAGCTGAGTGATTTTGATTTTAGTAAGTGGAATAAATTACTCGTTGAAAACTTGGATGAAACCTTTATATTAAAGACTTTAGTTTGAATGAAAATAAATGTTTTGTTCATTATTTGAAAATACAATAATATTTTGTGTTTTCAAATAATGAAGCTGAATACCTTTAAACCTATTGTACCACTCATTTTTCTAAGGGAGACTGTTGTACATTTCTTTGTTTTATATACATTACCACATCGTTTCAGCATGTGTTAGATATTATGTTCATTACCTGTGTACTTTTCTGTGTAAAATATATGAATCTACAAGTATATATTTTGTGCATAAAAATATTCAATTATAGTGAAATATTACTGTTGAACCAGACTCCCTATATAATATTAATTAAACTGGATCGTACGTGCTGGCAGGGGTTAGCGAGTCCTTCTACAGTAACGTACCAAAGTCCTCATATAAATCCACGATTGGATATTTCCGTTTCTTCTAGTTTTGAAATACCTCAATAACAGACCTGTGGTACAGGTGTGTTGATAAATAACTTTCTATATTTGTAATATAATTACGAAAGCTAAAATCAGCTTAATCCATTTAACTTTGTCGAGGGACCTTCGTAGGACATTCGTTGGAAAACACATTGCGTAAAAATGTGTGGATAAGTTTCGGATATTATTGGAAGAAATATGCTATTATATTTCAGCAGGACATGCAGCAAGCTTAGAAGTCGTGGATGTGCGAGTATGTTACCGGCATTATCATTAATGTTGCCATTTTTCTAACGTTGTCACCTCTCCTGTAAATCACCATTATACCTTCTAGCGTAGCATTACCCGGTTAAATATATTAAGTTGCATTTTAGATGCAAATAAATATATATATTAAGTTTCATTTTAGATGTTTGGTGAACAAGTAGAATGATTATTAGGTTGGCTATGGTGTTTTTCAGCTAATATTAGAACAGTTGTGTAGTCTAACCCTGTCCAGCTCCGCAACCCAAGAATTAGCCATTCTCAGTCTTTCTTCAACTCAACAAGTGAACTCTAGAACTCTCTCCCTCAATCAATATGTCCTTCATCCTATGACTTACATTGCTTTAAACTTCGTGTGTCCAGGCATTTTGACACTAACGTCCTTTGAATTTGGCTCACTCTTTTGGCTTTGGGGTAGACACTCGTTGCAGGCAACCTGCCGTTTGTCTTCTTCTTACACATAGGGAAAAAAACAAAAAACAAAAAGGACAAGTGACCAAAATTGATCATGCGAGGGATCAACAATAATTGGACCTATGATCTTAAAAGTACTCCCGTCCCATAAAAAAATATTGAATTAACGACTTCAATATAGTGGCGAATATAGCTTCATTGGCTTTAGTACTTTTGAATTCTACTGTACCGTATTTAACCAGCACAGCGTAGGGTCCTTGGTGGCTGAGATATGGTGACATTAATAGTTTCTCATACCATTATTTAAGGAGTTATATTTCTTAATATTCACTCTATATAGTTTATATTTTGTAAACTTTGTTTGTTCTTGTCGTTAATTTGGCTGTTTTATCTCTTTTTGTTCAAATAATATAATTCGTGAAGGACTTTGTACCTGTTGTTTTTTCAAATCATTAATTAATTGCTTAGTTTCTCAATGTTCAGCCTTCATAATCCTCTAGAATATATATATATATATATATATATATATATATATATATATATATATATCGATCACTGGTAGTCAAGTTCCGAGAGTAGAATATATGAATGACCCATCTTCACTTTAGTAATATAATTGTGTACACAACGTACAGTATAATTAAATTAATTCATCCGTCTGTCTATAAATGTAAAGATTCCTCAACTTGTAGACCGCACAACCTGGCTCTGATTGTGCGTTTTTAACAGGTACTGGGTAGCCATCCTCGATTTTCACTTAACTTGGCCGAAAATTTAATCCCTTACTAGCTATTTTATCGGTGCTTAATGGAAAAAGAAGACACTGCTATGACTCTATATCATGTTAATGCATAGTTTTCATAATTAAAAACAAATTTGGGCCACAAAATAATTGAAATAGCTGCATAATTAAGATGGGTAGAAGTCCATTTCTCGCCAGCTTATTATAACATACTATAGTTCATGTAGAGATTATTTTAAAGCAATGACTTGTATTTTCATTTATTACAATATATAGTTTTTTTAATACAAGTATGGATAACACATCCATGGAACTTGATTTACTAATACCATGTACCTACTATACCATGCTAGAACTATTATAATATCTCCATGACAAATCCAACTTGACTAATAATAACCATGAACAATCGAAAGTTATTGCAAGTGAGAGTTAGTATGAACTTTTTGTTTTTTTATTGAATTGTGTCTGGGGAGGCTTGTATTTAAGTCTAGGTTTGCAAGCTAATAATACATTTCTCGAAAAGGGCAACAACATTCAAAACTCTCAACAATAATGAAGCAAAATGTCGTATTAACCCCAAATACGTCGCACCAGATAGCGTTAATGGCCTGCCAATAGGAGCTTTTTTTTCTTCTAGATCAACACAAGTTACCAATCAGTTTTTCAGAATCCCGCAGCCAGCAATCCCTCAAAACACAAACTTAATGAAGCCATACAACACTTATCTTCCGATCTAACTACCATTTCCAATTGGGGCAGAGAAAACCTTGTTGTCTTTAATGCTTCCAAAACCCAATCTCCATCTATCTACCCGTCGAGAACTCACAGAGGACTATCCCTTATACTTCAACAATACAACAATCAACCCTTCATCTTCTTTCAGTATTCTAGGTGTCTTGTTTTCTTCTGCTCTCTCTTGGAAGGACCATATTACCAGTCTTGTTAAGGCGGCCTCCCAGAAGCTGGGTGTGCTCAAACGCCTCAAGGGTATTTTTTACCTTGCACAGCTTCTGGCTCTGTGCAGGGGAACAGTGCATCCCTGTATTGAGTATTGTTCACATGTGTGGGGAGGATCCTCTCACACAGCACTTCTAGACAAAGTAAAAAGGAGAGTCTTTCGTATTATTAACTCCTGTCCACTCACCGACTCTCTGCAATCACTCTCTCTCTTCGTTGCAATGTTGTATATATCTGGCTATTCTACTGCTACTACAATAATCAGTGTTCCTCAGAGCTCTCTCAGTTTATACCACCTCCTCTACGTAGGGTACGTTGTGCCCATCTTGCAACACAATCCCACCCCTACTCTGTGCAACTATCCAACTAAAGAGTAAAACGATACTCCCAATTTTTCTTCTGTTCAACAGCTGAGAACTCTCTTCCTGAATCCATCTTTCCCTCATTCTATGACTTGAATTGCTTCAAACTCCGTGTGTCTAGACATTTTGGCTCGAACATTCCTTGATGTTGACCCTGTCACTCTTTCAACTCTGGGGGAGACACTCGTTACAGGCAGTTTTGCCTTTTGTCTCCCTCATCCACATAGACAAAAACAAACAAAAAACAAATATATATATATATATATATATATATATATATATATATATATATATATTCATGCGAGAACACACCATAAAATCAGCCACTTCATTCATAGTAAACCTGACCTTAACAGCAGAACATAAAGGGAGATGTTCCTCGTCCACAAACTGTCTCAGAAAGCCACCATAACCTTAGACAACATTTCCCTCTGTGTTATCGAACATATTAGTTTTTCCTTCATCCTGCTTGGTAGTGCAACTTTCCCCCTCACATTTATTTGTGAGCCCATGACCCCCAGAGATTGTCCAGCCTCAAGGGTGTCATAAGACTTGTTATACTCCATTGTGTCCATATACCCATAACAATCATTTGGTGCTGTACGTACTGGATATATAATTGTGTCCATATACCCATAACAATCATTTGGTGCTGTACGTACTGGATATATAATTGTGTCCATATACCCATAACAATCATTTGGTGCTGTACTGGATATATAATTCAGAGTTTGTATCTAATAGCCGTATTCTTAAGGGGAGGTATTCAGTTTATTCCCTAGACCTCCATCAAGCTTTAAAATACGCCCCATTGACCCCTTTTCAAGATTAATTTGTACATTTTTCGGTAGAAAAATGTCCCGGCTGAAAGCCGGTTCCTCTTAAATTACAGGCTCGCTATCGCTCGCCAGGATAAAATCGACACCTAAATGGCACGAAAGGTCTTAAAATTGACAGAAATGGGTTGAAAGTTCTTAAAATCGTCAAAATAATGGGGCAAACGCCTTAAAATCTCAAAAGCAATGGGGCTAACCATGAGGGAGAAAGGGGTCAAGAAAAAAAATCCTCAAGTGGAAATCTCCCCTTAAACATGTGGGCTGGGTGTCATCTAGCCCATTATGAACGAAGATATTGGCAATGAGTGTTGATTAATGAAATAAAACTGGAAATCTGCTAAGTCTTAAAAGCTAATAATTTGTCTAATTTGTTTTCGTTCATTAAAGAGTAGGGTTTCACGGTGGGAAAGTTTACGAATACGGCTATAAATTCGGTATGATCAAAAAGGAAATATCACCTCTTTGTTTCATAATTGTGCCCCCCCCCCCCCCCAAAAAAAAAAAACAAAAAAAAACGGCCTTCTCTCTTAGCACAGGGTCTCTGGTGAAGGGCTGAATGTCGAACAGCTCTTTAGAATTCCTCAAAGCACCCGGAGCTGGTTATCGGTAAGCTGGTGAGAACCTTAATAATACTGACATGATACTACGGTGGAGGATTTTATTTGGCTGGAGAGAAAACTAAATATCGTTTAATATCTAATCACACACACACACACACACACACAGTCGCTTTCTCTCTCACACACACACACTCTCCCTCTCTCTCACACCCACACACACACACACACATTCTCTCTCTCTCTCAATTACTCAAGCTCAATCATTTAAGATCTTAAAGTCAAATAAATCACAGTATAAGAACGATAAGTACGAGATACTGTTCACGGGTTTCTTTATGTAAATAAACTAGAACGATAAGTACGAGATACTGTTCACGGGTTTCTTTATGTAAATAAACTAGAACGATAAGTACGAGATACTGTTCACGGGTTTCTTTATGTAAATAAACTAGAACGATAAGTACGAGATACTGTTCACAGGTTTCTTTATGTAAATAAACTAGAACGATAAGTACGAGATACTGTTCACGGGTTTCTTTATGTAAATAAACTAGAACGATAAGTACGAGATACTGTTCACGGGTTTCTTTATGTAAATAAACTAGAACGATAAGTACGAGATACTGTTCACGGGTTTCTTTATGTAAATAAACTAGAACGATAAGTACGAGATACTGTTCACAGTTTCTTTATGTAATAAACTAGAACGATAAGTACGAGATACTGTTCACGGGTTTCTTTATGTAAATAAACTAGAACGATAAGTACGAGATACTGTTGACGGGTTTCTTTATGTAAATAAACTAGAACGATAAGTACGAGATACTGTTCACGGGTTTCTTTATGTAAATAAACTAGAACGATAAGTACGAGATACTGTTCACGGGTTTTTTATGTAAATAAACTAGAACGATAAGTACGAGATACTGTTCACGGGTTTCTTTATGTAAATAAACTAGAATGATAAGTACGAGCTACTGTTCACGGGTTTCTTTATGTAAATAAACTAGAACGATAAGTACGAGATACTGTTCACGGGTTTCTTTATGTAAATAAACTAGAACGATAAGTACGAGATACTGTTGACGGGTTTCTTTATGTAAATAAACTAGAACGATAAGTACGAGATACTGTTCACGGGTTTTTTATGTAAATAAACTAGAACGATAAGTACGAGATACTGTTCACGGGTTTCTTTATGTAAATAAACTAGAACGATAAGTACGAGATACTGTTCACGGGTTTCTTTATGTAAATAAACTAGAACGATAAGTACGAGATACTGTTGACGGGTTTCTTTATGTAAATAAACTAGAACGATAAGTACGAGATACTAAACTAGACGGCCGTTGTTGTACTGTTGACAAAATAAGATTGTGCTTATTTTGCTTCTGGTTGAAAGCAAATGATCATCAACCTTTATTTCTTCTGGGTATGGGATATAGATAACATTCTTCGGCGCTATCCTTGTCTTCCACGTTCCTTTACTTTGAGGTTCTGCCATCTCTTCTAGAATGACATCCTCATTTGGATCGTCAGGTCTGTGTAGACAGTGTATATAAATTATGTAAATCTATGTACGTACGTATATCCTTTGATTATTCCCTTGCTTACAGGACATTTTGGATACCGTATATGAAGATATTATTTAATATGGATGACAATAAATATAAGCCTTTCAGTATACCACAAGACGTTCTGCCTTTTATGTTTGCTAGCACTAGACGATTTCTTAAGTTTTGGAAGGGATTTTGGATGTCAGGGATATAATTGAAATTGAGATACTTTTTACTCCTATGATTCCTAGAGATCCTACCCAAACTGCATAAACTCGTCTAATAATAGAAAGATTACAATGAACAAACGCATCCTCTTATCCTGAAGGGGTAAAACGTATTGTTATCCAGCTTGGTTTAGGTGGAGAAAGTGGGAGTGGTGGAGATGTGTCACGGCCTACTGCACTCTGTTTGTATCCAGCTGACGGTAAATTGGTGTGTCTTCAGCTTGATTACTACGCTTTTATGGAGGTTTTGTAGTGCAATCTGTTGTTAATTATGAAAACTTGCCACTCATAATGAAGCAGAGACAGAGTAGTTTCTTATGTTTCCGCTAGTTATTAGAAAATCAGTCGCTAAGGAATTCAATTTACCGTCAGATGAAATGAAACTGAGTATAGGGTGTTTACGATTTAGTTATTATATCAGATACAGTATAATTATTATGATTTTTCCACCAACTAACTTCACCTCTAAACTTAAATTGTGAAATCAACAAATACATGTACAAAGGAAATCAGGCAACATCAGATCTAGTGACCCTTCTAGGCTGCTTGTCCTCCAAAACACTGAGGATCAAGTGTCCAAACAGTGGTTTAGAGTGGGTAAGGGAACATTGGAAAGGGAATTACTGCCCTGGAACTAATGTCCGTGGCAGGATTAGGAAATTAGTAGGAGACAGATGGGTTAGTAACTGAGGGGGGGATAAAATAAAGTTATTAATTTACAAACGCAGTCAGTCGCGGCTTTGATGCGAGATATTTGTCTAGGCGGAGTTTGAATGAATCAACGGTGCTGCAGTCTATAACGTCTCGGGGAAGCCCATTCCACAAGTTGACAACTCGATTGAAGAAGAAATTCTTAGATTCGTGTGAGTTAAAAGATTTACCAATAATTTTGGAACCGTTTCCCCGCGTGTAATTCGATTGGTCGATAGTGAAGTACTTACTACAGTTCATATTGTCATGCCTTTGATGATTTTGAACACTTGAATTAAGTCACCTCTTAATCTGTGCTGGGTTAAAGGAAATAGATTTAATTCTCTAAGACGCTCTTCGTATGGTTTGTTCTTTAGGCTAGGTATCATTTTGGTAACTCTACGGTGAACTCGTTCTAGCTTGTTTATATCTTTTTGGTAGTAAGGGCACCAGGATTGAACGCAGTATTCCAGAAGAGGGCGGACTAAGGAATTGTAAAGGGTTAGGATAACTTCTTTGGATTTATGCTCAAATGACCTGCCTATAAAGCCAATTATTTTGTTTGCCTTCTTAACAACTTCTGAACATTGTTGACTCGGTTTTAGGTTACTCGATATTGTTACTCCCAGATCGGTTTCTCTGTTTACATTCTTAAGCTGAGTGCCATTCATCGAATAGTTTGCTTTCTCATTTAGGTATCCGATATGTAGTACTTTACATTTATCCGCATTGCAACTCATTTGCCAAATTTGGGCCCAACATGACAATTTATCTAGATTGTGTTGCATATCGTCAACTTGTTCTTTTGAGAGTACGCTATTTGCAATTTTTGTATCGTCAGCAAATTTTGAGACCCTCATCTATGTCGTTGATGTAAATTAGAGAGATAATTGGTCCTAGTACCGATCCCTGGGGTACCCCGCTACTTACATTGGTCCATTTAGATGCCTTACCGTTTATGACTACTCTTTGCTTTCTGTCGCTGAGCCAATTTTCTATCCATTTCAACACACCGTCTTGTATTCCATGCGCTTTTAGTTTTGGCAGTAAACGTTTGTGGGGAACTTTGTCAAAGGCCTTTTGAAAATCAAGGTATATAATATCTACAGCTTTACTCTCATCGTAGAGGTTGAGGATATCGTGGAAGAAGTCTAAGAGGTTTGTTAAACAGGAACGTTTTTTACGAAAGCCGTGTTGAGTATCTTTAAGTATGTTATTTTCCTCTACGTGATTTACGAGTCTGTCTCTTATGACCGTTTCTAGCATTTTACATACAACTGAGATTAAGCTAATTGGACGATAGTTACTGGGTAGGGATTTGCTGCCTTTTTTGAATATCGGTGTTACGTTGGCTAGCTTCCACTGATCAGGCATAGTTTCAGACTGCAAGGATTTATTGAATAGTAATGTCAGTGGTTTGGAGAGCTCATCCTTAGCTTCCTTTAGAACTCTAGGCGAGATTGTATCAGGTCCAGGCGTTTTATTTACCTTGAGTTTATCTAAACAATTCAATACTTCTCTCTCTGTATCGGTGATATTGCTTAGAACATCTGAATTATCAATCTGAATCGGCGATGGTGTAGGGATATCACTGAGGTCTTCTGTTGTAAAAACTGATGCAAAGAAGGTATTGAGAGCATTACTCATTTGTACTTTGTCTTTGGTGTATTCTCCATTTTCACCGACTAACGGTCCAACAGTTGAAGTAACTACTTTTTTCTTTCTGATACAACTATAGAATTCTTTCGGGTTTGTTTTACTTTGATTCGCAATATGTAACTCTAATGTCTTTTTACTTTGCTTAATTAACTTTTTGGCTTTGCGTCATAGCTCTACAAATTTCACCCGTTCTTCGTCATTTCGTTAGGATTTTAATCTATTATTAGCAAATTTTTTAGCAAGCACGCAGTTTGAAATATCTTTATTCCACCATTTGGGCTTATTATTATGGCCTGGACGCCGTATTTTCGATGGTAAGCAGTCTTGCACTGCTTTTAGGTAAGTGGTTTCGAATAACTTCCAAGATGTATTTATGTTGTTATTTTTAATTAAAAAGCTCCATTCAGTTTCTTTAAACATAGCTCTAAGTTTATGGAAGTTTGCTTTCTTGAAATTAGGGACTTTTTCGATGCTACTATTTGGTTCGTTACTAGTAAGCTTTAAAGTGAAAGTAATCGTACGATGGTCGCTGTTACTGAATTCATCACCAACATTCAAATACTCTATTAATTCTTCTTTTGTTGCAAGTACAATGTCAAGAACGTTATTACCACGGGTCGGCGTTCGAACAAATTGATAAAGCAAACTCTCTTGCAAGTTCGTATACAAGTCATGTCCGGAGTGTGAAGTAAGAGTATCGCCCCACTTGGTCACAGGTAAATTAAAGTCGCCAAAAATTACGGTATCTTGTGAGTTACTTACATTTGCAATTTGTTCGTAAATTTCTCGGTCAGTTTGCACTGATTGAGCTGGAGGTCTGTATATTAACGCAAGTATTATTTTTGTACCTTTATTATTCTTCATTAGCACAAAAGATGTGTCGACGTTCGCAATTTGAGGTTTTGACAAGAGGGTAGGGTTAAGACTTTCTTTGATATAAAGTAAAACGCCACCTCCATTTCGATTTATTCAGCTTTTCTCAAACATTACATAACCGGGAAGTGAATACTCTGCTAAAAAGTTTCTATCTTCTGTATTGAGCCAAGATTCTGTTATGCCAATCACATCATAATTTTCTGTAAACACTAGCTCCTCTAAATCTGAAAATTTATTGCGTATGCTACGAGCGTTTGCATAGTAAATCTTTAAATTTTTTATTTTAGAACTCACGGAACGCTCTTTAATAATATTTTTGGTTCTTGCCGGTTCTACATTTATGTTCATGGCTGTCCTCGGTCCTCGCTGTCTTCGGTCCTTATCGCTGGTGGTCATCGGTTGCCTCTGTTTTTTGCTTGGCGTTGGATGATTTATGTCACTGCTGCTTCTTCTCGGATGGCGTTTTTTGATCCATGGCTGCGGACTGCTTCGTGTAGGAGACGACCCATGCGTGCTGAACCCACAGGGTTTAGATGAGTGCCATCCTTGCGGAACAAAGTAGGCTGGTTATAAAAATTGTCCCAGAGGTTGATGAATTCAACTTCTTCCTTCAGACACAAATATTTTAGTCGGCTATTTGTGCTGAAGGCCTTGTCGTAGAATTTGTCAGGTGCGTCGATCTTGGGGAGATTGCCTGAGATGATGATATTCCTTGACTTGTTTTTGTAGTGCTGGATCATCTTGCGATATTTCTCTATCAACTCTTCGGATCTGGTGCGCATGACGTCATTTGAACCAGCATGGATGACAAAAAGGGTATTTTCGTTTGCATCCTTTGTGGTATCTTCGAAGGCTTCCACAATGTCGTCCAGTCCAGCTCCTGGGATGCAAAATCTTTTTCGTCGATTTGGGACTCTGTCGCAGAACTCTTCGACCTGTCCTCGTAGGATGGAATCCCCAACGAGCCTGGTCTCTTCTGGTTCGTCTTCCATCTCTACCAAGATCTCAAATCTGTTTGACATTGCGACTGGTAGATGAGACCTTTTCTGCGTTGGCCGTGCACCGTTCCTCACTGGTGTAAATCCGGAAACCTGTGGTGGCGAGACTCTGCGTACAGGTCGGGGAGAGGAGTGGTTAGAACGGGGGCGAGGGGTTGGTACTGTTCGTGCTAGCAGGCTTCTTGCACGAGGAGTGGGTGAGAAACTAAGGTGAACAGGGTTTGATGTCCTGGTTTGATGTCGGCTCAGGTTCGTCAGAAGCATCTGCTGCAGTGGCTACTGCAGGTGTTGGATTGTTGGCAGATGACGTTGGGGCGGTGGTGGATGCTGGAGTTGAAACAATTGGAGTTAGTGATACTCCAACGTTGAGAGTTACAAACTCTTGGAGTGATTCCAGCTTCCTGGTGAGGGCGTTGATCTTGTTGTGGGCTTCATCCAATTTTGCTGTCAAATCCTCTCGTTGCAGGCAGAGTCGGCAGACTTGTGGATCGGCAGGAGCAAACATGGAAGCACCAAACCTACCGGCGCAGTTCGTACAGGGACGAGGCATGGTGACGATCACTTTCTTCAGATCACTTCACTCGCTTAAAAACACTGAACTCACTTTAAAAACACTAAACTCAATTTACAAACACTTATCTCACCTTAAAAACACTTCACTCACTTCAGGGTCGCTTCACTTACTTAATAGGCCTAACCGAAAACAAAAATGTTGAAATACGCACAAATAGGTTATCAGCGGTGATAGCCTAACCGAAAATTAAAACAAAACAAAATTAAATTTAAATATGCAGTGATAGCCGAACCGAAAGAAATAGGCCACCAGGGGTGATAGCCTATCCTAACCGAAAACAAAAATAACCGAAAACAAAAATTATGTGGCACTCCAAGGACTCGAACCTAGGATACTCCCATCGAAATTCCGCGCACTTATGCATTACGCTATCAATACTTAATGACAGGCAAGCTTCTAGTTTAGTGGATTGTTTGTAAGATCGAGTAATGTGTTGTAGCTGATCCATATTCTAATGTAGGTTCACTATGGATTCAGTTATGGGGAGGTTTTTGTATTTTATTCTGGACCCATTGTCCCTCATGTTTAGCCCTATTAGTTTTGACATTTTGAGACGTTTGGCTTATTGGTTTAGCAATGTTAAGACATTCTGCTCAATTTCTTTGCCAATATTAAGACCTTTCGTGCACTATAGGTGTCTTTTTTTCCTGGCGAGCGATAGCGAGCCTGTAATACATGATGAACCGGCTATTTCTACCAAAAAAATGAAGGTGGGTTTTTTAAGCTTGATGGAGGTATAGGGAGCAAACTAATAATCCCCCCTCAAGTTATAGTAACTAACATGCCCAATCCTATTGCAATTCCTCTCACAAAACCCCAGCACATATTTCTAACCCCAATTAACTTGAGAGGCTAGTGGCCTTTTTTTTTTTGGTGCATTCATTAATGTATTATTTTTTTTTCCTCGCTAGATCTCCATCAAGCTTAGAAAAACACCTATACCCACCTTCAATACAAATTTGTATTTTTTTTTTGGTAGAATGATGTCCCGGCCGAAGTTTTTTTGGTAGAATGATGTCCCGGCCGAAGTTTTTTTCATAGAATGATGTCCCGACCGGCCGAAGGCAGATTTCTCATAAAATTACAGGCTCGCTATCGCTCGACATGAAAAAATCGACACCTAAATGGCACGAAAGGTCTTAAAATTGACAACGAAATGGGGCGAAAGGCATTAAAATTGTCAAACTAATGGGCCAAACGTCATAAAATCTGAAAAATAATATGCTAATCATGAGGGACAAGAGGGACCAGAAAAAGCGACTACCTCCCCCTTAACTATGGTGAAGCAATGGTCTATCTCATTAGGTCTTCCAGGGAAAGGCTAATAGAGTTAACCAAATCAGTTTTGTTTTGTTGTCTGATCATTTGAAATTTGCAGATCTAACAACTGTATTTGTTAATAATGTGGCAGTGCGTGACAGTATGTGGCAGTGCGTGACAGTATGTGGCAGTGCGTGACAGTATGTGGCAGTGCGTGACAGTATGTGGCAGTGCGTGACAGTATGTGGCAGTGCGTGACAGTATGTGGCAGTGCGTGACAGTATGTGGCAGTGCGTGACAGTATGTGGCAGTGCGTGACAGTATGTGGCAGTGCGTGACAGTATGGATTAGAATAATAACGCTAGTATAGTCGGCCAAATATGTGATGTCTCGGCACCAAGTATATTTCGACCAATAATTGGTATCAGCAATATCTAAAAATGATTTCTTCATTTGGAGTGAAATTTACAGACATGTTCCTACATTTACCCATCCTATTCAACATATGACATATATTTATGCAGCACAGAGCGAGCCAAACGTAATGCCAGCTGAGACATGACTTATTAGCGCTACTGTACACTCAATTCATTTTCTGTGCAGTCTCAGAAATTGTAGTTATGCGATACATATTTGTTCAGATTGCTGTAGGAAACAGCATCACTTATATATATATATATATATATATATATATATATATATATACTGTATATATATATATTTTTTTTTTTTTTTTTTCTATGTGATTGAGGGAGGCAAAAGGCATAACTGCCTATAGCGAGTGCCTCCCCCATAGTTGAAAGAGTGACAGGGCCAAAATCAAGGGACGTTCGAGCCAAAATGCCTGGACACACGGAGTTTGAAGCAATTTAAGTCATAGGAAGAGGGAAAGACTGATTCTGGGAGAGAGTTCCAGAGCTCAGATGTTGAGTAGAAGAAAGTTTGAGAGTAACGTTTCACTCTTGGGTTGGAGAGTTGCACAGAGTAGGGGTGGGATTGAGTTGCAAGACGGGTACCACGTGCCCTACGTAAAGGAGGTGGTATGCACTGGGATAGCTCTGAGGAACACTGATTATTATAGTAGCGATAGAATAGCGAGAGATATGCAACATTGCGGCGGAGAGAGAGAGATTGCAGAGAGTTGGTGAGTGGACGGGAGTTAATGATACGAAAGGCCTTCCTTTCAACTTTGTCTAGGAGAGCGGTGTGAGAGGAACCTCCCCACACATGTGAACAATACTCAATACAAGGGCGCACTATGCCCCTGTACAGAGCAAGAAGCTGTGCAGGGGAAAAGAACCCCCTAAGGCGGTTGAGCACACCCAGCTTCTGGGAGGCTGCCTTAGCTAGACTGGTAATATGGTCCTTCCAAATGAGCAGAAGAAAAAGAGACACCAAGAATATTGAGAGAAGATGAAGGGTTGATTTTTGTATTGTTGAAGAATAAGGGATAGTCCGCTGGGAGATCCTGACGGGTAGATAGATGGAGAAATTGGGTTTTGGAAGCATTAAAGTTAACAAGGTTTTCTCTGCCCCAATTGGAAATAGTATTTAGATCAGAATTTAAGAGTTCTATGGCTTCATTACGTTTGTCATTGAGGGATTGCTGGCTGGGGCGTTCTGAAAAACTAATGGAGTAGTGTAAGGTTGAGTTGTCTGCGTATGAATGGATGGGAATTAAGGTACAGTTAAGGAGATCATTTATAAAAATTAGAAAGAGAATAGGAGATAGGACAGAGCCCTGAGGAACACCGGAGTTTATAGGGTGAGGAAGTGAACAATGGCCGTCCACAACCGCAGCTATGGAACGGCCAGAAAGGAAATTAGAGACAAAGGCACAGATGGAGGGATAGAAACCGAAGGAGGGTAGTTTAGAAATTAAAGATTTATGCCAGACTCTATCGAAGGCTTTCGATATGTCTAGTGCAATAGAAAAAGTCTCACCGAAGTCCCGAAAGGAGGATGACCAAGAGTTAGTAAGATATGAAAGAATATCACCAGTAGAGCGACCCTTAAGGAAGCCATACTGGCGATCTGAGAGCAGATTATGAGAAGAGAAATGCTTAAGAAATTTGGAAGCAAGAATAGTTTCAAAAACTTTAGAAAGACAAGAGATAAGAGCAATTGGACGATAGTTGGAGGGTTGAGAGTGGTCATCCTTCTTTGGGACAGGTTGAATGTGAGCAAACTTCCAGCATGAAGGGAAGACGTTAGAGGATAGACAGAGACGAAAGAGTTTGCCTAGGCAAACATAGGCAAACATATATATATATATATATATATATATATATTTTTTTTTTTCATTCCTTTTCCATTTTATATATTGCAGATTTACTTTATATATTAACTTTTAAGCTTCCAATAAGCATAAATGATATCTTGAGACTGCAGATTAATCGAGTAGACTGTACTGTTGGAGCCATAAAGGCCTCGAGTACTCACTGGTTTTAACTATGATAAATAGTTTATTTATTTTAGACCTGAAGAGAAAAATAAAGTAGAAGTAGAAAAGATGAGTGTAATTTTTATGACTCGAATAAAAAAGTAATAACATATAATGGCAAATGAAAAACAAAACAGAACATAAGAAACGCATCTAAAGTATTTTACAGACAAACACATTTTCCCTCACTCCCACCATCATCACACCGCCAGTGTTTGGCCAGGGAAATTGGGTCACTGTACGTACAGGTGCGAACAAATACCGTAGAGAACGTTTTCCCTGGACTGAGGCAATTTACTGTCAGAAATTCGTGACAGTGTTTCGCGTTGTAAAATATTTGGCCAAAGGAACTGTTGATGGCCAGAACGTGACTTTCTGTGGTTAGTTTTTCAGCTCAGCGATTTACTGTCAGATATGTTTATTTTCAACTGACGGTAAATTGCAGAGTTCCCATCAAGATTACTCCGTTATTTTGAAGATTTTGTTGTGAAATATGGTGTTAATTATGAAAACATGGCATTAATACGCCACAGAGACATAGTAGACTCATATTTTTCCACTAAGTATCGAGAAATTAGCTGCTAAGGGATTCAATTTACCGTCAGATAAAATGAAACAGAGTGTATTTAAAAGTCTTCTCTCAATTATCATTTCTGCTAACCCTTCTGAAATAACGAGACCCAAAGGAGAACCCCACAGAGTAGCCACAGTCGGAGAATCCAGGAACAGCAGGAGAAAAAGATTTAGAAAGAAGAACATTTCCCATTCTCCAGAGAACGGGAAACACAAACACGGGAAATCTGACCCCTGGACCCATTCTCTAACTCCCGGGCAAACAGGTGAGTTGCCCCCAAAAGGCAGGTCAAGCCCCACCAATCATCACCTCACTCGGCCGCACCAATCACAGTGCGGGGCTCAAACAGCCAAGGCAGAACTTTCCCCCGAATACTACGGTGAAAATGTATTTATGCAAGCTAAGCATAAAGAGCCCTGGGAGTATTTAAATCGTTGGGGCCCTTCAACCTCGAGAAGCTGCCAGACGAGAAGGAAAGTGAAATGGTGATAAGAAGTGCCACGGAAGAAAATCATTACATAAACAATCCAAATAGCCAAAACAATGAGTCAACAGAAAATCACGAATTACATCATCAGGCTAGATAGTATAAATAAGAAACAAAGGTTAAAAGGACGAGAACCTCAGTGCGATGTCATTAAACACCATAATATATTTTTCATGTAATTATTAACCTCAACATAGCCAATTTTTATGTATTTACTATGCCCCTATTAATGCAAGATCATGCAACCTGACCAAGAGAAATACCTCAAATATTGCCTGACTGAAACTACAGGAAGTCAGTTCACACTCAGTAGGCTTACTCTGTCCGGATTATACTGTCCGGCGGTAATTACCCACCTACAAGCATTCCGTCCGGATTATACTGTCCGGGAGTCGCTCACCCTCAACGCTCTGTCTGGATTATACTGTCCGGGAGTCGCTCACCCTCAACGCTCTGTCTGGATTATACTGTCCGGGAGTCGCTCACCCTCAACGCTCTGTCTGGATTATACTGTCCAAGAGTCGTTCACCCCCGAGAGAGAAGGTGCCTGCTGTCCTGCCCCCCTGCCCTTGGACTCCTGAAGTGGTCCCCTGACGACCAGCCGCCGTGCCCGGAGCTCTATGACGCCCCGACCCTCGTACTTGGCTCTTCTCCTCCCCCACGCTATCCTAAGTGTTTCTGCGTATCTCAATTTGTGGCTATTGTTGAAGGTAAGGTAGAATATGCGAGTATTCCGGAAGTGTTAATAAGTTGATCTGTGCCCAAGATCTGTGCCAATTAATTATTCAATTATCTATCTGTGTACACGTTACATAGTCATTTGTCCTCCCATAAATCTTGATCTGTACAAGTGAATTCATAGTACCAGATAATGCTCCGTGTATCCTTTGAAGTGTAATCCTTCGTGCATTATTTATAATTCTACTTTGTGTACACGTTATATAACCCTATCTCGATTCAGGCTTAAAACGGAATACTCTCAGATTTCACCTATATATGTTATTTATTCTCTTGTGTATTCAAGTTGAGGCGAAAGTGTATACCGTGAAGATATTCCCTTCTAAACTACCATTTACCTAGGACCTATGCCCAAATTTTATTCTATCTATTATTTCCTTATTGAAAAGTCAAGAAGCCCCCGTTGAGTTAACTTTAATTCTATCATTCGAGCTATCTAGTTTATACAAGTGCTTGTGAATTAATCTAATCTACGTCTGTGGGTTGTTAATAATGTTGTTCACACATTTATAGTAACTCTCGTTCAAGATATTTTACATTCGTGTCTCCGTATTATTTTAGGGACCGATTCTCCATTTAATTTACTATTATAACGGTAAATGTTTAATTGCATCTTGTGGATGTAATCCGCGCGTTACGTCATATCTTTGATTCACGTATTGCCAGATAGGGATTTGCTAATGTATTCAAATTTCCTTTTCATACTACTATCGTAGTATTTCACCCAGTACAACTTCGTCGTGTACGCCCCTTTTTATTCTGAGTTCATTTGAATTCTAATTTACTGTGATTTCCAGTTGCATTTTAATGGAGTGTATTTTCCTCTTTTTATATTAATTTGCATTTAATTTCAAAACCCTGTTATAGTGATTCATTGATCTAAATTTGAATTTGAATTCTATATACGTGTGAATTGATCTCATACCCGGTCTATTACTATTTTTGTACCTCGTGTGTTGATTACTTCACAAATCCGCTTAGACAAGTTAGTTCTAATTTAAACTAAATTGCCTATAAAATCCTTAGTATAATTTTGTATTATTATTTATCTCTAACGTTCATCTGCGCTTTATAATCGCACTAAATAGAATTGTGAGTTTATAACTAAGCAGTTCATCTGACCTAGGGTCAAACGCACTATACCTGTTTTCCTTACCTGTGTGACCCCCCCCCCCACCCGTTAATCCCGTTAATCCCCTTGATAAGCGCTCTCCGCCCTGCGCCCGTGAACGCTTTCTGAGGCCGGTTCACTTTGTGTCAGAAATCTTCACGCTAGACACTACGCTCGCATACGTGTTATCATCTTATTGAATTACTGTGTACATGTGTAACTTATCTTTCCTGCATATTCATATCACAGATACTGTGTGTGTGTGTAACGGGACTTGTAATACTTAAGTTATCACTATAGACCATTCTATATTTGATTTCGTCACTGATTTTCCTTTATCGTCTGCCCTACATGACAGATCGCTCGAGGCGAGTTTATTATTCTATGCCATTAAATAAATTAGAGTGCAAAGTAACCCAAGTTCTTATTGTATGAATGCTGCCTTGGGATGAAGAGTTAATGCAAGCTTCATAATGCTAGACGTGACCCTTTCGAACATATATTATCTCACGATATCCTATTACAGGATTGTTAACGAGATTACACCAAGTTGAGTTGAATACCAACCCGACATTTCACCTTCAGTACCATTTTTTGTCTTATTTTATTATCACAATATAGACGTGCTCTAACTTTTAATCCTCTGAAGAGTGTGACGCACTTTGACAGTTCCTTCCGGCTTTCATTAGACGTTACAGTTTAGGAAGGATCTGTGGGAATTATATGGCTAAAGACTATCTCAGTTAACCCTCTGACTTCCATATACGTTTCCTAATCTGAATAAAATCGACTAATAATACTATTGCCAGAAAACAGAAAAGAAATGCGTCATTGGATATTCTAAGGGTTAACCAGTGAAAACTCATCAAAATTATATATTTTTTGCTAACCCTCCAGTACCATTTTCTTTTGTCTTATATAGTGTTAAAAATCAAGATGTGCTCTACCATTTATTTGGATAAATATACTGAAAATATTAACACAAATAGGTGTGCTCCAATAAGGCACCTAAATTGTTCATTGCAAACGCCTCAAAATTTGAAATCTAATAGGTCTAAGCATGAGGGAGTTAAGGCGTCCAGAACCCCCTCCCTTAAATAAAGCATTCTAGGTTACATATAATATTAGGTGAGAAATAGTAACTCCGATTAAAGGAAGCATTTTCGGCTAACTTTATAAGGTCATGTACAAAATAGTTACTTTGATTAATTACAGGAGGGCTTCTAGGTTAGCTATATGAAGAGGTAAGGTATTACAGTACATAATTCCAATTCTCCCAATCCATTTAATTTCTTACTATCCAACACAGCTCGCAGTCCGAGAGTACCCCCCTACTGGTCGTCCAACAAACTCACCTCATGGAATACAAACTCATGAAATACAAAACATCGAAGCTCATTAACTCCTTCGGTTTGGTGTCACTTTAATTCTGTTTTTCCTACCACTAGACTGTTTTATTGAAATTAGTAGAGAAAACGAAGAATAAAAAGTGTTCAATATAACCATTTGAATCCTTCGGGTCATTCCTAAGCTGGATAAAATTACCTAAATATGTCATCGTGCTGAAAGAGTTAAGGGAGCCCACCTCGTGTGTTTTTATCTCTCTCTCCCTCTCTCTCTGGGTTATATCCATTCGGCCCCATTCAGCCTACTGTTTTAAGACGTTTACCCCCATCTAGGTGTCAATATTATCCTGCCGAGCGGTAGCGAGCCAGCATATATATATATATATTTTTACAGCAAACTAAATTTGTACATTTTTCGATAGAAAAATGTCTCCGGCGAAGACGGATTTCTGCATACAATGATGGCTCGCTATCGCTCGCCAGGAAGAAATCAACACCTTGATGGGGATAAACGTCTTAAAACAGTTGGCTGAATGTGGCCGAATGGATACAAGCCAGAGAAAGAGAGAAAAGGAGAGTAAGAGAAACAAAGCAGGTGACCCCCCTTTACCTCTCGAGTGCCCATGACTCTCATATTATATTTGGGTTATCATTACGCGGAATGATGCAGCATAGGACGGGTCTCTAATGTATCGAATAACCTTTCGTCTCTCACAGACACAGATCCTTTCTAAACAGCGCAACATCGCCTAATAGTAAGCAGTATACACCGGTAATGAAGAAATGCGACATCATGCTGAAAGTGTTAAGGGGGGTCACCGTTTTTTTTTATCTCTCTCCCCTTTTCTCTCTTTCCCTGGCTTGTATCCATTCGGCCCCATTCAGCCAAATGTTTTAAGACGTTTATCCCCATCCAGGCGTCAATTTCTTTCTGGCGAGCGGTAGCGATCCTGCATATTTAAAAATATGTTTTTGACAGCAGGCTAAATTTGTACATTTTTCGATAGAAACATTTCTCCGGTGAAGCTGGATTTGTTCTTATATTGCTGGCTCGCTATCACTCACCAAGAAGAAATAGACACCTGGATGGAGATAAACGTCTTAAAACAGTAGGCTGAATGGGACCGAATGGATACAAGCCAGAGTAGGCCTAAGAGAGACAAGGAGAGGAAAAAAACAGGCCATCCCCCTTAAAAGAAACGGTCACGATGTTTACTGAAATGGAACAATGGCAAGGTGACCAATGACTGGAGGAGAAAATATGGTGGTGTTTGGCCCAGTCACGTATAATATGGTAGTGTTTGGCCCAGTCACGTATAATATGGTGGTGTTTGGCCCAGTCACGTATAATATGGTGGTGTTTGGCCCAGTCACGTATAATATGGTGGTGTTTGGCCCAGTCACGTATAATATGGTGTTTGGCCCAGTCACGTATAATATGGTGGTGTTTGGCCCAGTCACGTATAATATGGTGGTGTTTGGCCCAGTCACGTATAATATGGTGGTGTTTGGCCCAGTCACGTATAATATGGTGGTGTTTGGCCCAGTCACGTATAATGCTTGGAAAATATGGTGGTGTTTGGCCCAGTCACGTATAATGCTTGGAAGATATGGTGGTGTTTGGCCCAGTCACGTATAATGCTTGGAAGGAAAAAACAAATATTGGGAGATTAAGAGTTTGTTGCGTGAGTGTGTGTGAGTGGTGGGGGGGGGGGGATTTATAATTGTGTGTCAGTGTGTGTAGGATGTAAATATTCGTCTATTCGAGGTGTTTATTGAGCAAAGTTATACATTCACAGACATATACGATACATAGTTATATAAATATATTTATATATATATATATATATACACAGTATATACAACATATATATATATATATATATATATATAAATAATATATAATATATATATATATATATATATATATTCACCAACTTGGTAGTGTAGTGGAGAACGTCTCGACATCCCACCCCGGGTGACCCGAGTTCAATTCAGGCATGAAGGTTTTTCGCATACTCTGGTAGCTGGTACCGTTTCCCTTGAGCAAGGACATTTGTAATATCTGGTAATTAACTTTATTCGAGCGCTACTGAATCTTGGAGCGAGGAATAGAGAAAAATGGCGCTATATACAGTAAGTAACCTGAACATAATAATAATAATTATTATTATACAGTAGGATATATATATATATATATATATATATATATATATATATATATATATATATATACAGTATATGCTACACTGTCCTGTATATATATATGTTAACTATCGTCAGGATTCGAACCTGTACGGACTGGTGCTCGCATGCAGCGAGCATATAATGGGAACATTTCATTATTTCTAATTCAAACAATCATAAGGCAACATGTATTTATCGAAATTGACTGTCAAAAGCATAGTAATCTATTAATTTGCTAATATATTTCTCAGCATATGTAAATGAGAGAGAGAGAGAGAGAGTACAAAGGAGTACACAGGAAAGCAAGCAACAACATATCTAGTGACCCTTCTAGGCTGCTTGTCCTCCAAAACACAGAGGATCAAGTGTCCAAACAGTGATTTAGAGTTGGTAAGGGAACATTGGAAAGGGAACTAATGTCCGTGGCAGGATTAGGAAGTTAGTAGGGGACAGATGGGTTAGTAACTGAGGGGAGGATAAAATAAAGTTATTCATTTACAAACGCAGTCAGTCGCGGCTATGATGCAACATAATTGTCTAGGCGGAATTTAAATGAATCAACGGTGCTGCAGTCTATAACGTCTCGGGGAAGCCCATTCCACAAGTTGACAACTCGATTGAAGAAGAAATTCTTAGATTAGTGTGAGTTAAAAGATTTTCAAATAATTTTGCAACCGTTTCCCCGCGTGTAATTAGATTGGTCGATAGTGAAGTACTTACTACAGTTCATATTGTCGATGCCTTTGATGATTTTGAACACTTGAATTAAGTCACCTCTTAATCTGCGCTGGGTTAAAGGAAATAGATTTAATTCTCTAAGACGCTCTTCGTATGGTTTGTTCTTTAGGCTAGGTATAATTTTGGTAACTCTACGTTGGACTCGTTCTACCTTGTTTATATCTTTTTGGTATTAAGGGCACCAGGATTGAACGCAGTATTCCAGAAGAGGGCGGACTAAGGAATTGTATAGGGTTAGGATAACTTCTTTGGATTTATGCTCAAATGACCTGCCTATAAAGCCAATTATTTTGTTTGCCTTATTAACAACTTCTGAACATTGTTGACTCGGTTTTAGGTTACTCGATATTGTTACTCCCAGATCGGTTTCTCTGTTTACATTCTTAAGCTGAGTGCCATTCATCAAATAGTTTGATTTCTCATTTAGGTATCCGATATGTAGTACTTTACATTTATCCGCATTGAAACTCATTTGCCAAATTTGGGCCCAACATGACAATTTATCTAGATTGTGTTGCATATCGTCAACTTGTTCTTTTGAGAGTACGCTATTTGCAATATTTGTATCGTCAGCAAATTTTGAGATTGTACAGGTGAGACCCTCATCTTTGTCGTTGATGTAAATTAGAAAGAGAATTGGTCCTAGTACCGATCCATGGGGTACCCCGCTACTTACATTGGTCCATTTAGATGCCTTACCGTTTATGACTACTCTTTGCTTTCTGTCGCTGAGCCAATTTTCTATCTATTTCAACACACCGTCTTGTATTCCATGCGCTTTTAGTTTTAGCAGTAAACGTTTGTGGGGAACTTTGCCAAAGGCCTTTTGAAAATCAAGGTATATAATATCTACAGCTTTACTCTCATCGTAGAGGTTGAGGATATCGTGGAAGAAGTCTAAGAGGTTTGTTAAACAGGAACGTCTTTTACGAAAGCCTGTTGAGTATCTTTAAGTATGTTATTTTCCTCTAAGTGATTTACGAGTCTGTCTCTTATGACCGTTTCTAGCATTTTACATACAACTGAGGTTAAGCTAATTGGACGATAGTTACTGGGTAGGGATTTGCTGCCTTTTTTTAATATCGGTGTTACGTTGGCTAGCTTCCACTGATCAGGCATAGTTCCAGACTGCAAGGATTTATTGAATAGTAATGTCAGTGGTTTGGAGAGCTCATCCTTAGCTTCCTTTAGAACACTAGGTGAGATTGTATCCGGTCCAGGCGTTTTATTTACCTTGAGTTTATCTAAACAGTTCAATACTTCTCTCTCTGTGACGGTGATATTGCTTAGAACATCTGAATTATCAATCTGAATCGGCGATGGTGTAGGGATATCACTGAGGTCTTCTGTTGTAAAAACTGATGCAAAGAAGGTATTGAGGGCATTACTCATTTGTACTTCGTCTTTGGTGTATTCTCCATTTTCATCGACTAACGGTCCAACAGTTGAAGTAACTACTTTTTTCTTTCTGATATAACTATAGAATTCTTTCGGGTTTGTTTTACTTTGATTCGCAATATGTAACTCTAGGGTCTTTTTACTTTGCTTAATTAACTTTTTGGCTTTGCGTCGTAGCTCTACAAATTTAACCCGTTCTTGTCGTTTTGTGAGGATTTTAATCTATCATTAGCAATTTTTGTTTAGCAAGCAAACAGCTTGAAATATCTTTATTCCACCATTTGGGCTTATTATTATGGCCTGGATGCCGTATTTTCGATGGTATGCAGTCTTGCACTGCTTTTAGGTAAGTGGTTTCGAATAACTTCCAAGATGTATTTATGTCGTTATTGTTAATTAAAAAGCTCCAGTAAGTTTCTTTAAACATAGCTCTAAGTTTATGAAAGTTTGCTCTCTTGAAATTAGGGACTTTTTCGATGCTACTATTTGGTTCGTTACTAGTAAACTTTAAAGTGAAAGTTATCGTACAATGATCGCTGTTACTGAATTCATCACCAACATTCAAATTCTCTATTAATTCTTCTTTTGTTGTAAGTACAATGTCAAGAACGTTATTACCACGGGTCGGCGTTTGAACATATTGATAAAGCGAACTCTCTTGCAAGTTCGTATACAAGTCATGTCCGGAGTGTGAAGTAAGAGTATCGCCCCACTTGGTCACAGGTAAATTAAAGTCGCCAAAAATTACGGTATCTTGTGAGTTACTTACATCTGCAATTTGTTCGTAAATTTCTTGGTCAGTTTGCACTGATTGAGCTGGAGGTCTGTATATTAACGCAAGTATTATTTGTGTACCTTTTTTATTCTTTATTAGCACAAAAGATGTGTCGATGTTCACAATTTGAGGTTTTTGACAAGAGGGTCGGGTTAAGACTTTCTTTGATATAAAGTAAAATGTCACCTCCATTTCTATTTATTCGGCTTTTCTCAAACATTACATAACCGGGAAGTGAATATTCTGCTAAAGTCTCTATCTTCTGTATTGAGCCAAGATTCTGTTATGCCAATCACATCATAATTTTCTGTAAACACTAGCTCCTCTAAATCTATACATTTATTGCGTATGCTACGAGCGTTTGCATAGAACACCTTTAAATTTGTTATTTTAGAACTCACGGAACGCTCTTTAATAATATTTTTGGTTCTTGTCGGATCTACATTTATGTTCATGGCTGTCCTTGTAGTTCGTCAGCTAATGTAAGGAAACATTTGTTTTGTATAGAATCTTGGCAACAGGGTTCAATTACCTCCAAATACACAATAGAGCAGGACAAATTTTGTTGCCATTTGTTCTGCTTGGTCCCAGTGTCATTTTCATTATAAAATCGATGGAGACGTGAAAATTACAAGAAAAACACTACCGTACAATTATTAATTTTACAAACTCAAGCATATGACCCCTCAAAATGATCAGTGTGACCAATCCTGCAATGCTGTAATGTTTTAATATGAAAACAAGTCAATACGAGTGAATAGTGTCGGTATATATGCCATTTAAGGCATATGGGGCGTAACAAAAATTACATATTTTTCACCTCCCAAAGCTCCATTGTGAGAGTCCATAAAATTGTTCTTATGTACTCTGAAATTTCAATATGTGCCTGTGCAATGGTGTCATGGACCCTTCTCACAATTAAGAATCTGTTTTTAAGTCCAGTGCATTAAATACAGTATGGTCCACCCTTAAAGTTAATGAGCGTTGAGCATGTACAGTCACGGCCATAAGTCCCATTCCACCCCTTTGCCCGTCTCTCTGAGAAATATGTAGATCTGTCACCGCCGCCTCGGACTATCGCACTAATGAGGTGTGAAGACCGATACGACTATAGATTAACCTTTACCCTACCTCCTTCCATATTCTCTCCTTACCTTCCTTCTTTCTTCGTTTCCCTTTTCCCTTTCCATCTAAACTAAAATTATTTTGATGAGTGTGTTTGATATCGGTGTAGTATAACACCGTTATGCTAGCTAACTCCGCCCCCTACCTTAACTATTTGCATATTTATATATGAGAGAGAGAGAGAGAGAGAGAGAGAGAGAGAGAGAGAGAGAGAGAGAGAGAGAGAGAGAGAGAGAGACGTGAAATAATATCGATTATTTATAGCACTCGCCTAGAAGAGTTGTTCGTGGTCAATGTCTCATCACCTAGTATTAAGAAGGTGTTCTTGATCCTGCTATATCAGAAGACTACCTTTAATATTATTCTACATAATTATAGACTACACACAGTTTATTTCATTGAAATTGAGGAAGAGCGTGGATTAAATACTTTACAATCAAACTACCGTCAATTACCGTGTGATTATGTAAGACCCTTCCTAAGCTAAATTCAATGTTCACGGAGCAGTTAGAACGATATACCGGTACTCTAATATATATTCCAAGTTGGCATAGGACTGCATGTCTATTTATATTTCACACAGAGAGAGAGAGAGTAAACGAATACTGTATATATATATATATATATATATATATACCGGTATATATATACTGTATAAGCAAACTGTTTACTTGATACGATACGGACACTAACTCCTCTCCTTGCCTTGACTATTTGCATGTTTATATTTCCCAGATATATATATATATATATATATATATATATATATATATATATAGAGAGAGAGAGAGAGAGAGAGAGAGAGAGAGAGAGAGAGAGAGAGAGAGAGAACATTAAATCTGGAGTTAATAAAACACCGCATTAAGGTAATTAATGCGATTAATCATTTCATGTTCAAACTGTTTACTTGACGATACAATAGTGACACAACTTACTAATCACTTGTTTGCGTATTGCAAGGGCAATTCAAATTCAGTATTGACATATTTCTTTTTCTAGGGATGGCCTTAAATCTGCATTTAATATATTAGTATGCAGTTTGATCTAAACTGTGTTTATTTATATTTGGAATGTAACACTTGTATGCTAGCTTCTCTCCTGATCTGATCATATTAATATCATATATATTAACGACCTTGATGTAGGAATAACTACCAAAATAAGTAAATTTGCAGGTTACACTAAAATAGGAAGAGTGATAAATACTGATCATGATATTCAGGCTCTCCAAATAGCTTAGATACACTACAGGAATGGGCAGTAAATTGGCAGATGAAGTTCAATGTAGATAAAATAAATGCAGTATAGTAAAATTTGGGAAATCGATAAAAAATACAGGATATAGATTACATAACGTGAATATAAGAAACTCCGATAATGACAAATATTTGGGAGTCATCGTCAACTGTGATTTTAAACCTAGAACTCAATGCATTAGTGCTTTAAATAAGGCAAATAGAGTTCTCGAATATCTATAAGTGTGATTAATAGAACAGCAGACGGAATGTAAAATCTACATCACTGTTGGTCATTCAGCTATGGGGAAAGCACTTGCTACAGACAGCAATGCCTCCTGCCTCTTCCATACACATCTAAAAAGTAGCCTTTGTGTGTTCTTACATATTAGATTGATATGCAGGATTCGAAGTTGCATAATAAATCGTAGGCAGTGTCCACCATTCTTTAACTGTCTACGTGGTGCGATGCATAAGGTGTTGATTTTCGGTGTGAGCATCCTGGATTCGAATCCACGGACTGCCACATGAGTTTGTAAATTTCATTAATCGATTTTAGGAGTATAGTTGGTTGTTGGAAGGAACATAATAAATGTAGTATACAATTTCCATGGGGATAAAATTGATATATATATATATATATATATATATATATATATATATATATATATATATATATCCCCCTCCCCCCCCCCCCACCCATATACAGTATATTGGGTTAGGGGGGGGGGGGGGAATTAATCACACGATCTAGCCCGGGGTGGCGGATCTTCAGTTGATCCCCCTTGGATCAACACAGCTGTTCTAAACAAATGATTCACAGGATGTAACTTAACCTTACCTTGTGTTATGCTATATTATTTTAGGTTAGATTAGGCTATGCAATATCCGCTGTCATAATAATGGTTATCTGAATAATGTTAGGTAAGGCTATGGTTATGTTAGGTTATGTTGGTTATGTTAGATTGGTTTAGATGATATGCAATTTCCATTGTAATAATGAAGGTAATATAAATAATGTATTTTTTGATCATGATATACCGGTAGTATATTTGTATTCAATGTTGTGGGGAGAATTTTCAGACGAGGGCGGCTGGGGGGGAAGGATCATCATGTAACCGCGACTGTTGGGGAGGGGGTGGGGGAGGTTCTTTAGTTGGGTACTTTGGGGAGAGGGAAGGATACCTGCGCATGATCTTTTCAATTAGGCCTAGTAGCTAGTCCAGTGGCCCTCTCGTTCAATCACCTCCTGTAATCGATTTGGCATCGATGACACAATGTTATGCAGAAGGCGTGGGTTACCCCACAGCCACAGCCTGGTAGTGATATTCGGCCATGACTCTAGACACTGCTCAATCACGTTTCTCTATTCTGCTGCTATAAGAGAATGGTGCTCAGCCTACTACTCCGACCCCTTAAGTACCCGTCACATTTGGGGGGGGGGGGCGGGGGCGCAGGTGAGTAGGGAGGGTAAAAGAGGTATTGGGGGAATAGCCTGTGTGAATGTATGGTAGATATTTAATCACTGAATGGCTAGCATGGAAGTGTTATGATACACTCAAGCAAACACGCACTAAGGCTATACCTCTTTCATTACCTTGCTCATACAACCACTCTACCCCGCTTCTCTCTCTCTCTCTCTCTGTGAAAGATAAATAGATCCAGTATGCAGTCATATGCCAATTTGGCACATACAGTATATTAGAGTATATCGATATAACTGCTCCGTGAACATTGTATTTAGCTTAGGAAGGATCTTACATAATCACACGGTAATTGACGGTAGTTTTATTGTAAACTATTTAATCCACGCTGTTCCTCAATTTCAATTAAATCAACTGTGTGTAGTCTATGTAGAATAATATTAAAGGTAGTCTTCTGATATAGCAGGATTAAGAACACCTTAATACTACGTGATGAGACATTGACCACGAAGAACTCTTCTATGCGAGTGCTATAAAAACATCGATAATATGTTACGTCTCTCTCTCTCTCTCTCTCTATCTTGGAAATATAAACATGCAAATAGTCAAGGCAAGGAGAGGAGTTAGTCAGCATAAAGGTGTCATACTACACGAAAACAAGCACACCAAAAATAAAACCAGTTTATATGAAATTGAAACATCATACCTATCAAACAAAAATTTAGATACAGCCTTAGAAATACACATGTGTCAGTACTATCATAATTACCTTTGCAACACTCTAAATAACTGATTTGTAAACTCTCAATACTCATATCGTCAAGTAATCAGATTACGTTGATGTATGCGGTATTTTGTGTAATCAACATTGTATGCTTTCTCTCTTCCTCTCTCTCTGAAATATAAATATGCAAATAGTTAAGGTAGGGGGCGGAGTTAGCTAGCATAACGGTGTTATACTACACCGATATCAAACACACTCAAAAAACCTCAAAATAATATTTGCTTATATGAAAAACAATGTTCATGTCTATGAATAAAAAATGTAGATTCAGCTCTAGAATATTAACGTTAGTACTGAAATATATATTCCTTGCAACACTCAAACTAACTGATTTGTGACCTGTGTCCGTATCGTATCAAGTAACCAAGTATATATATATATATATATATATATATATATATACTGTATATATACAGTATTCGTTTACTCTCTCTCTCTCTGTGAAATATAAATAGACATGCAGTCCTATGCCAACTTGGAATATATATTATATTAGAGTATATCGTTCTAACTGCTCCGTGAACATTGTATTTAGCTTAGGAAGGGTCTTACATAATCACACGGTAATTGACGGTAGTTTGATTGTAAAGTATTTAATCCACGGTGTTCCTCAATTTCAATGAAATCAACTGTGTGTAGTCTATGTAGAATAATATTAAAGGTAGTCTTCTGATATAGCAGGATCAAGAACACCTTCTTAATACTAGGTGATGAGACATTGACCACGAACAACTCTTCTAGGCGAGTGCTATAAAAATAATCTATATTATTTCACGTCTCTCTCTCTCTCTCTCTCTGATATATAAATATGCAAATAGTTAAGGTAGGGGGCGGAGTTAGCTAGCATAACGGTGTTATACTACACGGATATCAAACACACTCATCAAAATAATTTTAGTTTAGATGGAAAGGGAAAAGGGAAACGAAGAAAGAAGGAAGGTAAGGAGAGAATATGGAAGGAGGTAGGGTAAAGGTTAATCTATAGTCATATCGGTCTTCACACCTCATTAGTGCGATAGTCCGAGGCGGCGGTGACAGATCTACATATTTCTCAGAGAGAAGGGCAAAGGGGTGGAAAGGGACTTATGGCCGGGACTGTACATATGTGTGAGTATGTACTTGGATTTATTTTCCGAAGTCCAAGGCACATACTCTTCACTCTTCTTCAGAGTCCTCTTCAGAAGCAGGTTGTGTGTGTTCTGGCACTTGTCCTCATCTCCTACACAGTTGAAGAGTTCTGTACAGACCAGATTGTTAGATCTGTAGGAAAATTTGCGTGAACATGTCTTGCTGCTTGACTGAACCCTGATGGAACCACATCTAGCAATCTGCAGAACTGCATCTGGTGCTGGTGGTTCCTTGCTCTGCACTGGTAGCAGCCTGTCACCCTCTTTCTGCCACCCAAGTGTCAATGGGTCGGGTGTGGTTGGATGTAGGACAAGGTCCTGAGACCAATGTTTGCCTGCAGGTGTGCATGCCGGATGTGCTACAGCCATGCACTAGGGGTAGGTGGTAGTTTGTCCACTCCCTGGTCAGGTTTCAGCAGTTTGAAGAGGTGCCATCTGAGAGCATTTGTCTGTGTGATGTGCAGATACTTGGGGCAGAAGAGTCCACAGAAGAATTTTGCACAGCCCCTGACTACTTCAGCAGATGGTTCTGCACCCACTCCCAGATCAGCGATTGCAGCAACCACAGGAGGATGTGCAGCAAGGCATGCTATGAAGCATTCACTTTTGCCCTTTCCTTGCATGTGCCCTGTAGTGTCGCATCCAGTTAGTGAATGCCAGTTGCTTAACCCTTCTTTAGCGGCCTATGCGGTTTATTTATATGTACCGCCTAGCGGGGTGTTTTTAGCCAAAATAGGGCTGTTTACGTGATCATTTTCATGCCTAAATAAGACCCAGAACGTAAAACAAGTATCTATCCCTGAAAGGGCATAAACAGAGCTTTCGAATGACACCATAACGATCCTTTTATGATGGCTAGTTTTCTTGCAATAACCGTGCAACGCGAGTGCAAAAAGCAGGTAATTAGCCACTTTCCCGATACAATTCCGTATATAGCGAGTGAGAGAGGGAGGAGGGAGCTGAGATTCGTGTCAGTAGGTTCGCCGCGGTGGTCTGGAGCAGTCATACGCTCGCTAGTCTCCTGCCACCACTTGTCTCTCTCTCTCAGCAACATTACGTGCTGAAATTGCCACTCGACCTATGTCGAGCGCCGCCACATAGTCCAGCTTTATTAAATACGACTTATGTGGTGAGCCTCTTTTTAAGGGTTAAAGCAACTGCTTTCTCCTGGCCAAGTTCCTCACAGATGGGTTTCAGCATAACCTTTTGATGGCGCTCTCCGGTGCCCATGATCAGTGCTGCTTTGCTGCCAAGATCTGGCACCATGCAAAGAGCCAAGAGGAGCACATATGTGTCTTGTGAATATATATGTACTACAAGTCTGATCTTGCACCTTCTGCAGCATGTAGAATCATTAGAGTGTCTGCCTCCTCTTGTGTGCTGACCACGGTAGTGACTGGGCATTCAAAGTTCATCATCACTCTCTGGCACGCCGCAGTCATCAGCTTTGCAGTAGTGCTAGTACCTATGAGTTGCTCAGCTAGGTACAGAGTGAGGGAATAATTGGTGACGTTGCTTGCGAGAAATGTGCAGACCAAACAGGTACACACTGTTCTTCCTCCACCTTCTCAGTTGTGGTTTCTTCTGGTTCCTCACTCTGTGATGAGTGTGCTTCTGAGCCAACCTGTTGACCACTGTCTCTATTGCAGAAATGTGCCACCAGCCACCCAATGTCACTGGTCTGTGAGGTACTTTACTCATCATCATACACTCCCATCTTGTAGTTGGGGTGGTGTAGACTTATTCCGGGTGTTGGATTTCCCTTGATTGTACATGCAACCATCTTGGTGACAGCTGGTGGTACATCTTGTAGCCCCTCAGATGTTGGGCTCTGACTCTTGATCTCCACTGGGCCCAACACTGTTTCACCCTGACCTGAGTGCTGGTACACTCCAAGGGCCATTCCATGGAAACTGCCTTTTCCATCTGGTGTGTCAACTTTCTTGTCGATGTTGTCCATGGAGGCACGTATTCTTCCGTAGAAGACCTGGTGGCCCATACACGTCATATTGTCTGACATTTTTAGAGATGGCATTGGCAATGGTGTTGCATAATTTTATAACACGGTCAAACGAGACCCCAGCTCCACACTGGCTCAGCAATGATACTGCCTTTTGACTTATGAAGTTGTGGTACATGTAGAGTGAGAGTTCAATAGCATATGGACTTTCGAACATGTTGTGGAACGTGGATTGTGATGATACAGGGGTCAATGTAATTTGTCTTTCTGTCTTGCAGACCTGCATTACTGGCTGAGACAGAATCAGGCACGAGTTGTGCAGCTGTTGTTTACGTGTCTCAGATGTTGCAGCTTTTGCTTCTTGCAAGATCCACCTAGTCAGGGTTATCAATTCAGCTGGTTCACCCATTTCACTGCATCCGACCAGTGAACCATCAAAAGACCATGGACACTCTCTCCTTGAACGTAGGATGATTTTTGTGCACCGGAAGATTGTGTTCATGTCTACTTTTATGTCTCTCTCCAGGAATGCCTGGCAGACCGACCAGCTTTCTTGGCATGTATGATTGCTGGCTTCTTCCCTCCTGCATCAGTGATTACGAAAGCTGTGATATTTTGCTGGATTTTCTCTAAGAGTATCTGACGAGTTATCTGCCTGTTGTGAACTCTATGATCATCCATCATATTACTGTATGATGTGGCCACATCATTCAGTGTGATGATGTCTCCTTGATCCAGGTGCTCATGTAGTTCAGCGATTAACTCAATTTCAGCTGAAATGAATTTGATTGTGTTTTCATCAGTGAAAGAGTGCTTCTCCCTTGTACTAGATTTTTCAGGCTGTTGTACATAATGCTGCCAGTAAGTTGTGTGGCAGCTTTTAAGGTACTTAATGTCCCTGGAGAGAAAGTCTTCCTCTGCAAGGATGTCAGCCATATTCAGTGTCCACACTTCATTGCCACTGGCCTCCACGATCTTGATTAATTTTCAAATGTCTTCACTTCTGCAGTTTTGAACCGGTTCTGGCTTTGAACCTGCCCTAGCATTCTATTCATCATGTTTGGTATCTTGTCAGTAGAAGCATAGATCTCGGTTGAATGAACCGACATGAGATCGTGTTAGTCTCCTATTCAGTGAATCGTCATTTGCGCTGTTTGTTCTCTGACTGAGTGGAGCTTGATTCTGTTGGCCGGCCAGGCCATATCTGAGAAAATAACACACTGGAGTCCTTCATGGTCAGTTACAACGATGGGCTAATAATATGTCTTAGTTGTTTAACATCTAATTTATCTGTGAAAGTATCTTAGGTGATTTAGTTGGTACATAGTTGTAAGGGGGTACCTTAATAATTACTGGTAATTATAATTATTAAGAATATAATCATAATGGACCCGAAATCTTATAGGAATATATTTATATGCATACTTATTATAAATATGTGTCTCATTTAAATGCTTCTACTAGTGATTAAAACCAAATTAGTTGAAAATATCAAATTTTTACTTCACCGGGTAGGCACAAACCCTATATAGGCCTCAAAATCACCCTGGGACCAAATGGAAAAAATGGCAACATGTTTTTTTATGTTCATAACATTATTTAGAATAATTTAAATCCATTTTGCAAGATTCTATACAAAATTTCATCAACCTCCATTTTCGTTACATTAGCTGATGAACTATTGATCCTCGCTGTCTTCGGTCATTATCGCTGGTTGTCCTCGGTTGCCTCTGTTCTTTGCTTGGCGGTAGATGATTTATGTCACTGCTGCTTCTTCTCGGATGGCGTTTTTTGATCCATGGCTGCGGACTGCTTCATGTAGGAGACGACCCATGCGTGCTGAACCCACAGGGTTTAGATGAGTGCCATCCTTGCGGAACAGAGTAGGCTGGTTATAAAAATTATCCCTGAGGTTGATGAATTCAACTTCTTCCTTCAGACACAAATATTTTAGTCGGCTATTTGTGCTGAAGGCCTTGTCGTAGAATTTGTCAGGTGCGTCGATCTTGGGGAGAATGCCTGAGATGATGATATTCCTTGACTTGTTTTTGTAGTGCTGGATCATCTTGCGATATTTCTCCATCAACTCTTCGGATCTGGTGCGCATGACGTCATTTGAACCAGCATGGATGACAAAAAGGGTATTTTCGTTTGCATCCTTTGTGGTATCTTCGAAGGCTTCCACAATGTTGTCCAGTCCAGCTCCTGGGATGCAAAATCTTTTTCGTCGATTTGGGACTCTGTCGCAGAACTCTTCGACCTGTCCTCGTAGGATGGAATCCCCAACGAGTCTGGTCTCTTCTGGTTCACCTTCCATCTCTACCAAGATCTCAAATCTGTTTGACATTGTGACTGGTAGATGAGACCTTTTCTGCGTTGGCCGTATACCGTTCCTCACTGGTGTAAATCCGGAAACCTGTGGTGGCGAGACTCTGCGTACAGGTTGGGGAGAGGAGTGGTTAGAACGGGGGCGAGGGGTTGGTACTGTTCGTGCTAGCAGGCTTCTTGCACGAGGAGTGGGGGAGAGACTAAGCTGAACAGGGCAGCTGTCCTGGTTTGATGTCGGCTCAGGTTCATCAGAAGCATCTGCTGCAGTGGCTACTGCAGGTGTTGGATTGTTGGCAGATGACATTGGGGCGGTGATAGATGCTGGAGTTGAAACAATTGGAGTTAGTGATACTCCAACGTTGAGTGTTACAAACTCTTGGAGTGATTCCAGCTTCCTGGTGAGGGCGTTGATCTTGTTGTGGGCTTCATCCACTTTCGCTGTCAAATCCTCTCGTTGCTGGCAGAGTCGGCAGACTTGTGGATCAGTAGGAGCAAACATGGAAGCACCAAACCTACCGGTGCAGTTCGTACAAGCACGAGGCATGGTGACGATCACTTTCTTCAGATCACTTCACTGACTTAAAAACACTTAACTCACTTTAAAAACACTTAACTCACTTTAAAAACACTTATCTCACTTTAAAAACACTTCACTCATTTCAGGTCGCTTCACTTACTTAAATAGGCCTAACCGAAAACAAAAATGTTGAAATACGCACAAATAGGTTATCAGCGGTGATAGCCTAACCGAAAATTAAAACAAAACAAAATGAAATTTAAATACGCAGTGATAGCCGAACCGAAAACAACTTTATTTTTATTTAAACAGAAATAGGCCACCAGGGGTGATAGCCTATCCTAACCGAAAACAAAAATAACTGAAAACAAAAATTATGAAATACCGGTACGCAGAAATAGGCCACCAGCGGTGTTAGCCCAACTGAAAATTTTAAAATTGAAGTACGCAGAAATAGGCCACCAGGGAGGATAGCCTAGACTAACCGAAAACAAAAATAACCGAAAACAAAAATTATGAAATACCGGTACGCAGAAATAGGCCACCAGCAGTGATAGCCTAACTGAAAATTTAAAAATTGAAGTATGCAGAAATAGGCCACCCGGTATTATAGCCTAGACTAACCGAAAACAAAAATAACCGAAAACAAAAATTATCAAATACCGGAACGCAGAAATAGGTCACAAGCGGTGATAGCCTAACTGAAAATTTAAAAATTTAAGTACGCAGAAATAGGCCACCAGGGATGGTAGCCTAGACTAACCGAAAACAAAAATTATGAAATACGAAGAAATAGGCTACCAGGGGTGATAACCTACCTAAAAAAGCTAAACAAATATATATATATATATATATATATATATATATATATATATATATATATATATATATAATAGAATATGTAACTAAATATACAATTCACCAAATAGAGTTTATATAAGAATAAAGTGTAACTGCACACAAGGGGTTAATATACTGTATCAACAGATGGCGCTTGTGTCACTGTAGGCTAGTCAAGCAGGATTATATTTAGATAAACAAAGTTATCAGTCAAAGGTTACTACAAGATCATGCAAGCAACAACTAAAATTACATATATAGCTACAGTAGTGGGTGAGAGAGAGAGAGAGAGAGAGAGAGAGAGAGAGAGAGAGAGAGAGAACTGAACTGAACTGAACTATAAATGCATTATCAGATGACATTGTTTTATGTGTTGATTACGAGGTAGCTTGTATCAACCCGGATATCATAATCTGTACGCCACAGAAAATATATGCACGCGATTAATTTACAAGCGAAACAGCCATGGCAATGTTTAAATTATTTTCGTGTAATCACTTTTTATAACATTAACTTATACACAATTCAATTGCAGTTTAACATTGGCATTACTTTACATTCATAGTTTTAATTAAATACAACTACAATTTTCTTTGAGGTTTTGATTATGAAAATAGAAAACAATCGGTAAGATGAAAAGAATCGAATGATTCATATACTCAATTATTATATATATGAATAATAAACAAAACACCAACTCTGAGCGAAAGTCTTAAACCTCCAAAAATTTCGTGGCAGCAAAAGCTGTTTATTCCGGAGGAGCTCTTTATTGCCAGCTTCAAAAGGAAATAGAAAGTCCTTAGGAACATTAATTTATTTTCGCTGTTTGGTTTAACGACTCCTTCATGTAAATTACGGTCGTCTTTCGAAAGCAGTTCTTGGGATGCCTAGAAAGTTTCCTTAACCCTTGTAGTACAACGAAACGTTCTATTTGTTCATTAATTTTAGTTAACCTTAGACTAATTATTTCATTTTAGTAAAAGCCTCTCTTTGTCATAGCATTTGAAACTCTTTCGTACTATCTCAGTACAATATACTGTATACTGTATATATATATATATACAGGTATATGTACCGGGTATATATATATATATATATATATATATATATATATATATATATATATATATATATTTTTTTTTTTTCCCCTGTGTGAATATAGGAGAAAAAAAGGCAAAGCTGCCTGTAATAAGTGACATAGAGCCACACAGTGCTTGAAGCAGTTTAGGTCATAGGATGAGGGAAAGACAGATTGAGGGAGAGAGTTCCAAAGCTTGTTTGCTGAGTAAAAGAAAGACTGGGAAAATGTGTTGAATCTTTGGTTTGAGATTTGGACAGATAGGGGTGGGAGTGTGTTGAAAGGTAGGTGCCCCCCACTCTCCGCAAGGGAAGGGGTATACACTGAGAGAGCTCTGAAGAACATTGATTATTGTATACAGAGCAAGAAGCTGTGTAGAGGTAAAGAACTCACGGAGACGGTTGAACACACCTAACTTATCAGAAGCTGTTTTAACAAGAGTGTTAATATGATATTTCCAAGAGAGGCCAGAAGAAAAAGAAACATTAAATTTTACATTAAGTTTGATTTTACTCTACCTGACACTTGATTATTGGAAATATTAATATTGGTTGCCATCATTAGGTTGGACATAATAGCGTTGATCTGTGGCAGATACTATACCCTGCTCTAAGTAGATGGGCTAGAAATAATTAACCCTAGCCTTTAACTCAAAATGTGCCAAAGTAAATGGTCTGTAAAATGTCACGCCCATTTCCAAGTGGTAAAAATATTAGCTTGATTATAGTAGTAATTTGTGTTAAAATCGACATCTGAATGGGCGAAAAGGCATGAAATTGTCGAACTAATCACAACGTCTAAAAATCGTCAAAATAATGGGACCACACACGGGGTGTCCAAGAAGACCAAGATAGGATTAGATGGGGTTAGGCGGTTGCTGAATGTTGAATGTGAGTAACAAGGAAGAAAGTGGCCGGCTTTAAAAGATACATTGGCAGGCAAGTTACAGAGTGATGAAGTATACCAAGGAATAATAGCAGTGGGATGTGATGAAAGGACAGACAATTAGGAAATGCCACAGTGAGAGTTCTAATATTTAAATGGTAAAGCCCAGCATAATAGGGATCTGGAAAGTTTCGAAATACTGTCAATAAACTGTAAATATAATTTTAAATGCAAACGTTATTCATGGCATATTTTCGGGTTGGGCAATATGAAACATGAAGGTACTAGGCCTACGTGTGTATACATACATATACAGTATATATATATATATATATATATATATATATATATATATATATATTCTCTTTTAAACAGACGAGGTTAAAGGCAATAGCAGTTTCAGCATTCAGGATTTTATTGTTATAGCTTTCAATAGTTCTAACAATTTTCCTCTGGGGTTCAGAGATGAGGTACAACAGGTTAGCAAAATTCATGGTGGATCCAACGTTTCACAAGTAAACATCTTGCATCTTCAGGGAAGGAGAGGTAATGATTAGAATAGGGACAAAGCATCATATTTATACAAAATTCGAGGATCAAGAATAGGGAGGTGGGCGGAGCTACTGGGTGTGTGGTGGCTGTTCATTGGTGGAAGGCAGTCTATTCGCGAGACGGGCACTAAATCTTATCGGTGGTTGGTTGTTGGCTGTGGGTGGCTGTGATTGGTTGGTGTTGTCAGTTGTGTGCTGAGCGCGGAAGCGTACAGGAGGGGGGCACAGGGCGAGAGGAAGGGGGGCAGTATGCCAGTAGCGCTTGCCTGAAGGAAGAATTTAAAGGTCTTGTGTTTGGTTGTTGATGCTGGGGTTGAGTGTTTGGATGTATAGAGCTTCTAAAATAGCTAGTCTTCTGGGGTCTGATTCTTTGTCGAGTATGGTGGTTTGTTTGTCTAGGTCGGCGCGAGTTAGGGCAAGATGGTGGGGGCTTGATAGTGATCTTTTATAGCGCCAGATTGAAGGTGGAGGGTTAGTCGACGGGAAAGGCGAGTCTGTGTCATTCCAACATAGGATAGGGGTCCACAGTCCCCGGAGGTGCAAATATGCTGGTATATCACATGATCGTCTTTCGGTTGGTTGGTGGAAATGGGGCGGTTACGGAGGACAAGGTTGGAGGTCTTAGGAGATTTGTAGTAAATAATGAGTTTTATTTTATTGTCAGGGTTGGTGGGGAGGACGTTTTTGTGAATTATTTCTTTCATAATGGATTCGTCTGTTGTGTGGTCGGAAGACATGTAGTTTCTGTAGAAAAGTGTAATGTTATTGGCCGGGTTAGTGCTAGGGGGGTCTTGTTTGTACCATTTTTCTAGGTGGTGGTTGATGGCATTGGTGACGTCAGTGTTGGAATACCCATTGTTGACTAGGACCTGGGTGAGCCTTTCCAGTTCATTGTGTGTGTCATTCCAGGTGGTGCAATGGGTGAGGGCTCTCCTGACATAGGCGGCGATGGTGGACTGATGGTATCGTTTAGGGCATTCACTTTCCCCATTAAGACATTGGCCATTGTTAGTAGGTTTGGTGTACACTGTAGTTTTGAAGCCGTGGTCGTGGAGGGAGACAAGGAGGTCGAGGAAGGGTAGATGTCCATCGGTGGTTTCTTCGTATGTGAAGTTGAGTCCGGAGGTGGCCATGAAGCGCTGCTGGAGGTCCCTGAGTTCGCCCAGGTCCTTCACCCGCACGAAGATATCATCGATGTACCTGCAGTAGACAGTGGGCCGGTGGGCAGCCAGGAGTTCCTCTTCGATAGTTCCCATGAAGAAATTGGCTAACACAGAAACTACATGTCTTCCGACCACACAACAGACGAATCCATTATGAAAGAAATAATTCACAAAAACGTCCTCCCCACCAACCCTGACAATAAAATAAAACTCATTATTTACTACAAATCTCCTAAGACCTCCAACCTTGTCCTCCGTAACCGCCCCATTTCCACCAACCAACCGAAAGACGATCATGTGATATACCAGCATATTTGCACCTCCGGGGACTGTGGACCCCTATCCTATGTTGGAATGACACAGACTCGCCTTTCCCGTCGACTAACCCTCCACCTTCAATCTGGCGCTATAAAAGATCACTATCAAGCCCCCCACCATCTTGCCCTAACTCGCGCCGACCTAGACAAACAAACCACCATACTCGACAAAGAATCAGACCCCAGAAGACTAGCTATTTTAGAAGCTCTATACATCCAAACACTCAACCCCAGCATCAACAACCAAACACAAGACCTTCAAATTCTTCCTTCAGGCAAGCGCTACGGGCATACTGCCCCCCTTCCTCTCGCCCTGTGCCCCCCTCCTGTACGCTTCCGCGCTCAGCACACAACTGACAACACCAACCAATCACAGCCACCCACAGCCAACAACCAACCACCGATAAGATTTAGTGCCCGTCTCGCGAATAGACTGCCTTCCACCAATGAACAGCCACCACACACCCAGTAGCTCCGCCCACCTCCCTATTCTTGATCCCCGAATTTTGTATAAATATGATGCTTTGTCCCTATTCTAATCATTACCTCTCCTTCCCTGAAGATGCAAGATGTTTACTTGTGAAACGTTGGATCCACCATGAATTTTGCTAACCTGTTGTACCTCATCTCTGAACCCCAGAGGAAAATTGTTAGAACTATTGAAAGCTATAACAATAAAATCCTGAATGCTGAAACTGCTATTGCCTTTAACCTCGTCTGTTTAAAAGAGAATATATATATATATATATATATATATATATATATATACAGTATATATATATATATATATATATAATTATATATATATACAGTATATACCGTACATATATATCGGTATAATAGAACACAATTTACATAAATGAGGTATGAGAGAGAGAGAGAGAGAGAGAGAGAGAGAGAGAGAATAGGGAGTGGGATTGGATGGAAGTTATTGAAGTATAGCCAGTACAGTGAGAGGGAGGATGTTGGAAATTGAAACTAAGAAAGCATAATAAAAGGAAGCAAGAAAACAGGAATGGACAGTGAGAGAGCGAGTACAAAGGAGTGCAAAGGAAATCGAGCAACAACAGGTCTAGTGACCCCTCTATGCTGGTTGTTCTCCAAAACACTGAGGATCAAGTGTCCAAACAGTGGTTTAGAGTGGGTAAGGGAACATTGGAAAGGGAACTACTGCCCTGGAACTAATGTCCGTGGCAGGATTAGGAAGTTAGTACGGGACAGATGGGTTAGTAACATAACATAGATATAATTGATCTTACGTATATCTGGGAAAAAGAGAGTAACGCCTTGGTAATATGCAGTATATATGCAATAATGCTTGATGAATTTGAGGGGGAAATAAAATAAAGTTATTCATTTACAAATGCAGTCAGTAGCGGGTTTGATGCAAGATATTTGTCTAGGCGAAGTTTAAAATAATCAACGGTGCTGCAGTCTATAACGTCTCGGGGAAGCCCATTCCACAAGTTGACAACTCGATTGAAGAAGAAATTCTTAGATTCGTGGGAGTTAAAAGATTTACCAATAATTTTGCAACCGTTTCCCCTTGTGTAATTTAATTGGTCGATAGTAAAGTACTTACTACAGTTCATAATTATTGTCGATGCCTTTGATGATTTTGAACACTTGAATCAAGTTGCCTCTTAATCTGCATTGGGTTAAAGGAAATAGATTTAATTCTCCAAGACGTTCCTCGTATGGTTTGTTCTTTAGGCTAGGTATCATTTTGGTAACTCTACGTTGAACTCTTTCTAGTTTGTCTATATCTTTTTGGTAATAAGAGCACCAGGATTGAACGCAGTATTCCAGAAGAGGGTGGACTAAAGAATTGTAAATAGTTAGGATAGCTTAATTGGATTTATGCTGAAATGTCCAGCCTATAAAGCCAATTATTTTGTTTGCCTTCTTAACAACTTCTGAACATTGTTGGCTCGGTTTTAGGTTATTCGATATTGTTACTCCCAGATCGGTTTTCCTGTCTACACTCTTAAGCTGAGTGCCATTCATGAATAGTTTGCTTTCTCATTTTGGTATCCGATATGTAGTTCTTTAAACTCATTGAAACTCATTTGCCAAATTTTTTCCCAACATGACAACTTAACTTGACTGTGTTGCATATCGTCAACCTGTTCTTTTGAGAGTACGCTATTTGCAATTTTTGTATCGTCAACAAACTTTGAGATTGTACAGATGAGACCCTCATCTATGTCGTTGATGTAAATTAGAAAGAGAATTGGTCCTAGTACCGATCCCTGGGGTACCCCACTACTTACATTGGCCCATTTAGATGCCTTACCGTTTATGACTACTCTTTTTCTTTCTGTCGCTGAGCCAATTATCTATCCATTTCAACGCACCGTCTTGTAATCCACGCGCTTTTAGTTTTAGCATTAAATGTTTGTGGGGAACTTTGTCAAAGGCCTTTTGAAAATCAAGGTATATTATATCTACAGCTCTATTCTCATCATAGAGGTTGAGGATATCGTGGAAGAAGTCTAAGAGGTTTGTTAAGCAGGAACTTTTGTTACGAAAGCCGTCTTGAGTATCTTTAAGTATAGTATTTTCCTCTAAGTGATTTACGAGTCTGTCTCTTATGAGTGTTTCTAGCATTTTACATACAACTGAGGTTAAGCTAATTGGCCGATAGTTACTGGGTAAGGATTTGCTGCCTTTTTTTAATATCGGAAAGAGAGAGAGATAGAGAGAGAGAGAGAGAGAGAGAGAGAGAGAAACAAGTTTAATACATACAGTAATGTAAAAAATAATAATTAAAAATACAAGAGAAGCGAGAAAACGTTAGTTAATATTGAAGATCAACACAATCCACGTTAGCTGATGAGCAAAGAAAGACATTAAGAAAAAAGGAATATGGAAGCATGAAAGAAAAGGGAAAATGTACTGCATATTGATCATCAGCGCTAAAGAGTATAAATATGCAAATATTTATATAATACATGGTAGAGATGATTGTCGAACATTAGGATACGCTATTTTTTCAAGCAAATATTATGTTTCAGCATTTTTCATATATCTGGATCTGGCTTCTCCGTATATATTTGAATGTCTTTTTAAATTAATTACATTTTACCTGTCTGCTCAAGATTAATTTGGAGATATACAACATTAGCGTTTGGCTGTGTATATCTCTATATATGTGGATTTACTAGATCGGTTTAATATATTTTATTTATACCCACTTACATTTTTCATTTATTTTTTTGTGTCGTTTATTCTTGTATTTATTCTGTTATTCAATCTCTCTAGCTTAATTTTTGTCTGTGTTGTTTCATTCGTTCCTCATTGTCTTTAGCATGCCTTCTTATTTCTATCTTTATTTGACCTTATTTTCCTTTATTATCGTTATTTGTTCCTTCTCTTCCTCTGCATAACATATACCGTGTGTTGATATTTGTAATGGCCTCCAATATTGATACCTCAAAGATGTGTTCACCTTTGGATCCCCCTTTGGATCAGCCCTTTGTTGCTCTTTCACCAACAATCCTGACTGACCAATAACAGGGTAAACATTAACACTCTCTGCTGCGACGTCTTGCCGGCTATTAGGATGTGGTTTATTGTTATTGATCAATTTATTATTAGTTTGCACTCTAGACTAATCAAGTAAATACAAATATATACATTTATAAAAACAATGATAATAACTACACCCCTTTTCAACTGCTACCCCCCCCCCCCCCCCTCCTTTCCTCCAGACCCCTTTCAGGTTTTTATCCCACATTGCAAGCTCCCATAATGCAGGATCGCTATCGCTCGCCCAGAAGAAAATAACACCTGCATGGGGTGAAGTGTCATATCTTCACCAAACTAATGGAGTGAAACAAGAAAATGTCAAAAAGACCCACATCGAACCAGAGAGGGTTAATACAAGCAGTAGTAATTTGTGTTTGCATTAACTCTGTTATGTGTAGTTGTAATCCAACTCGCTTGATACTTTGTTCTCATAAGCTCCTTATTTAGGCAACTTAGAACATAATCCTGCTCGACAGGAACATAGCTAGCATTGATATAAATATTACTAGATCACTCATATCACACCCAAAGACAATCAATACACCCGGTATAGTTCACAAGTTTGATTTCTTAATAGCTAGATACAGTGTGGGGCACATCAGGCACTTAGCTATAGAGCGTAAGACCAATGGCTACAGTATATTGGGTGACTTGGAATAAGTTGAATATGTTTTACTTATTCGTGAATAATGGCGTCACTAACAAAGCATCAGAATCCACATATGAAATAATACATAAAAAGAATTATGACAATATCTCTAATAGAGTTATGTATGCAAAGAGAGGAATCACGTAGTGTAAATATGGGCAGCTGATATCGCGGACTGCGCATGGCTGGTGGCTGGAGGTCACGCGGCCAGGTATAAAGGGGATCAAAGTACCCGCGACTAGGGTCTAGGTCAAGGTTACTGCGAGGTTTTTTTGAAAGTCTTAATAATATGGAATGTTAGGCTAGGATGGATAAATACGAATTTAACGTTATTCCTAGAGGTATTACAATTAAAATTAAAATTAAAATATAAAGACAAACTGGTAAATTATTAGCCACCGGGTCTAGGAAAAATTATTTTAAGTCATAACTGAGACTCAAAGAACAGTAATAAGGAATTTCAATTTCACACAACGTGTAGTGAATAAAATAGCCAAAATTGTAGGCTGGGAATATAAAATATAATTAATTCACAGAACTATGGTAGTGAATCAGAATAGCCAGAATATATAGGCTTGGAATATAAAAGAACATTAATTCACAGAACTATAGTAGTGAATCAGAAAAGCAGCCTGAAATGTAGGCTATAAACACAGTTGGGTGTAATGGAAATTACTATCAAAGAAACTATTATCAAATATTATTCACCGTATAACGTGGTGGGTCAAATTATTCACCAGACTATGTGAAAATAAGGTTATTTAAAATAAATGAATAAGGCACTCGAACGTACTAAATTAGAATTATAAAAGGGGGTCGAATTATTGTTTAGGCGGGCACTATTCGAAGATAAAAACGTCGACGAAACTCTCAGTTTCCTCCAGAAACAATGCCTGGAGACCTGTAAAAACATCATACCACCCAAATCAAGCAGGAAGCAGATTAAACTAATTCCCAGAGATAGAAAAATACTAATGAAGAAAAGGACGTACTTGAGAGCCAAGCAAAGGAAGACCAGCCATGCGCACACTATCACCAAACTACAAGAAGAGCTCGATGAAGTTGAACGAAAACTCATCCAGTCACACCAAGAGCAAAGAACACGTGAAGAACTCCAAGCAGTTGCAAACATACGAGTAAATAGCAAATTCTTCTATGCATACGCAAAAAGGAGACTCAGGAACACCTCAACAATAGGACCACTTGCAAAACCTACGGGTGAACTTGAGAGTGACCCAACCGAAATGGCCAAGATACTCAAACAGCAGTACGAAAGTGTCTTCAGCCTGCCAAATGAAGACAAGAAAATCGATAATGCAACGACCTTCTTTGACAACGCTCCTGGGACACCACATCAACTCTCCTCGGTAACAGTATCAACAGAGGACATAATAGCAGCCATCGACAAGATTGGACCAAACTCTGCGGCAGGACCAGACGGCTTTCATGCCCAACTGCTAAAAAACTGCAAACATCAGCTAGCCTTGCCTCTAAAACTGCTGTACTAAAAGAAGGTACCGTCACACCAATACATAAAGGGGGTAGTAAAGGCATAGCCAAAAATTACAGACCAGTGGTGCTGACGTCACATCTTATTAAAATCATAGAAAGAACAATACGAGCTAAGATGGTCAGGTACCTGGAAGATAACGAGGCATTCAACGAGGGTCAACATGGCTTTAGACAAGGCCGCTCCTGCCTTTCACAACTACTATCACACTACGACAAAATCCTACAGGATATTCAAGACGGAGAAAATGTAGACGTCATATATCTAGATTTCGCCAAAGCTTTTGACAAGGTGGACCATGGGATCCTTCTACATAAACTCAAATCACTGGGAATAGGGGAGACCTTGGAAGATGGCTCCACAGTTTCATCACCAACAGAAAACAAAGAGTCACGGTTCAAGGAAGCCTATCAGAAGCAGGTGGGGTCATCAGCGGAGTACCACAAGGATCAGTACTGGGACCTCTCCTATTCCTCATCATGATAGGAGACATCGACAGGGACCTGGAACACTCAACAGCCTCATCGTTTGCAGACGACACCAGACTCATGAAGAAAATCACCTCACAACATGATGCACAGCTACTACAACAAGACTTGGACAAAATCCTGAAGTGGGAAGAAGAAAACAACATGGCCCTAAACGGAGACAAGTTCGAGCTTCTAAGGTACGGGAACAAGAGAGCACTGCAAAACGACTCCAACTACAAAAGTGGACAGCAAGAAATTACCGCCAAGGACACAGTGAAGGACTTGGGAGTAAATATGAGCAGTGACGCCACTTTTTCCCAGCATATTACCAAAGCCACAGCAACAGCAAAACAAATAGCAGGCTGGATCCTGAGAACCTTCCACACAAGAAATGAGAGGTGTATGTTAACACTGTGGAAGTCACTGGTCCTACCACGACTGGAGTACTGCTCTCAGCTCTGGTCTCCCCAAAAAGTAGGAGAAATAACAGAAATTGAAGCCACCCAGAGGACATTCACCAGTAAAATCCATGGGTTTCAACACTTTAACTACTGGGAGAGACTCAAGGAGCTGCAGCTGTACTCACTTCAAAGACGTAGGGAGAGATACATCATCATCTACGTCTGGAAGATTTTGGAAAAAAAGGTACCAAATCCAAACATCCAAGAGACTCAACACCAAAGGCGAGGGAGGCTGTGCTATGTGAGGACTACGCCGGGATCAACACAAAAAATCAAATCCCTGATCTATCACAGCTTTGCATACAATGGAACCAGACTGTTCAACTGTATACCAGCCCCTCTCAGGAACATGACCGGGGTGTCTCCAGACACCTTCAAGAAACACTTGGACATGTGGCTGGCCAAAATACCGGACCGGCCACCAACACCAGGATACCCCAGCACCAACTCCAACCGACTTCTGGAATGGAGAGTGGAAGAAAGGGAGCTGCCTGGTCGCAGTGGAGCCCCAGCTCAACTGTGTCACTAACGGACGGAATACAACAAAGTGTAAGGCCTACTTGAACTAATATTCAAATGGACCTAGAGATGTCCGTGTAATCGAATTATATTAATTATGGGACAGATAGGGAAATTAGACTCTCTTTGAACACTTCACTACATACTTTTATACACAACTGATAATACACACATGAATAAGATCTGTAAGTGTTCACAAAAGGTTTACGTGTGGTGTTGTGTATATATATTAGGCCTAGAATATATATAACATTTATATGGAATATAAAGGAGTTATATCCAGAATATTATATATATATATTAATAACCGTAAGAATTTGTATTATGTTCTCACAATACAAGATAAAGTTAATGAAAAGAGAGTCCAAAACGGGTCTCAATAATTACATTGACTTGAACACTAACATATCTTATAATTATAACCTTCACAACAATTTCCAAAACTCAAGAACACAGAAAACACTTAGACTGGGGGTAGAGGATCCTTTAGAGAGATCTGGTCTGCGTTTGGCTCGTACGTTTTCTCCTTTTATTTTTGTTGATATAGGTTAAGTGCACACACAACATATATACAGAGTGTACACATGCCTTAATCATATTGCAAGATACACACATGTACTTTCAGGGCAATACTATCATTGTTTAATATCCCATGATAATATACCGTACTCTGTAGTATCGGCAGCGTTGCACCAAATATATCAGGCACCGCTGCACATGTTTTCATCAGTAACATCCGGTCGGCACTCAGCATAGCAGTGCCTCCCAGCTCTCTGTATATCTTTGGCTAATAAGAACCTATAAACTTATCTCTGGACTTTTATTCTACATCCTTGTGCAAGAAAGGATTATCAAGGTTGTTGTAGCTATACATGACAACCATACATGGCGCAGTCAGTGTATTAAAGCCAGGAGATACGAGCCAAGACCGGATTATCAGCCCGCCATCTTGCAAGACCTCGCCTCTCCAGCCCTGGATATATCATTGTGCAGTGCTTTAAAGTGCAGTGAAGTGCTTAAGTGTGGAGTGCAGTGCCTTTATTATATGTCCCATGTAATTTGTGCCCATTCCCGACTTGCTGTGAGGGTTATAGCTGCCGAATCATTGCTGGACAAGAGCGAGGAGTAGCATACCCTCCCTCTCTAACGTCTCCAGCAACACTAAAGTTCTCACCCCTCACTGGGCCCTCAGTGCCTTCCAGCTGTGCCGGCACATGCGCGCACGGACACATGCACATCGTTGCCAAGTCAACACGGTGTTGCCAAGCCTACCGCACTCACGCACTCACTCTCTCTAGCACAGATAATTTATCTCACTATTAAATAAACTGTTCCAGTTGTACTGCACATTTTCATCGTTCCTGCAAGACTACAGTGTGTCAGCTATCAACCAATTATGGAGGGAGATGAGCAGATTCATGGGGAGCCCAGAGACACCCCACACGACCATACTGGGGAGGGAGATAATGGTGAAGCTACTGGTGAGGATAATGATGGAGATACTGTTGGAGTTGCTGGTACGGGGTACCAGTCAGTTCATTCCACTCCAACCTCTCCTCTCGCCACCCCTCATTTTACTCCACCTCCCCACCCTCCCCCCATTTTACCTCCCCTACACTATAGGGGGATGCCACCCATGTCACCACACCCTGCAAGTCTACAACCTACTACCACACCCTGCAAGTCTACAACCTACCACAAGTGCAGACCTCCTTCAGCTCATACAGTATATGGAGCAATGCAGACAACGGGACGACTATACCAGAAGACAGGAGGAGGACCGCAGAAGACAGGAGGAGGACCGCAGACAACAGGAGGAGGACCGCAGAAGATGGGAAGAGGGAAACCGACGACAAGAGGAGGAAACAAGACGACGCACGGAGGAGGACTACAGGAGACAGATGGACGATGCCAAGTTCTCCGCCCTTGTCCAGGCTCTGGCCCAAATTACCCCACCTGCCGCCGCACCTACACCTACCTCACCGGGGACAACACCCAATTCCACAACATCCTCCACCCCTACAGCTCCACCTCCACCACATAAGCCGCCGCCCCTTCGTGCTGATGCCACCTTCCAGGTTTTCAGAGAATGGAGGCGTCGGTGGGACGATTACTCTATTATGGTAGACTTATCTAAACTACCTAGGGAGAAACAACTGATCCAGATGCGGATGTGCTTAACCCTGGAGACACAGCGGCTTTTGGAGCACACCTTAAGCATACCCCCTGACACCGACAAGACCGTTGACGCAGTCCTCGATGCACTTCAGGAGCACATCAAGAATTCTCGCAATGAAGCTCTCCGTCGCAGGGACCTGTTCAGTTGCAAGCAAAAACAGGGCGAGTCATTCAACAACTTCTACGTTCGCCTCTGCCACATCGCCGAAGAAATTGACGTCTGCCCAGGGAACTCTTCAGCCTGCAGGGAGACCCAACTCAAGATGGTCATTATGATGGGCATACATGACGAAGAACTTGTACAGAAGCTGCTTTCCCTCGACGCCACCCCTTCATTACAGGACATCGTCAACACTTGCCATTCCTATGAGGCCACTCGAAGCGCTACATCAGCCATACGTGCTCCACCGTCCCAGGTTAACGCCGTGTCAGCGTACAAGCAGAACAAGCAAGTTAAGCAGCGCGACAAGTTCTCCACATCGCAACAGTCCTTGGCGTCGGCTGCCGCCTGCCAGCGTTGTGCTCGCCGGCACGACAAGAACAAGTGCCCGGCTGAAGACTACACCTGCACTAACTGTGGCCGTCGTGGTCATAAGCCTAGGACTCCTGCTTGCCCTGCTGCCACCGCCCAGTGTCGTCGCTGCAACCATATGGGCCACTACGACAAATGCTGCAGATCTTCCAAGACGCCCGCCACACAGGACAACAATGCTTCCTCCCGCAACAAGTCTACAGCAAAGAAGACCACAAGTTGCCGACGTGTGGGATCACCTGTTCAGGCACCCACACTGACATCCGTGAGTCTCACCACTAGAAAACTCCACATGCTTCCTGACACAGGTGCAGACATCACAGTGATCGGCCGACGACACCTCGACATACTTCGGATTCCTCTCAGCAGCCTACGACCTCCGCCTCCGACAACAACGCTCAACGCGGATGGCTCTGCAATGGCTCCTGCTTTGGGGACGTTTCATGCACAACTCACCATCAGCAAACGCTCCTGTTCGGCCACAATCCAAGTCCGCGAGGGTGTTCAGACGCCGCTTCTGTCCAAACGCCACTGTCAAGCATTGGCCATCATCTCAGCAGAATTCCCCAAGCCAATTCTACAGGTTAAACATATCTACAGGTGTAAGGAGCTACCCTTCACAGCCACCACATCACCTGCACAAGCCAAGGAGTTCTTTGTTCGGGAGTTCAAGGACGTTTTGGTCTTCAAGGAGGATCTCCAGACAGCTCCACTCAAGCCTATGAAGGGTCCCCCAATGCGGATCCACCTCAAGGACGATGCCGTGCCTTTTGCCATCTACACTCCGCGGCAGATCCCCTTTGCTTTCAGGGACAAAGTTAAGCAGGAGCTGGACTCGCTAGTGGCACAAGGTATCATTAAACCGGCCGGCGATGAACCTTCAGAGTGGTGCCACCCCCTCGTCGTCGTCGCCAAGCCCAACGCCGAAGTTCGCCTCACTGTAGACCTCACCAAGCTCAACTGCCAAGTTTCCCGCCCAGCCCACCCCTCACCGACGCCTTTCGAAGCGATCCGCAGTGTGGCCCCGCAGGCGAAATTCTTCACGACGGCAGACGCCCTGAGTGGATATTGGCAAATGGAACTTGCGGAGGAGGACCAGCATCTCACAACTTTCATCACTCCTTATGGCCGTTTCCAACACTGTAGAGGTCCAATGGGTTTCGCTGCGACAGGTGACGCCTTCTGCCTTCGCGGTGATAGGGCCCTCCAAGGGGTGCAAAATTGTGCCAAGGTTGTCGACGACGTGCTGCTCTACGACGAGGACTTCAACACACATCTTCAGCGTATCCATGAAGTGCTCATACGGTGCCGCGACAGTGGGATCACACTCAACAAGGACAAGTTCGTGGTCGCCGCACCCAGTGTGAACTTCTGTGGATACACGCTCTCAGGTGAGGGCATCTCGGCTGACCCTGGCAAAGTCGGAGCGATCAAGGACTTCCCGACACCAGCCAACATCACCGACCTTCGCTCCTTCATGGGTTTGGTGAACCAGCTGGCGGAGTTCACCCCCGACATCGCCACTGCCGCTCAGCCCCTGCGCCCCCTGATGAGCCCGAAGAGGTCGTTTATGTGGACCGCTGACCATGATGAGGCTTTCCGCCGGGTCAAGGCTGCCCTGCTCAGTCCACCCGTCCTGGCCCCATTCGACCCTTCCCTACCAGTGATTCTACAAACTGATGCATCCCGCCTCAACGGTATTGGATACGCCCTCCTACAGGATCATGGCAACAACCGTCTCCGCTTAGTTCAGTGTGGCTCGAGGTTCCTAAGCGACCCCGAGTCCTGCTATGCCACCATTGAGCTGGAGATGCTAGCCGTGGTCTGGGCCATGTCCAAGTGCAAGTTCTACCTCATCGGACTGCAACACTTCACCCTCATGACGGACCATCGCCCCCTCATCCCCATCTTCAACAACTACAACCCTTGATGCGGTTGAAAATCCCCGCCTCCAACGTCTGAAGGAGAAAGTCGCACCTTACCTCTTCACAGCCGTCTGGCGCGCTGGCAGGTTGCTCTGCATCCCTGATGCGTTGTCACGGGCCCCTGTCAGCCACCCGATGCCAGAGGATGAGTTAGCATGTGCCGACGCCACGGTTCACCTCAGATCCCTCGTGACTGTCAACGCCGCCGCCGCCGACGTCAACTCTCCTTCACAGGACGCAGACAGGATTCTCCAGGAACTCCGAGACGCAGCCAGAGCGGATCCTGTGTACATCCGCCTGCGTGAGTGCGTTACTTCGGGTTTCCCCACCAACCGCTACGACCTGCACAACTCTCTACTCCCATTTTGGAAACTCCGAGACTACCTGTCAGCAGATGGTGAACTCGTCCTGTACGGAGCGAGGGTTGTGGTTCCTGAAGCCCTCCGCCGCTGCACCTTGGCTCGCCTGCATGATAGTCACAGAGGCGTGGAGGCCACTAAGCGTAGGGCGCGACAGGCTGTCTTTTGGCCTGGTATCAACTCGGACATCGCCAATACAGTTCAAGCTTGTGAGCCGTGTCAGGTCTTACAGCCTAGTTAGCAGCAGGAACCCATGATCAACGACGACAACCCAACTAGGCCTTTCGAGTCTGTTTCAGCCGACTTCTTCGCTGTGGCGGGGAAATCCTTCCTCGTCGTAACAGACCGACTCTCAGGCTGGCCCGTTGTCGTACCCTGCAAAGGAGATAATACCGCTTCAAACACCATCAGGATCTTCTGCCGCTACTTCAGGGAAGTTGGTGTACCCCTTCGCCTACGTACAGATGGAGGCCCACAGTTTACTAGCCGTGAGGTCCGGGACTTCATGGAGCGTTGGGGAGTCAATCACTTGGTCTCTTCCCCACACTACCCACAATCCAACGGTCATGCCGAGTCTGCCGTCAAGTCTGTCAAACACCTCATACTGAAGACGGCTCCCTCAGGCAACATCGACTGTGAGGACTTTGACCGTGGACTGTTGGAGCTCCGCAACACCCCGACTTCACAGGCCGCTCCCCGGCACAAATCTTGTATGGCCACCCACTACGGTCTTGTGTCCCTGCTCATCCCCAGTCCTTTGCAGCAGAGTGGCAAGCCAAGGCCGAGGACTGTGACCGCCGTGCAGCCGCCCACACTGCGCTGGTGCAGAGAAACTATGACCAGCACGCACGCCCCCTTCCCAGGTTGAGAGTCGGCACCACAGTGCGGATCCAAGACCCGACTTCTCACCGCTGGGACAAGGTTGGGGTCGTCATGGGCTGCGGCAGGTCCAGGGATTATGAGGTTCGTCTCCCCAGTGGTAAGATATATTGGCGGAACTGTCGCTTCCTCCGCCCAGTGAATTCCCCTGGTGTTGAACCCCTCCCCCATAACCCTGAGATCCCTGTGTCTTGCACGGCCCCAGAAAGAGAGTCCTTCACTTCCCCCACGGCCCCACGTAGGCCTGAAAGGCTCCTAGAAAAAGAGTCAGCTCGACAACGTCTTGCGAGCTTGAAGGGGGAGGGAGGTGTTGATATAGGTTAAGTGCACACACAACATAATTATATAATGAGTGTACACATGTCTTAATCATATTGCAACATACACACATGTACTTTCAGGGCAATACTATCATTGTTTAATATCCCATGATAATATACCGTACTCTGTAGTATCGGCAGCGTTGCACCAAATATATCAGGCACCGCTGCACATGTTTTCATCAGTAACATCCGGTCGGCACTCAGCATAGCAGTGCCTCCCAGCTCTCTGTATATCTTTGGCTAATAAGAACCTATAAACTTATCTCTGGACTTTTATTCTACATCCTTGTGCAAGAAAGGATTATCAAGGTTGTTGTAGCTTCACATGACAACCATACAATTTTCATCAGAGAGGTACGACGTTCTCACAAAGGACTAGAATAGTTACTTCTAGTATTCTCATCCAACTAGACTTTCACTTCTAGTGTTTCTACACACAACTAGAGTTTTCACTTCTAGTGCTTCTACACACAACTAGAATTTCACTTCTAGCCTCTCTACACCCAACTAGAACTTTCACTTCTAGTGTTACCACACCTACTAGAACTGGCACTTCTATTGTTACTACACCTACTAGAACTGGCACTTCTAGTGTTACTGGGTTACTTGTTTATGGGGACAATAGGCTCACCCCAACAGTAGTGACTCTGACATTGGATTCCACATTCTGGTTGGCGTTGGCTTACAGACGGGTTCGACAATGCTTGCCTAATAATTCTAAATTTCAGGCAGAGGATAATCAGTTTTTTAAATTTGGTCAGGGTTAATTGGTTTCGGAATATTAGGGGCATTCGGATTCTGGTTTTCGAATGATTGTGAAGTTAATAAATGCCTTAAAAATACAATACATATGGTGATACACGGCGAATTTTATTCTTTATTTCTTAAAATTAAGCTCATATTTTAGAAAGCTTGCATGGTTGCATGATAATTGTTTTGCATTAATTTTGACTTGTATCTATTATCACTGGTGTATGCAAAACTTTCGTTAATCTCTGTTGATCTGTTATTGTTGATATTCGTGGCCTTCCGCACTGTAGAGGTGGTTATTTTGGTCACACCTGTTGTAGTAAAACATCGGATGTTGATGAGTTATTTGCATAAACTCTTCTTCATTGTAATTTAAATCAGATTCTAGTGTTGGAGATGCACCTGTGTTGTATAGCGGACCTTGTGATTGGCCCGGAAGAAGCCCGGGGGATTGGCCCGGAAGAAGGCCTTGTGGTTGGCCGGGAAAAAGGTTATCCTTGATGAGTGGCCCTGCAGTTCCTGTGGGTACCCATAGAGGACGTTGGTAAAATAGGGGAGACCGTGTTGTTTCCTTTTCTGGGCTTGTTGTCCTGTTCTTCTTCTTAGGTCTTCTCTTCTCTCGTATGCTGGCTATTTTGGCTTGTGGTCTTCGCATATCCTCCTGATATGTTGGCAAATATGTTGGGGGTCTACTCGTGTTTCCTTATAGACGTGTGTCTTCTAGATATGTGGGAAGATCTGGTGAGGGTTTTGTTGTCTCTCTTTTTATACCCCGTTATTACAACTCCACTTACAAGAAAGGATGGCAGAAAATGCAAAATATTGAATAGCTACGAGTACCGGTCGGTAGTAGTGATTGTCAGTATAGCAGTTTAATAGCATGTGTCTAGGTATACTTTATCATAACTTTGTAAGTATAATTACAATGGTTAGGCTGTCAAATGTAGTGTATGATGAAGTGAAAGCAAATTCAGATTATTATATATATTATATATAGATTGAATGTGTTTTCCCTTGTAATATTATATTACGAGCATAACAGTGTAATAATGTATTTGACATACTAACTTGAACTGTTAACTTTGCTGAATGAAATAATGAACGATAATATATATTGATAATCCTATTGTATACAGTACATTGTTATTAGCATAGCAATGTAATGATAGGGTTGGGATTATAAATTGATTGGTTAACCTTTCGGCTTTGGTAAATTAAACGTATTCTGACACCGCTGTAGGCTAAAGTGGCAGTCACACTATGAAGACTTAAGGGAATTACCGCAGCGACTTAGAGGTCTTAAGGAGGTCTTCATCTAAGTCACCGCGCGTCGTGGGTGGTCCCCGCGCATCACCATGGTACAGTACGGTACGATGGGTGGCCAGGATGGTCGTGGCTGGTTTCGATTTGCTATGAACATGCAAGAAGCATGAAAAATTGGTCGCCGAGCTAGCCGCGGTCGTGAGGCAAGCGCCGTCATGCGCCCACCGGTATGCGCGTGAGGGGGACCGGTAGCCGACCGGTCAGCGCCGTGTGGCGCCATGCATCGCCAAAGCGTTGGCCCCCGACACGCGCCACGTGGCGGGGCTCGCGCACCAGCGCGAGTAGGGGACCTGCGTAACACGAAGGCCGTCAAGTTGCCTTCCTTTTGCCGTCCTGTTGCCTCGTTGCACCGCATGACGCCGGCGGTCTGCTATGCTAGGTCTCCGTGTAGCCCCATCCATGATGCCGTGATCCGTGATGCCGTCCAGCCTGCCTCAGGCAGACATTTACTCTTGGTCAAGTTACGGATGATCGGCAAAGACAATCGGCACTCCTTGAGTCGCCGCGGTAATTACCTTAAGTCTTCATAGTGTGACCGCACCTTTAGGAATATATGACTAGGCTTTGAGTCGATAAGTACAATGAGTGGTCGTTTTATTTATTCTGGAAGCGATAAGATCATTATGGTGTTTTGGAAATATACTTAAAATTACATTTCACGACACAAATAAGGAAGATACAAGTACGGTAGATAAAATAAGAATAATGCCAAAAATGTAGATGAACATACTTAAGAGTAGAGCACACACACACACACACACACCAATATAATGTATATGATTTAGTTAAGACCAGTTTCAGTACAATTATGTCTCCTATCTTAATTTTCTTTTTAACTATCATTAGAACAAAATGAAATATTGCTGGCTAAAATTATTAGGAACGAAAACTAATTTATACTAATAAAGTAGATATGCCGTTTTGCCCATAATCAAAACGGCATACCCAACTCTGCGATGGATTACCATCATCACTAGTATTGCCATCATCAATAATACTATCACCATCATCAACAAATACTATCTCGCCTCTTCAACGTCTATGTATTTACGCTTACAAATCGTATCCAACACTTATAAACATAAGTAGAACCTTAATATATACTGTAGGGTTTGCCTAATTATTCATAAATACGTTTTCGTTTATCATTGAAGGAACAAGAAATTGAAGTTGCGCAAGTATGACATGACTTTTAAGCTTAACTGTACACAACATTTTCCCCAGTAATATATTATAGGGACAAGTGTGATGTTGAGACGAATCAGGAATGCCTACCTACTCTATAGCAGAGAAGTATTGCAGTCAGCACACATCTTACATGAACAGAAAAACAGTATTACATAATTTTGAATGTTAAAGTTAAAAACTATTCAATACGGTAGTGGTAGATTTTGAGGATGTAATTATTGTTTATCAACATGAAGAATACATATATCTTATAAACTGTATACCAATAATACGGAAGAATCTCTAAGCATTACATTGTGGAAAAGGATACAATAGGCAGATTAATTGTAGTAAAACTTCAGTATCCTCATACCAATTAAATGTATTCGTGTTCGAAAATTCGTACACTAGACGATAGAAGTATTCATAATTGTATTTACAAATAAGAACAGAAACCGTCCATACCTGTTTATAGAAAACTTAAAAATATTACATATGTGAAATCTTAAAGTTTGTAGCTTCTACTGGCTTTATGACTCTCGTGAAGCATCAGTGAAATATGAATACTTCTCTAAATATGGAGAAGGTGCTTTGTTCACATGCACAATAATAAAACCGATGCAGTATTTCTAAAATAACTGAAATTCATAATACCTAAATGGGAATCTGGACGATATACACAAATAAATGCATTAAATATTTTCATTCACATCAGCACTTTCATCTTGCATTATGGCCTCATCAGTTTTGTGTTTGGAGGACATATTGCTTTTGTAGTAAATGTTGATGTCACAGTTAGTTGGTTCTGATACAATTTTTCCAATTGTAGGTTGAAGGCCCGTTGCACCTCAGAGTTGTTGTACCCGTTGTTAACTAGAACTTGACTGATGCGGTCAAGTTCAGCATGGGTAGATTTCCAGGTGCTGCAGTGGGAGGGCCCTCCTGACGTAGGCATTGATGGTGGATCGCAGATACCTGGGGGGGCATTCACTCTGTCCTTTGAGGCAAAGTCCGATGTTGGTGGGCTTAGTGTACACTTGGGTCTTGAATCCAAGTTGGTGGGCGGTGACAAGGACGTCGAGAAAGGGGAGTTGTCACCGTATGTATAGAGTATATATACACATCAATGGACAACAATTTGACAAAACTGTGCCGAGCCTAAACAAGCTACTATAATATCCTGGTTAGACCCACATACTTCAACTGGTTTACCAATATATTGCAAAGTATAAAATTTGTATACATATTCTTGTGAGTGTATTAGAAATATATGACGGACATTTGTAGCACTTTAATATTGAATATTGTATATAATTATATTGGTTATGATGAAAACGATACGGCTCAAATTGATGAGATTTTTGTTTTTATTGATGTGTGTGTGTCTTAATTATTATGTGAACATATGTTTTGTGTATCATCGTTGTTCCTGCAATGATATACAGTATATCACTTTCACCAATTCGTGGAGGTTCTATATATTTTCGTATTTAAGACAATCCATTGGTATTGATTATTGTATGTATTTTTATAAACGATAGTCATAAAATAATGTACATAGCTCGACGTGTAACATATTTACCAACAAACACCCTCACTGGCTAAATTTCTATAGTGAAAAATATGAGATATGCAGAGTGAATAAATACACAAATATCCCAATATGGTGTTATATAATGATTTATTCATTATCATCAATGAATGTTTAGAAGGATATCCAAAGAAAAATCAACCTGGCTGGTCTTTCGTTAGCTTGAAGGATAACAGCCTGAAAAAGAACATGTGAGGCCCTAAAGGAATACACACTGTCATCCTAATTAACAATCAATTACCTCGTGATATGCGTCTCGAGGTGTGTTTACTAGTTTTTGATGTCTTATTGTTTTTGTTTGTGGTTATTATTATGTATATATCAGTTGTAAACAAATTATTGGTGGCCTGTGTTATTGATCGATATGTTGGTTAATACACCAGTGGAACGCATAAAGTATACATTATATTTTGTGTGTGTTTGAATCAATGCTTCCCCGTTCAGATGGGATGGGGAGGCAGTACTTAAATGAGAGGTAATTATATACGGCATGAGAGAGAGAGAGAGAGTTAATCATATTCAGTAGAGTAATGAAGCAGGTTAATGAAACGGAAATTCGAATTAAGTTAACATACACAACTGTAACAATATATATACAGTATATATATATATATATATATATATATATATATATATATATATATATATATATATATATATATCATTGAAGAAAACGTATTAATTATATGCTGACTCTAATTTTAGATATGGCAAACAATTGATAAGCTAAGATATTGATTTGAATAGCGCAGTATCCTTTGGGATTGTTATCTTCTTAAACAATAGATTAAAGCATTTGATTTTAAGGAAAATAAAAATGTTGCCTTATAAAAAGGATATATAAAACCAGAACAAAAATATACACAAGCAAATTTTAAATGTAGAATATAAAGGTAATAAATGATAAAACATAATATTAAAGAGAAACAGCAAAAGAAGCACCAGATATCGTGAGTGAAACCAAGAATGGAAAGTAGTCTAAGAGAAAAAGAAATACGACTGAATTTCGAGACGACTAAATGGAAAGCTATTTTCTTTTTAATGCAACGGACAGGCACCATGTCGTGTTCATGCGATGATTAGCCCATCCGACGCTTGGGAGATTATCGTTGTGGTTAAATTTCATTAATATATTTAGGGTTTTGATCGTGTTTTGCCATTTGTAAGCGATTAATTTGTAATTTTCCCCATAGACTAAAAATCATAATAAAAAAACCCGCCTACCCAGGCCTCTATGTAGTTATAAATCGACCCCCAAACCCCCTTAAAAAATATATATATATATAGCCTATATATATATATACAGTATATATACTGTATATACTGTATACAGTATATACTGTATATATATATATATTATATATATATATATATATATATATATATATATATATATATATATATATATATATATATATATATATGTGTGTGTGTGTGCCCTAGACCCCCCTCTGTGACCGCCTAGCCTCCAGACTCCTTGGAGTATGGAGACGAGACTTGGTTGGGTTACTAAAGGGGTCCCGGGATAGATTTTTTGTATTCTCCTATGGTATATATATATATATATATAACCTTCATTTAATTATTCATATATTTTGTGTACTATTTTAAAACGTTCACTGCACTCAAATACCTTTGATGATATATTTTGTTTTCTGTCAATGTTGATTGTATCAGGTTTATCATATGGTAAAGTAGTGATTCAGGCTTTCCAGTTACTCTGCAGTTCCATCAGACCATTACAACACTAAGATAAAGAACACAATATCTCGTGTTTGGGAAAGCCTCAAGGAATATCGAGAATATAATGGTGACATTAAATGTCTCGTAATAGGTTTTTGTTTTGTTGCGTGTGTGTGTTGGGGGGTGGGGGGGGGGGGGTTGTGTGTGTGGGGGGGGGGGGGGTAATATGGGTACTGTGCACGAAGGAGTGAAAGGGGTCTGACTGGACAAAGACACTGGGAAAACTCCGAGTAAAGTCTGGTAGGATGAGAGATTACGTCCAGAGAAAGTTTGGGATTATTACTGCATTGTTTATAGACCAAATTTGACACACCCATGGAGACAGACAGACAGACAGACAGACAGAATTACACACACACACACATTGTCTATGTTTATTTGTATATGCATATATTTCTCATTTATCCCTAGGCATGATATGCTGATGCATAAGGAAGGTGACATTACTATAAATATTTAGCAATTATTATGAAAGGGATAATTGTATAATTTTATCTCGTAAATAATTAATTTGTATATACACTTGTCATCGACCATCACAAGGAACTGCACTATTTTGAGTTACATTATCAACTCTGCGTAAGAGTGGTATCGCCCCCTCTTCTTCCTAGACCGTTCGATGCATTCTAACCAAAGTATACACGTATATTTGGTTGGTCAATGCGACGGTCAGGCAAAAAAGATTATTTGAATTCGCTCAATATTCTAGGTCCTAGGTAAACAATATGCCCCCCCCCCCCCCCCCCATCTCGTTCCCGACTTGACCCCTCCCTCCACCCCCACCTCCGTAGGGTGGTGTAGTATTGCTTCTAAAACACAATATCTCCATTTATATACCCTTCAAGAACTTCCACACGTCAATCCCTTATACATCAGCAATACATAAATCAACCCTTCATCTGTTCTCAGTATTCTTGGTGTTTCTTCTTCTGCTGGCCTTTCTTTCAAAGATTGTATTACCATGTTTGCTAAAACAGCTTCCCAGAAGTTAGGTATGCTCAACCATCTCCATGGGTTCTTCACCCCACACAGCTTCTTGTTCTGTATAGGGGCACAGTGCGTCAATGTAGCGAGTATTGTTCGCATGTGTGGGGAGGTTCAATCCATACTGCACTTCTGGAAAGGGTAGAGTCATAAACATTTCGTCTCATCAACTTACCTCCTGGTACGAATTCTCTACAATCTCTCTGCACACCGCAATATTGCGTCTCTTTCACTCTTCTACCGCTATTTCGATAATCAGTGTTCTTCAGAGCTTTTTCTGTGTATACTTCCTCCCTTAGTGAAAGTAGCGGACACCTGCCTTTCAACACACTCTCACCCAATATTCTGTCCAAATCTCTATCCCAAAATTGAGCCATTTTTCCCAATCTTTCTTCTACTCATCAAACAATATTTGGAGGTCTCTCCCTTGATCTGTATTTCCCTCATCCTATGACTTAAGCTGCTTCAAGCTCTGTGTATCCAGATATTTTGACTCTAACGTACCTTGCATATGGCTGTGTCACTCTTTCAACTTTGGGGGAAAACACTTGTTACAGGCAGCTTTGCATTTTGTCTCCTTCATTCACATAAAAAAAGAAAACCAAGAAAAAACCGTCAACCGGTGATCGTAGCTGAGTTTCCCATATGCTGGAGTTTGTGTTGCAGTCCTAGCTTGGCCTGTTTATCTTATCGCTCTATTGCCTTATTGAGATGGAGATGGAAATCAGAATTAGACAGAATATTTTAGTAGGGGCCATATTAGCGCAATATACAATGTACTGTATTCTTAGCTTTTTAATGTTTAAGTCACAGGATGCTTAACCTATAGTGAATTATCTGATTTGAAATACTCTCTCTCTCTCTCTCTCTCTCTCTCTCTCTCTCTCTCTCTCTCTCTCTCTCTCTCTCTCTCCATTTATATACGGTATATATATATATATACTTTATATATATATATATATATATATATATATATATATATATATATATATATATACTGGTATATATATATATATATATATATATATAAATATATATATATATATCTATATATTACATACATATGCAGAGATAATTAGAGCGAGAGTGAGTGTGAGTGAGTGTATTTGACAGACTGCAGATACTTTTGTTGTTGTTGTTGTTCCCTAAGCTGCCTGGCCTAACAGCCCCGAGTCCATGAGGAAGGCCATGGCCACGATCGGGCTTTCCCACAGAGCTCTCATTGTGTGTAGATTGTGTTGTTGGCGTAAGTGGTTGTGTGAAATGCAGTCTTCTATGATGTGATTAATGGTATGGGGTGCTGTGTTACATCCCGGGCAGACGTCTACGACGGAGTCATCCAGTCTCTTCTGATAGCTCAGGAGAGCTGGATGGTGTCCGCATCTCAGCCTGGCCAGGTGAACTCTGTCCTCGCGAGGAAGGGAGGATTCGGAAGGATGGATTTCGGGAGGTCGTGCTTGTAGCTGCGTGTTGTCTGTGAGTGAGTGGATGGATCGGCGAGAGATGTGAGTATGGATGTGCTTCTGGAAATTGGTTCGGGGTGGACAGGGAGGGAGAGAGGATAGTATTGTGTGTGATACCGTGTTGTTTTGATATTTCTTGGTGTCTGTGGGTATGTTGCCATGTAGTTTAGTGGGTGGTCCTGGTTCGTGGAGGCTGCTGCCAGGAATTGAGTGCCTCTCATGTCCAGATGGTCTTTGACTTTGAGGATTTTGGTTTCTTGATGTAGGTGATCTGTGGGTGCAGTAGCTGTGCAGCCTGTAATGATCTTTAAGGCTTTGTTTTGAATAGTCTGTAAGGTCTTATGATGTGTTTCAGCTAGGTTAGAAGCCCAGGCTGGGCTTGCGTATTCCATCACTGATCTTATGTATTGTTTATATACTGTGGAGGTGGTTTCTTTGTTGTGTCCAAATTTTGTGTGAGCAAGTGACCTGAGGACGTTAAGTCTGGGTGTCAGTTTCTTTTTAATGTTTGTGTTGTGCTGTTTGAATGTCATATGAGTATCATATGTTACTCCTAGGATTTTGGGTGTGTGTGTATGTGTTAGGGGTGTGTTGTTTATGGTGTGTTGAGGGATGTATTCGTGTTCTCCTGTCCAGCTTGTGAGCAGGGTTGCGGTGGATTTGGCTGGAGCTAGATTAAGTCTGTTTGTAGTGCACCAGCCTTGTAGTGTGTTGAGATAGGGTTGAAGGAGATCTGTTGCTCTTTTTGGGTCATGGTGTGTGCATGTGAGTGTTATGTCATCTGCATAGGAGGCTAAGTTTATTTGGGGCATATTGGGTGTAGTTATATCATGCATGTACAGATTAAAGAGTGCGGGCGATAGGACGGATCCTTGTGGGACTCCGTTTGGAAAGTTTCTGATTCTAGATGACTGACCGGCAAAAGATATGTGTGCACATCTGCCTGCTAGGAAGTTGGCCAGCCACCTTTTAGTGTTGTTGTGCATGTTTGTGTTGTAGATTTTGTTTGTTAGGTTGTGGCGGGGGATGGCATCGAAGGCTTTACTAATGTCGAGTGTGGCTAATAATGATCTGTGTGGTGGTCTAGCTGAGTTGATGCCGTCAAAAGCTCTTTGTGTAACGTCTGTGAGAAGTGTTTGTGGAGTGCAGTGGCCTAAAGCCATGTTGTGTTGGAGCTAGGGGTAGGTCGGGTGTAATTAGTTGTAATACTAGGAGTTCCATGACTTTGGAAGGGGTGCAAAGGAGTGTGATGGGGCGGTGCGAGGAGGGTTGCGTGGGGTCTTTGTTGGGTTTGGGGAATGTGATGATGATACCATGCTTCCAAATGTCTGGTATTGTGTTGTGTGAATAACTGTAGTTTGATATGTTAGTGAGTGCTTGTATGTCTTGTGGTCCCAGGTGTCTGAGGTGTATGTTGCTTATGTTGTCTAGGCCACAGGCGGGTGAGTGCTTGAGATTGTTGATGATATGCTTTGTCTGGTGATTGGTGAAGGGTGTATAGTCAGGGTCTGTTGTTATGCTGGATGCTTATTTTTACCAGCTGGGTTATATATATTATATTCACCCTTATTTCAACTGTTTAGATTCTGAATATGCTCAACAGGAATATATCAAGTTTCATGAATAGTATTTTTATTATTGTTTCAATCACACTCCGGTAAACACAATAAACACACAGGAAAAGTTATACACGTATTTATTCAATATATAGAGGTACATATAAATTACAATCCGAGGTGCTACTACAGAGTAAAACTTGAATTCAGGTGACTTCAAAAGAGTTGAAAAGATTTTACTCTTTAGTGAATATTGGGTTGTCACTTACAGTCAGTAATGCATGGGTAAATGCATAGGACACATATGATACATAAAAATAAATAACATCAATGACAATATTATGTGGGCGAAGTGTCTAACGCAGAGTATATTAACTAGGGTATGACTCGGCGGTCCAACGGTTCGAGAGGTGTGATAATACGTGGGGTCAGGGATCAAAGGGATACCGCGCACAGGTAGATAATTAAAGGAACCGCTCAAGAGGAATCTAGGTCAAACGGACTGATGTCAAGTTAAATTTACTTTTAGTTAAGTGCAATGCTAAGTTGCACTAAGGAAAAGTTAACCTCGCCTTAGGTCTTAAGGAAAGATAATTTGAATTGGCTTTTACCTATCCAAATGGTTTTGTGAATATTTACTCACACGAAGCAAGAAAAATCAATTCGATCGTAAATGAGGTATACTTTCACGGAGTATGGAAATCAGATTCACTATTAAAATAGAGTGAATAAACAATAGAGGTACAATTGATAAGACAAGTAGGCTTGAATTGATTAACAAACTACTGATGAACGCAGAACGAGTTAGCGCTGTATATAATGAAAACAAAGTTATATTAAGAAATTACCAAACGAAGTAGTAATGTATCACTAGCCGAATATATAGGGGTGATGAATGGAGGTTAAATAATCTGATTTCCTCAATCAGTGGTGAAAGAATTATAAGACCCGAGCAACGCATATGGTTAAACTATTCACAAAAGGAATGAAAATAGGTAAATTGAAATTAATTTATTATAACTCAACGGACGGGTTTTTTACTTTAAAAAAATGGGGGGCGACTTTAATAGGAGTACTCTATGGCTAAGTAGATAAAATAAGGTGTTGAATATGAGGTTCACTTAGAAGGAATATATGTAGCCTTCGTTATACACTTCACTTCGACTTGGACACACAACGAATAATAACACGCAATAATAGAATCAGGGAGTATTCACTGATAAACACATGGAATAATGACTATAATTATAACGTATGTAAACATTTATTATTTAATGCGGGTTACGAATTACACAGATAGAATATCGCACTTCTATAAATTCACTGAGTAGATCGAATTAGATAAATTTCACACGTGTAGTAGATTGACAATGGAAATCCTCGAACGAAGATCTAGGCACAAATTAAGTTGAACACTCGCATATTCTATCTTACCTTCACAATAAATCACAACACTTAAAACACATAGAGACACTTAGGGTATGGGGTAGAGGAGAAGTCATTTTCAAGAGGGAGAATCTGGCCGGCGTAGGACTCGTAGGTCTTTCTCTGGTTGGACGGCAAAGGGAGCTGCCTCTCTCACGGACAATAGAGAAGTTCACTCCTGGCTCCTCTACACCTCTAGTTCGCCACCCTTGCTGGACTCGACTATAGAGACAAGCTTGTCTTAAAGGAGTCTGCAATCCTATTCACGATCCACGGATAGCTGTGACACTAACAGAGGACTGAAACCGGTACTTGCATACCTTCTCTCAGTTTCAGTTTAGCTATATTTGGGTTATAATTTGAACCAGATTTGGTCTATTTCGATATCATAAGGACATGGTGATCTCATTCTTTTCTTTATTGCGAAGGTAATATTTATTCTAAAAATATAGCTAAACTACAAATGCATATCTAATGGTATTGTTTACATCTAAAAACTCTATTCTTTATTTACAAGGCATATATGGCTGCGTAATAATTGTTTTAATGATATTGGTCTTGTCTGGAATTTCCTGTTTTCCATGTTATAATTCTGTCCCTTTCTCTTCTTTGTTGGTTACTGCCATTCCTCATGTGCGGTACTGTGGCGGTGATTCTCTTGGCTCCATCGGTACAGGTATTGTCCTGGTTCCTGGTGCTGCATTTGCATAAAATCTTGTTCACAATACAACACCTGCCGTGGTTGTTGGCTCTCTGTCTTAGGTACATGTGCCAGGGTCTGCCATTGGCCGGGCATGCATCCTCGGGATTGGTTCGGGCTTGAACTCCTGTGGGGTCCCGGATGGAGGGACCTTTTATTGGTAGACTGTGTTAATCCGGCAGGAATGAAAGCTTGGATAGATCCTCTTTGTGGGGTAGACTGTGTTGTTGTGGCAGGCTGTAGAGCATGGGAATCCTGGGGGAATTCTATTTCTGGTTTCCTCTTCCTTTGGGTCTTCTTTCTCGTTCTCCGGCTTTCCTTCACTGCGGCTAGCTTCACCATGGTTTGTGCTTCTTCTTCTTTTGACATCATCAGGACCTCTGCAGTATTTGGGTTGCCCTTCCCTTTCAGCCCCGTCATTTCAACTTTTATCCATACTTTTACTGACATAGATTGATGACTGTCCAGTGTAATCGTTCCGTAAGGCGACACAAGTACATACACAATATGCAGTTATAGATGGTAATATTTGCATTGAACATCTATGACACATTGATGAAATATTTAGAAACATTCCCTCTAAACACATGCCCAATTAATTAATGTTTTATGTCAGTTTTCATTGTTTCAATTATATGATAGAATAATGATAGAATAATGTACCAGGTACTTGTGTAAGGGACCATACATCTGAACAGCCATATTATGTACCCTATGACAGTGTTGATTGTCTTTTCTGTATCTATCTATCTATCTATCTATCTATATGCTCAGGCCCAATCCCCATTTTGGGGGTAGCCGACTCAAGACAGAGCAAGAACAGGGAAAACACAAAAACAACATAAAACAAAATATAAACACAGATAAAAAACACAAACTCACACACATCCAGGTCACCCAGGAGAAGACCCAGAGACCAGGGTTACCAAGGTCGCTCCAGCACTCCCCCGGCCCCTGACCACCCGGAGAGGTTCCGATCTCGGCAGGCAGACATGCAGCGGAGCCAAAGCCACAAGCCCTCCCACCACACTTCCAGGCACACCCTTCATATTAATCGTCCCCCCGGGCCAGGCGCCTCATGGACTATTATCTAGTTGAACTTGCGCCCGACCCCTTACTCCAAATGACCACGTGTTCACTCAACTATTCACAAGCATTCTCCATTCACTCCTGTCCACCACCACTTCCCCTGCCTGATCTATAGTCATTCCTCTATCATCCAAAGCCTTTCTTACACAGTCTCTCCATCTCAATGGGGGTCTTCCTGCCCTTCTATCTCCCCTTGTACCTGACTCACATATTCTCTTTGTAAGCCTTGCATCTCCCATTCGTTCAACATGACCATACCAGCTCAGCACCCTTCTGTCCACTCTGGCTGACAAATGTTCCTGCTGCCCCACTCTCCTACGTATCTCTTCATTCCTCAATCTGTCTCTACGAGTAACTCCACACATACTCCTCAAGCAGCTCATCTCCATCACATCCAGCCCTCTTTTCTCCTTTTTCTTCAGAGCCCATGTTTCAGCCCCATACATCACTGTTGGCACAACAATTCCTTGATACAGTGCACTTTTTACTTTCACTCCGAGATTTCTCATCTTCCACATACTTCCCATTGCTCCGAAAACCTTCCTTCCTTCACACACTCTCTGTTTTACCTCCACTTCCATACCTCCACTCCTGCTTATCGTTCCTCCTAGATATTTAAAACACTCTACTTGTTCCAATATTTCCCCATCCAGCCTCACATCTAGATTCACCCTATGCTCTCCCCTATTACACACCATTACTTTACTTTTATTGACGTTCACCTTCAGTTTCCTCCTTCCACAAACCACACCAAACTCTTTGACTACCCGCTGCAGTTTCTCATCAGAATCCGCCACCAATGCTGTGTCATCAGCGAACAGCAACTGATTCAACTCCCAATCTCTACCATTTTCTTTCCAACTAAACCCAATCCTCTTCCCTTAGTCCTCCTTTTCACCTCCCTCACCACACCATCCATAAACATATTAAACAGCCATGGTGACATTACACAACCCTGTCGCAAACCTACCTTTACCTCAAACCATTCACTCAACTCACCATTTCCTACTCTCTTTTCTGTATGGGGAGATTTATTTTTGTATATATATATATATATATATATATATGTATTTATTTATTTAGTTTCCTCCCTAGACGTCTACTCCATCAAGGTTAAACAAAAATACCCCAAACCACACCCTCGAGATAAATGTGTGCATATTTCGGTAGAAAAATGCACCGGCCTAAGGCCGGTTCTTCCTAAATTGTAGGTTCGCTATGGCTCATCAGGATAACAATCGACACCTAAATGGCACGGAAGGCCTTGAAATTGAGAACAAAATATGGCGAACGGTCTTAAAATAGCCAAACTAATGGAGCAAACGTCTTAAGATTTTAAAACTAATGGGGCTAAGCATGTGGGAGAAGGGGGTCCAGTAAAAACACCCCCTTATAGGAAAGAATAAACTTATCTGTTCACACAGAGTTGCCATGAGACTTGTTAATGGGGTATGGTTATTATCTGGTGTATATATCTACCTATTTTTATCGCCTTTACTTAGTTTCCTCGCTAGACCTCCATCAAGCTTAAAACCACACCCCATACATTTTTCTGTAGAAACATGTCCTGGCCAAGCCGATCCCTCCTAAAACTACAGGCTCCCTATCGCTCACCAGGTAAACATCGACATTTAAATAACCTGATAGGTCCTAATATTAACAAAATAATGGGGTGAAAGGTCTTGAAATCGCCAGAGGGGGCATATGTCTTAAAATTTCAAAACTAATGTGGCTAAACATAAGGGAGAAAGGGGTCTAGAAAACCCTTAAGGCTTTTTATATGGCTACATTATGGTGTGTGTGTGTGTGTGTGTGTGTGTGTGTGCACTATAAAACACACAGATTGTACCAACACTGGTCCACATATTTAGAGTATATTATAATTATAAACCTATTTTTGGAAAAGTGTAGTAGTTTGGCCTTCATTTCATGACGTTTAGCGTCAGTAACATAGGTTTTCATTAACTTATCGTTCGGTGTATACCCTTTTCATCATATTAGGGTTCGGATTAATTAGTTTAGTGTTATAATTAGTGTTCATAATTCGCATGTCTGGTTTAATTTAATTGCGTTTGTTCCTAAGTATATTATTATGTATCTTATGTTTTGATATAGAATCTGTTTAGGAAATTACTTTTGTTGTTCAAATATTTATTTGCTATTAGGTAACCCCCTCTTCATTATATATTTGCCTTGTGAACATAGGATCTCAGTCTGTACTAGGATTGCACCCACGCTTGACCCCTTATATAATTATGTAAGTACTATATATTTGGTGTTAAACATGCATTCTATAGGTTGTTTAGCTATTTTAGGATATTTTATTATTTCTTAGTGTTTTCAATAAGTTTGTGGTCCATGATTTTAACTTTAAATAGTTTCTTAACAGAGTAATTTATTTTTAGGACCTGTATCCAAGATTGATGATGGACCAAGATAGTCGGAAATATCGCAAATAAAGCAGTCACGATGAACACGGTCGTTGCCCTTTTTCTCTTGTTTATCTTGTATATATATATATATATATATATATATATATATATATATACGGTATATTTATTATTTTAATTTCTGCCCTAGGTCTCCATCAAGCTTAAAAACACATCTTCAAGATCCCCCTTCAAGATTAATTTGTAAATTTTTTGGTAGAAAAATAATCCGGCTTTTCCAAAATTACAGGCTTGCTATCACTCGCCAGGAACAAAAATAAACACCAAAATGGCACGGAAACTCTTTCTATTAACAAAGAAATGAGGCAAAAAGTTATTAAATCGACAAACTAATGGGGCGAACGTCTTAAAACCTCAAAACTAATGGTGGTAGACATGAGGGAGAAGGGGGTCTAGAAAAAGCAAGTGAAACCGGAATGACTAGATTGGTCCAACATATTCATAGCGGGATATATAACACAGCCACAACTCCCACCAAGCAGCAGGAACAGAGAGTAACCCGAAACTGACGGGCTAACAAGCAAAAACCTCCCAGCCCATTATCTGATCCCGGGGTACTAGATAAAGGAGAGTGGAAATGGAGCGAATCCAGAAGAATGCTAGTAGGGCGGGTCAGCTTTATGTTTGGTAGGCTAGCATATAAAACTTGGATAGGTAAGGGAGGGAAGGGTTTATTTATGCGTGTATTTTTTTATTAGTATTAGTATTATTTTTATTATCATTATTATTATTATTATTGTTATTATTTTTATGTTTTATAGTTTCCTTCCTGGGTTCCATCAAGCTTAAATAATTCCCAAGATCCCCCCTAGAGAAATTTGTTTATATTTTTCGGTGAAAAAGTTCCCAGCCGAAAACCGGTTCATTCTGAAGTACAGGCTCGCTTAATAGGGCGAAAATGTGTACATCTCAAAACTAATGGGGCTAAATTTGAGGGAGAAGGGGGTCCAGAAAAAGCACATAACTTTAAGCTAAGATAGTTTAGGTTAGGTTAGATAGGGTTATGTGATTTTATGCTTTGTTATAATGATTAGGTTGGTTAGGTTAGGTTCAGTAGATAACATTCGTTAGCTTAGGTTACGTTAAGCTATCATAAGTTTTGGTAGGATTTGCTATATGATAGGTCAAAGATTGACGGATGTTATGTTATGCTATATACATAATCCGAATCTGGTCGACTAACACAATAGGAATCAAGATAAACGCCAGAGTGTGTCGAATGGGGTATCCTTTTTATTCATACTGTAGGGATTACTGCGTTAGCTATTATTGGCTTATGTTAGATTAGGGTATAATTAGAATTATTAGTTTAGTTCTGCGGTGTTATATTGTGCTATGTTATATAATATAATCGTTTAGGGTAAAATTAGTTTAAGTTAAGTAATGTAAGGTAGGTTTGGAAGTTACGGTAGCAAATGTTAGGTTTGGTTATGATAGATTATGTGAAGCTAATGATGTAGTATTCTATGATATATATATATATATATATATATATATATATATATATATACGGTATATATATATATATATATACAGTATATATATACAGTATATATATATATTTTGTTTTTATGTGAATGAGGGAGACAAAAGGCATAACTGCCTGCAGCAAGTGCCTCCCCCAGAGTTGAAAGAGTGACACGGCCAAAATCAAGGGACTTTCGAGCTAAAATGCCTGGACACACGGAGTTTGAAGCAATTTAAGTCATAGGAAGAGGGAAAGACTGATTCTGGGAGAGAGTTCCAGAGCTCAGCAGTTGAATAGAAGAAAGTCTGAGAATAGCATTTCACTCTTGGGTTGGAGAGTTGCACAGAGTAGGGGTGGGATTGTGTTGCAAGGCGGGTACTACGTACCCTACGTAGAGGAGGTGGTATGCACTGGGAAAGCTCCGAGGAACACTGATTATTGTAGTAGCGATAGAATAGCGAGAGATATGCAACATTGCGGCGAAGAGAGAGAGATTGCAGAGAGTTGGTGAGTGGACGGGAGTTAATGATACGAAAGGATTTCCTTTCTACTTTGTCTAGGAGTGCGCTGTGAGACGATCCTCCCCACACATGTGAAGAATAATCAATACAAGGACACACTGTGCCCCTGTACAGAGCAAGAAGCTGCGCAGGTGTAAAGAACCCCTTGAGGCGGTTGAGCACACCTAGCTTCTGGGAGGCTGCCTTAGCGGGACTGGTAATATGGTCCTTCCAAGTGAGAGCAGAAGAAAAAGAGACACCGTGAAATTTTTTGAAGAATAAGGGATTGTCCTCTGGAGGTTCCTGACGGGTAGTAAGATGGATAAATTGAGTCTTGGAAGCATTAAATGCAATAAGGTTTTCTCTATCCCAATTGGAAATAGTAGCTAGATCAGAAGATATGTGATTTATGGCTTCATTACGTTTCCTTTTGAGGGACTGCTGGCTGGGGCGTTCTGGAAAACTAATTGAGTGTTGTAAGGTAGAGTCGTCTGCATATGAATGGATGGGACTGGATGTACAGTTGAGAAGATAATTTATGAAAATTAGAAAGAGAATAGGAGATAGGACAGAACCCTGAGGAACACCAGAGTTGATAGGATGAGGAAGTGAGCGATGGCCGTCCACAACCGCAGCTATGGAACGGCCGGAAAGGAAATTAGAGACAAAGGCACAGATGGAGGGACAGAAACCGAAGGAGGGCAATTTGGAAATTAAAGATCTGTGCCAGACTTTATTGAAGGCCTTCTATATGTCTAGTGCAACAGAAAAAGTTTCACCGAAGTCCCGAAAGTTGGAAGACCAAGAGTTAGTAAGATATGAAAGAAGATCCCCAGTAGAGTGACCCTTCACTGGTGATCTGAGAGCAGATTATGAGAAGAGAAATGCTTAAGAAATTTGGAAGCAAGAATAGTTTCAATAACTTTAGAGATACAAGAGATGAGAGCAATTGTACAATAGTTGGAGGGTTAGGAGCTGTCACCCTTTTTTGGGACAGGTTTAATGAGAGCAAACTTCCAGCAAGAAGGGAAGGCGTTAGAGGAGAGACAGAGATGAAAGAGTTTGCCTAGGCAGGGGGTCAGCACGAAAGCACAGTTTTTGAGTACAACAGGAGGAACACCGTCCGGACCGTACCCCTTCTTAGTATTAAGCCCAGAGAGGGTATAAAGTACATCTTTAGAAGAGATTAGGATATTAGGCATAAGTAGGAGAGAGGGGGGTGGAGAGGGAGGAATAGCACCGGAATCATCCAAGGTAGAGTTTCTAGCAAAGGTTTGAGCGAAGAATTCAGCTTTGTCAGAGGAAGAAGTGATGGTTGTGCCATCAGAGTGGAAAAGGGGAGGGAAAGACGAGGAAGAAAAATTGTTGGAGAGGTTTTTGGCTAGATGCCAGAAAACTTAGGAAGAGCTAGAGTTGGATAGTTCAGCGCATTTATTATTGATGAAAGAGTGTTTGGCAAGTCGAAGAACAGATTTGGCTTGATTCCGGGAAGAAACGTAGGAAGAATGAGATTCTTGAGTTTTAAGGCGTCGGTACCGTTTGAATGCGTCCTCCTTGTTGTGGACAGCAGTAGAACAAGTGTGAGTAAACCAAGATTTTTTTGCATTAGACTTAGAGAAAGAAAATGGAATGTACGCTTCCATGCCTGAGAGGATTACCTCGGTAATGCGTTCAGCACTCTCCGAAGGTCCTCGGCCACGGAAGCAGAAGTCATTCCATGGGAAATCAAAGAAGTACTGCCGGAGAGCCTCGCAGTCGGCAGCGCCAAAGTGCCAAAAGAGCCGCCAGCTGGGAGGATCGGGTGGCCGTACTGAAGAGATAGGACAGGTGACAGAGATGAGTTTATGGTCGGAGGAGCCCAAAGGAGAGAAAAGATTGACAGTATAAGAAGAAGGGTTAGAAGTCAGAAATAAGTCAAGAATGTTGGGCCGATCTCCGAAGCGATCCGGGCTACGGGTGGGTTGGTGGAACATCTGCTCTACAGTAGGTCATTTATGATAGAAAAGACGTAGGCTTGTTCACCAGGTTGGTCAGTAGTGTGAGAGTGACCCATTGGCGGTGGTGACCGTTGAAATCTCCTAAGATGGAGATTTCAGAGAAAGGAGAGATGGATAAAATGTGTTCCACTTTAGAGTTTAGATAGTCAAAGAATTTGGGAAAGCCGGTAGAGTTAGGGGTAAGATAGACAGCACAGAAATATTTAGTATGAGAATGACAGGATAGTTTGAGCCATAAAGTTGAGAATTCAGAGGAGTCGAAATCGGGAACACGAGAGCAAGTGAGTTTGTTGTGCACGTTTGCACAACATCCGCGTTTGGCTTTGAAACTAGGATAAAGAAAGTAGGAGGATACAGTGAAGGGGCTGATGGAAGTTGTCTCAGATACTTGGGTTTCGGTGAGGAAAAGAAGATCAGGTTTGTAGGAGGAGAGATGGTGTTCTACTGAGTGACAATTAGAGGAAAGGCCGCGAATATTGCAAAAGTTAATTGTAAGAGTGACAGGCCGTGGTCCAGAGCATTAAGAGAGGTCGTCAGAGCAAGGTTGGGCATGTGTTGGGGCATTTATGGTCCCCCCCCCCCCCCTTTGGGACTCCGAGGCTGGGCCTGTGTTCATCATTTTAAATAATTTTGAAGGAGGAAGTGTGCTGTGCATGTTAAGTATAGTGAAGTAGATAGGAGGAAGAGGTGTTTGTGAGAGCATGCTGGACTACTCTCATGTAAGTAAGGCACAAAGGGAATCAGTAAGAGAGGCAAAACAAATTAAACAGGATTTCCAGCGATTCCTTATCAAATGCCTACAGCCTCTCCTGGGTATAGCCCTGTTCGTTTGGTGCTTACAATCTACTCCCATTCCCCCTATTAGTCTCCATGTACGACACACAGTAGGACGCGTGGGGCATATTCTGTTTTTCCTCCACCATAAGATGGAGGTCCCCTTAGGGGTGAGTATATATGTATATATATATAGAGAGAGATAGATATATGGTTCGATAAATATATATATATATATATATATATATATATATATATATATATATATATATATATATATATATATACAGGGTGTCCCCTAAATAGGTGTGCCAAACTTTAAGATAGGGTTATGAAAATATTCTTAGCATAAAATGTTTTATAAGTAAAATTCCAAATTTGAACTCGTTACTGAGATATTGCCTGTTGAACATGGCCTTTTCTTACATATTTACCCATTAAGCTGGCCTAGCTGTCTTGGAGTCTACCACACCCCAATCTAACTGCAATTATTTTACCATATTATTATCTATCTATCTATCTATCTATTGCCTGACGCCGTGATCCCCGAAGGGGTGGCCACGAACGAACCGCCCCCATGCACCTCTGTCCCCAGTCAGTCGACGCCCCTCCCCCCAACCAGCACCGCCTTCGTTCATGTAGTTCCTCACTCCATCCTTCCACCTCATATTCGGTCTACCTCTCCCCCTCTGTCCCTCCACCTCGCTCTCGTACACCCTCTTAGTCATTCTCTCGCTTTCCATACATTCCATATGGCCGAACCATCTCAAGTTGTTCCTTTTCACACTTTCCAGCACATCTACCTCCACACCACACCTCCTTCTTACTTCCTCATTAGTCTGTCTATCCCTCCATGTAACTCCGCACGCACTCCTTAAGTAATTCATTTCCACTGCTCTCACTCTTGGTCTGAGTCTCTCAACCAACGTCCATGCTTCGCTTCCGTAAGTCAGTGTCGGGATTACCACACTGTCATGCAAGGACTTCTTCACTTCCATACTGACCACCCTATTTCTTGTTACTTTTAGCGTTCCTACAACCCTCTTCCCCTGTTGTACCCTCTCCCGCACCTCTTCATCCATAGTCCCATCTTTACTCAACACACTGCCCAGATACTTAAAAGAGTTGACGATCTCCATAGCCTGACCGTTCAGCTTCACCTCACACTCTGTGACTTCACCCCTTTCGAAGACCATAACCTTGCTCTTCCCCGTATTTACCTTCAAATTCCGTTTTTCGCACACTGTTCCAAACTCATTTACCAGACCCTGCAACTCCCATTCATTATCACTCATCAGAACTGTATCATCCGCAAACAGCAGTATAGGTAGCTTCCACTCAATTCCCTCCCTTTTCAGCGATACACCAACATTCACTGCTCTTGATAGTATTTCTTTCATGACTCCATCCATATATACAGTAAACAACCACGGGGACATCACACACCCCTGTTTCAAACCAACATTCAGGTCAAAGAACTCGCTCTGCTCACTCTCCACACGTACTGCCGCCTTTGCACCCTCATACATGCTCTTCACTGCTTTCAGCAACTTGCCCTCTACTCCGTATATTCTAAGTACTTTCCACAAACCTTCTCTATCCACTCTGTCATAGGCCTTCTCCAAGTCCATAAAGGCAACATACACCTTTTGTTTCTTCTCCAGATACTTCTCCACAACACAATTCAGGGTAAAAATCTGATCTACACATCCTCTTCCCTTCCTAAAACCTCCCTGCTCGTCGCCTATCCATTTCTCCGTTCTCACTCTCACTCTCTCAATCACTACCCTACTGTATACCTTCCCTACTACGCTTAGAAGACATATTCCTCGGTGGTTACCACACACTCCTCTTTCCCCTTTGCCCTTATATAGGGGGACTATTATGCCAGTCTTCCAGTCATCGGGTGCACTCCCCTTCTCCCATGCTAGTTTGCACATTTTCCATACCCATTCTATCACTATCTCACCACCATACCTCAACATTTCCCCACACACTCCATCTGTTCCTGGTGCTTTCCCCAACTTCACTCTTTTCATGGCTTCCCACACTTCTGACCTCCTGATCCCCACCTCCTCCTCCACTACTTCTCTTCTTCTCCCTCCCATACCATATTATTATCATGATAATATATATCTAAGTTGCAAAAATTATTGTAGACTAATTAGCTCACTTTGGACCTGCTGGAAACTATTTGACATGGAAGAGTCAATTACGGCAATGCAAGGGAGGACAAAATGTAAAACCTTCAATACCTCTTAAACGGTTAAGATTCAAAACTGTCGTTGTAGAATTTGTTTATACCTAGAATCATCTGTATAATCATATCCGGAAGTTTGGGACACCTATTTCGGGACACCATGTATATATATATATATATATATATATATATATATATATATATATATACGGTTTATATATACTGTAGCTTCTATCGTTAGTTATGATATGGTATGCAAAAGAAAGTGAGTGGACTAAGAACATAGGAAGCCAACACGTGGATCCCTTATCTAATCCTGAAGTGTACATGATAAAGATACTTAGAAATGGGACCAATAACATATATATTACCTAGGGTGAGTCGACCTAGGTGTCCAATTTTTTAAAAGGGTGTTTGGTTGGGTTTCATTAAGCTTGGGTAATTATGTTAGATTTGATTTGATATTGTTGTATCATGATTTTCTGTTGTCTATAATTGCGAAATGAAGTTAGATGGATTGATATTGTTTCATGTTATACCAGATTAAGGGGGGATGGCCGTATTTATTTGGTGATTTATTTATCTTTTTATATTTTCTTAGTTTCCTCCCTAAACCTCCATCAAGCTAAAACCACCCCCCTTCAAGATAAATGTGTACACTTTTTGATAGGAAAATTGTCCGGCCAATGGCCGGTTCCTCTTAACTTAGAGACTCGCTATCGCTCGCCAGGAAAAATCGACACCTGAACTACAGGAAAAAATGTCAAATAATGGGGGTGAAAGATTTTAAAATCGCCAAATCAAGGGTACAAACGTCATCACATTTCAAAAGTAATGTAGCTAAACATGAGGGAGAAGGGGATCCAAAAAATGCAACTATCCCCTTTTAATGTTTACGGTATGATTAGGTTAGACAAGGCGAGCTAAGGTGGGAAAGGTAAATATTAGCCGGAGGTTAAAATACGCTAGATTACCTGTATGCTAGATTTAGTTAGGATTAGACTTGGTAGTTTGCCAGCTGATGGTAAATTAAAGCCCTGACCAGGTTAGTTCTCGATAAATAACCCCATCACCACCATTACGTAATTTTCATCATATTCTGGTTACCATTAGACAATTTTTTTTGTTTATAATTACTTCTACGACTCAAAGCTGTAAAACGATGGTTGTGAGTCTAATGATGATACAGGAGCACAACAAGTGGCCTTCCTTATCTCCGGCTAACACATATAAAACAAGAGATGGTTGTGAGTCTAATGATGATACAGGAGCACAACAAGTGGCCTTCCTTATCTCCGGCTAACACATATAAAACAAGAGATGGTTGTGAGTCTAATGATGATACAGGAGCGCAACAAGTGGCCTTCCTTATCTCCGGCTAACACATATAAAACAATAGATGGTTGTGAGTCTAATGATGATACAGGAGCACAACAAGTGGCCTTCCTTATCTCCGGCTAACACATATAAAACAAGAGATGGTTGTGAGTCTAATGATGATACAGGAGCACAACAAGTGGCCTTCCTTATCTCCGGCTAACACATATAAAACAAGAGATGGGTGTGAGTCTAATGATGATACAGGAGCACAACAAGTGGCCTTCCTTATCTCCGGCTAACACATATAAAACAAGAAATGGTTGTGAGCCTAATGATGATACAGGAGCACAACAAGTGGCCTTCCTTATCTCCGGCTAACACATATAAAACAAGAGATGGTTGTGAGTCTAATGATGATACAGGAGCACAACAAGTGGCCTTCCTTATCTCCGGCTAACACATATAAAACAAGAGATGGTTGTGAGTCTAATGATGATACAGGAGCACAACAAGTGGCCTTCCTTATCTCCGGCTAACACATATAAAACAAGAGATGGTTGTGAGTCTAATGATGATACAGGAGCACAACAAGTGGCCTTCCTTATCTCCGGCTAACACATATAAAACAAGAGATGGTTGTGAGTCTAATGATGATACAGGAGCACAACAAGTGGCCTTCCTTATCTCCGGCTAACACATATAAAACAAGAGATGGTTGTGAGTCTAATGATGATACAGGAGCACAACAAGTGGCCTTCCTTATCTCCGGCTAACACATATAAAACAAGAGATGGTTGTGAGTCTAATGATGATACAGGAGCACAACAATTGGCCTTCCTTATCTCCGGCTAACACATATAAAACAAGAGATGGTTGTGCGTCTAATGATGATACAGGAGCACAACAAGTGGCCTTCCTTATCTCCGGCTAACACATATAAAACAAGAGATGGTTGTGAGTCTAATGATGTGATACAGGAGCACAACAAATGGCCTTCCTTATCTCCGGCTAACACATATAAAACAAGAGATGGTTGTGAGTAATGATGATACAGGAGCACAACAAGTGGCCTTCCTTATCTCCGGCTAACACATATAAAACAAGAGATGGTTGTGAGTCTAATGATGATACAGGAGCACAACAAGTGGCCTTCCTTATCTCCGGCTAACACATATAAAACAAGAGATGGTTGTGAGTCTAATGATGATACAGGAGCACAACAAGTGGCCTTCCTTATCTCCGGCTAACACATAAAAAACAAGAGATGGGTGTGAGTCTAATAATGATACAGGAGCACAACAAGTGGCCTTCCTTATCTCCGGCTAACACATATAAAACAAGAGATGGTTGTGAGTCTAATGATGATACAGGAGCACAACAAGTGGCCTTCCTTATCTCCGGCTAACACCTATAAAACAAGAGATGGTTGTGAGTCTAATGATGATACAGGAGCACAACAAGTGGCCTTCCTTATCTCCGGCTATCTATCTATCTATCTATATGCTCAGGCCCAATCCCCATTTTGGGGGTAGCCGACTCAAGACAGAGCAAGAACAGGGAAAACACAAAAACAACATAAAACAAAAAATAAACACAGATAAAAAACACAAACTCACACACATCCAGGTCACCCAGGAGAAGACCCAGAGACCAGGGTTACCAAGGTCGCTCCAGCACTCCCCCGGCCCCTGACCACCCGGAGAGGTTCCGATCTCGGCAGGCAGACATGCAGCGGAGCCAAAGCCACAAGCCCTCCCACCACACTTCCAGGCACACCTTTCATATTAATCGTCCCCCCGGGCCAGGCGCCTGATGGACTATTATCTAGTCGAACTTGCGCCCGACCCCTTATCTCCGGCTAACACATATAAAACAACGAGATGGTTGTGAGTCTAATGATGATACAGGAGCACAACAAGTGGCCTTCCTTATCTCCGGCTAACACATATAAAACAAGAGATGGTTGTGAGTCTAATAATGATAAAGGAGCACAACAAGTGGCCTTCCTTATCTCCGGCTAACACATATAAAACAAGAGATGGTTGTGAGTCTAATGATGATACAGGAGCACAACAAGTGGCCTTCCTTATCTCCGGCTAATTCGGTTGGACAACAAAACATATTATTGGAATATTTTAATCAATCCTTTTATCTCTCTTGGTCATATTTTGTTTATTTTATTGATCATATTATATTTAATTGTTTTGACTTTAAGTAGTAGAATGAAGCCATTTTCTTCTAAGGGGGTAGTGTTTGATTTTTGGTCTGTAAATTTATTTATTGATATTTTTTCTAGTTTCCTCGCTAGACCTCCATAAAGTTTAGAAAAACACCCCCTAGACCCCCTTTCAAGATAAAATTGTAAATTTTTCGGTAGACCAATGTCCCGGCCAAAGGCCGGGACATCGACACCTAAAGGGCACGAAAGATTTTAATATTGACAAAAAAACGAGGCGAAAGGTCTCAAAATCGCCAAACTAACCTCAAAACCTCAAAACTTATATGCTAAACATGAGGGAGAAGGGAGTCCAGCAAAATCGACTAGCACCCCCTTAAGTTTAGGTATGACAAATGCATATAATCAAACTACTATACGGACTATGTTTGGTTGTTATGACTCGCATACTATACGGACTATGTTTGGTTGTTATGACTCACATACTATACGGACTATGTATGGTTGTTATGACTCACATACTATACGGACTATGTTTGGTTGTTATGACTCACATACTATACGGACTATGTTTGGTTGTTATGACTCACATACTATACGGACTATGTTTGGTTGTTATGACTCACATACTATACGGACTATGTTTGGTTGTTATGACTCACATACTATACGGACTATGTTTGGTTGTTATGACTCACATACTATACGGACTATGTTTGGTTGTTATGACTCACATACTATACGGACTATGTTTGGTTGTTATGACTCACATACTATACGGACTATGTTTGGTTGTTATGACTCACATACTATACGGACTATGTTTGGTTGTTATGACTCACATACTATACGGACTATGTTTGGTTGTTATGACTCACATACTATACGGACTATGTTTGGTTGTTATGACTCACATACTATACGGACTATGTTTGGTTGTTATGACTCACATACTATACGGACTATGTTTGGTTGTTATGACTCACATACTATACGGACTATGTTTGGTTGTTATGACTCACATACTATACGGACTATGTTTGGTTGTTATGACTCACATACTATACGGACTATGTTTGGTTGTTATGACTCACATACTATACGGACTATGTTTGGTTGTTATGACTCACATACTATACGGACTATGTTTGGTTGTTATGACTCACATACTTTGTCAACGATAAAATAATGATTATATATTATGCAAAGAAGTTGTTGCCCATCTTCCTTCTAAATGTCACCCTATTGTATTATTAATTAGTTGATTTATAATAATAACCATGTCATATCTTAAATTACTCTGAACATTAATACGTGAAAATTAAACTATCTGATTAATAGTAATACAAAATAATTGTCTATATTTTATCTACATTGCCCACGGTGTCTTTCATAGCTGAGTTCCTAACAAATAAATTGCAATGCAAGGAGTATTAACCCTTTCACTACCGGAGGATGTCTGATATTTTATTTCAGTTATATTTAGACGATTTTATTTAGCTTAGGAAGGACTGTGTAGTGGTAGTTAAAAGGGGTAATTGAGATAGTCTGTAGCCTCTTAATTGCTACACGTCCCTCCTAAGCTGTTATAATCGTCTAAAAATTGCCGGATTATATTGAAATGGACGTCACTGGTACAGAAGGGGTTAATAAATACTGCTTTCATATAATATAGTATAATATATACATTTGAAAAAGACGTTTTTCGACGTCGACGGCGTGTTAAAGATTCTTACTAGTGTTGTATTTATTTAAAGATATTTTTTTATTTTAGGAAATATTGTATTCACAAGTTACACATCTACCCGAATACTATATATCTTGAATTAATTGCCATATTCTTTTTTTATTTAGTATTATACTGATTGTGCGTGTGGTCAAAAGAAAAACATAAAGTCTTCCATATTGTTTCTTTCTAAATTACGATGCATCTACACACAAATTAGGACTGAGCTATCCAGTGTTTTAAGTAACATTTGTCTTTGGTATGCCAACAACAAATCCACACCTCTTAAATTCCCCACATTAATTGGGCTAGACATGAGGGAGAAGGGAGCCAGAAACCCTCATAACTTATACGCATTATAGGACCACAGGCGTACTAAACAGGAACATCGTGCTCTTTCTCTATGATAATATTATTAATAAAATAGAGAACCTAATTATAAGTAATCACTGACCTTGTTTAGCATATCAATTACGTTAAGGAGATATTTTTAATATGTTTGTATATATTTATCTATTAGTTTTGTTTATCGTTTCCTCCCTAGACCTCTATCAAGCTTAAACAATATATGTGATTTCTGTTATTTTTTGTTTATTTTTCGGTATAGTAATGCCCTGGCCGAAGGCTGATTCTTTTTCCTAAATTACAGGCTTGGTATCGCTTTCCAGGAAAAAAAACTCGACACCTGAATGGCATGAAAAGTCATAAACTCGCCAAACTAATGGGACGAATTTCTTAAAATTTCAAAATTTCCGGGGCTAAGCATGAGGCACACAGGGTTCCAGAAAGCCCCCCTTCAATGTCGGTGTGACTATCTATGGGAAAGGACGGACACTATAGGTACAACATCAAATATATCCTATTAAGGGGGGTAACCTGCTTTTTTTCTCTCCTTCTCTAGCTTGTATCCATTTGGCCCCATTCACCCAACTGTTTAAAAACGTTTATACCCATCAAGGTGTCGATTTCTTCCTGGCAAGCGATAGCGAGCCAGCGTTGTATGGAGAAACCCGGCTTCGCCTGAAACATTTTTCTATCGAAAAATGTACAAATTTAGCCTGCTGTAAAAATTTTTTTTTAATATATGCTGACTAGCGGTAACATCGGCATCTTGATGAGGATAAACGTCTTAAAACAGTAGGCTGAACGGGGCCGAATGGATACAACCCACAGAGAGAAAAAATAAACGTGGCGGGCCCCCTTAATGCCTGCCATAAATATGCTATATTTTGATTTGTGACCTCGGGCTTGCAATCCAGGCACCAGAATCATCAACCCCTTTGAACGTCAAGATGGCTGGAAAGCTCAACTTTACCATTTTTAGAACTTACCTATCATTTAATTTCCACCATTGTGATCCCATTTCTATAGCATTTGGTGATGAATGTAGTTTTTGTCTTTGTTTTGATGATAGTAGTTGTGGTGTTAACCATGAATGGTTCGTATGATTTGGATAGTAACATTGATAAATCAAGACGAAGGACTATAATCTCTCATCACAACACGAAGGGGATGCTGTGCTATTGGTTCATAACCATTCAAAATACTTCGTGGTTATAGTCTCAAAGATGAACACTATTGCGAAGGCTCTATCTCTCATGAACACAGAGTCAAGAGATGCTATAATCCATTCACTATCATTTGGCCATAAATCTTAACCATCGACATGTTCTAACGTAATTCGGACTATAGAAAATGGGCTGTAAATGTGCATACCTAATTGTTGGGTGACCCATTTCAAATGGTAGAACTATCAGTTCGATTGGCCAAGTCCTTTTTTTGATAATTAAAATGTAAAACTTGCAAACTAAATAATAACCTAAATAATAGGTTAAAGGTCAATATTTTTTGCCTGATATAGTTAATTGACTTTATTGTACCGTTAGTGGAAATGTTGCGTGATTATAGTCCTTTTATTTCCAGATGCCGGTAAACTGAATTCCATAACTGATTTATTGATACACAATGAATAATATGAAACTACTAACGGTATGTCTATGCGTTGTTTTAATGCTAAGTATTCATAACTAACAACATATTTGGCTTAAAGCATTTTGTAATAGCTGAGTGAACATGTCAATATACTATCCGCTGAAAATAAACAGACTATAGTAGAGGTAGCATCACACGGACAATTGTTCGGTGTATTATTGCCTTCATCTGAGTTTGGCTTACCATGATTGATAACATCAGGGACATTTTTGTCGCAAAGATCTATTAATTGATTCCATTATAAAATTAGTATCTTTGCTAAGTTACAGTCGTACGCAGATGAGGTAATTATAGTAAAATGTGGCACACAGTGAAACCTAACATCCTTAGTAAGCTAGAAAAGCGTTCTAGAACTGCCTATTTACAGGATGTCGATACAAATTTGTTTTGATGGTTAGTTATCAGTGCATCCGCACATGCTCATTGTATTATTATGCTTTTTCCACCAACCAACTTCACATCTAAACTCAATTAATGAAATCAACAAATACATGTGGCACTCCAAGGACTCGAACCTAGGATACTCACATTGGTAAAACTACATGTAGGCTAACACAAACTGGTACCAGCTTGGCTAGAGAGGGGCCAAACCTCTCATATGGGTGAATTATTCGGGATCACATAAATTATTATGTTTTTCACACCAACCAACTTCACATCTAAACTCAATTAATGAAATCAACAAATACATGTGGCACTCCGAGGACTCGAACCCAGGATACTCACATCGAAATTCCGCGCACTATGCATTACGCTATCAAGACAGTTAAAGAAATATGGACAAGCCTACGATTTATGATGCAGTTTCGAATCCTGCATATTAATCTGAGCATCTACATTTATTCCAACTGCGCTATGGTAGCCTAATGTATAGATACAATAAAATAAAATAAAATAAATAAATAAAATAAAATAAAATAAAAATGTAAGATAAAATAGGGTGGTGATGAACTGACGGTCTCCAAATTTGTACATGTTGGCAACTTCGTTAAGAACTTCTTGATCAAAACAATCAGAATTACTCCACTTCTTTATTCTACCATGATCTCATATGCCATGTAAATAGGATGGAGCCTAATCACCATCGGGAAGATTGTTGTGTGGTGACTGAGAAAACGGCCCATAACCCCAAACCTACTGACATAATGACCCAGAAAGGGACTGGAGGATGTCAGGCGGAGGAGGAGATGTTGGCTGTGTCAGAGGGGCAGTGATAGTGAAAGTGGGATGAGAGTGGTGTTCTCACGAGGTACAGAGAGAAGTGAACCGAACCTACACCGTCATGCTCCAACTATTATCATAAGGACACCCACAGCATACACTTAAGCGGATTGTAAACACAGAATTAGGGTCACAATTCTTTACATGAGGCAGTAATAATATTTACTTTTTGATAAAAACACCTAAAATACGTAATTTGTTTTTCAATTTGTAAAACACATTTTTGTGTCGTGATTAAAGTACATGTTATAATACAAAATATCAGTATGCATTTTGTAAACCATTAGGGTTTACTTATATACACATATATTTGTATATGTTCACTGTAAAACAATAACGTATATAAATGTTTGTTACACTTGTGTTACATCTGAGTGTTTTTAACAACTAACAAACAAACTATATTTTCAGATAAACTCGTTAGTGTTCATTTGCGTGTTCAGGTGTTTACAGTCTGGCTGAGACTTGAATTCACGAGCTTAGGATTAAAAACTATTAACTTTAACTAACACGCTATAACCCAGCAAAACCTTAACACACATTTTGCTATATAAGGGTATACTCAACATGAGGATAATTATAGCACGATATGTTTGTTATCACGACATATAAATGAGCTTTACAATTATGTAACAACCAAACGGTTTTTATTTTTGTTTGTTATAATTAAAAACAAAACAAAAACACATTATTTGTACTGTGTAGGAAGATAATTATACTCCAGGGAGTTACTAGGGGTAGTGCAGTGGTTCGGCCCTGATCCATCAATAGGGAACTGAACACGAATCCCCACTTGTAATTAGCGAGTTATTTCAGCATTTTTTCAGTGGGAAAATAAAACAAATACATCCTTTCTAATCAGTAATACTACAATACGTCCAATTTCACCAGTAACATATTTCGCCGTGTTGAACGAAATAAGTAGATAAATACTGAATTTCTTTTAAGCAAATGGGTAATGCAAATCAAGTCTTTTTATACAGCAATACCTAGTCCCTTAGTCATCAGTTTTCCTAATTAATAAGTAGGCCCTATGACTCTGACTACATCTGTGGATACATTGTTAGAAAGTCAGAGCACCTCCACTGACATAACACGAGCACTCAGTAGAACACAAATATCCACCATACTGGCAAGCCATTTCACCAGTGTTGCTTGCAGTTATAGCCAATCATCACCAGGTCAGGTTAGGTGAAGGTTTTGAGGGATAAGCCTTTACAACGTCACCTCTTATCTACTTTTCGAAGAGTGTCGATAGGGGAGAAGGGGTGTTGGAGAGATAGGATGCTGTTGGAGTGGCTTTGTTATGTATGCTATTAGTCTGTATACAACTATGAACGTGAAGTCGACTGATAACCAACAAGTGCCTCAATAAATATCGTGCAATTTTGAGGGGGAAGGATTACGGGGAGTCGGAGGAGGGAAGGGGGCAGTCATTTGTTAATTGTTTCTATTCGTGTGCCGATGAGGGTACTGACCAAGTTTCACCTAAATCCCTCCATTTGATCTGGGGTGGGGGGTGGGAGGGATCTTACAAACAAAAAGGCAAACACACATACAGACGGTGGGGAAATTGTAAACACCAATCTTGCAGGGCAATACCCATGGCCGGGAGGCCTCATGGGCATATGATATGGAGTTGCTGGAATCCAGTTATATTTGTCTGGCTTCCCTCACTGTCTCTGCTTGTGTCTCACTTACACAGAGAGTATTCTAGCTAGCTCTCACAAACACCTCCTGCTCCTATCCATTTGCCTACACTAAACCACTAAATAAGAACACCACTCTTCTTTCCAATTCTACAAAAAAAAAACAATTAAAAATAATCTTTCGCTTTCAACTTCGGGGGAGATACTTGCTACAGGCATCTTTGCATTTTGTTTCCTTCGTACACATAGAATAATGGACACCAACTATATAATCTCAACATGTTTCCGTGTTGACGGAAAGTAAAAGAGAGTGAGTGGGTGAGTAAATCTGTGTTCAAAGTGCAAATTATATATATATATCTATTGCCTGACGCCGTGATCCCCGAAGGGGTGGCCACGAACGAACTGCCCCCATGCACCTCTGTCCCCAGTCAGTCGACGCCCCTCCCCCCAACCAGCACCACCTTCGTTCATATACTTCCTCACTCCATCCTTCCACCTCTCTATCGGTCTACCTCTCCCTCTCTGTCCCTCCACCTCGCTCTCATACACCCTCTTAGTCATTCTCTCGGTTTCCATACGTTCCATATGGCCGAACCATCTCAAGTTGTTTCTTTTCACACTTTCCAGCACATCTTCCTCCACACCACACCTCCTTCTTACTTCCTAATTCGTCTGTCTATCCCTCCATGTAACTCCGCACGCACTTCTTAAGTAATTCATTTCCACTGCTCTCACTCTTGGTCTGAGTCTCTCAACCAACGTCCATGCTTCGGTTCCGTAAGTCAGTGTCGGGATTACCACACTGTCATGCAAGGACTTCTTCACTTCCATACTGACCACCCTATTTCTTATTACTGCTTTCAGCGTTCCTACAACCCTCTTCCCCTGTTGTACCCTCTCCCGCACTTCTTCATCCATAGTCCCATCTTTACTCAACACACTGCCCAGATACTTAAAAAAGTTGACGATCTCCATAGCCTGACCATTCAGCTTCACCTCACACTCAGTGACTTCACCCCTTTCGAAGACCATAACCTTGCTCTTCCCCGCATTTACCTTCAAATTCCGTTGTTCCAAACTCATTTACAAGACCGTGCAACTCCCATTCATTATCACTCATCAGAACTGTATCATCTGTAAACAGCAGTATAGGTAGCTTCCACTCAATTCCCTCCCTTTTCAGCGATACACCAACATCCACTGCTCTTGATAGTATTTCTTTCATGACTCCATCCATATATACAGTAAACAACCACGGGGACATCACACACCCCTGTTTCAAACCAACATTCAGGTTAGGAAACTCGCTCTGCTCACTCTCCACACGTACTGCCGTCTTTGCACCCTCATACATGCTCTTCACTGCTTTCAGTAACTTGCCATCTACTCCGTATATTCTAAGTACTTTCCACAAACCTTCTCTATCCACTCTGTCATAGGCCTTCTCCAAGTCCATAAAGGCAACATACACCTTTTGTTTCTTCTCCAGATATTTCTCCACAACACAATTCAGAGTAAAAATCTGATCTACACATCCTCTTCCCTTCCTAAAACCTCCCTGCTCGTCGCCTATCGATTTCTCCGTTCTCACTCTCACTCACTCAATCACTACCCTACTGTATACCTTCCCTACTACGCTTAGAAGACATATTCCTCGGTGGTTACCACACACTCCTCGTTCCCCTTTGCCTTTACTCCCTAGACTGGAACAAGACCTCACGGGCTTCACTGTTCATTGTAAAGCGGTGAATGTTAAGGCTCTCAGCCTATGCCCGAGAGGAAGTAAGTTGGAATATAGAAAAAAAAAAAAAAAAAAAAAAATATATATATATATATAGAGGGACTATTATGCCAGTCTTCCAGTCATCGAGTGCACTCCCCTTCTCCCATGCTAGTTTGCACATTTTCCATACCCATTCGATCACTATCTCACCACCATACCTCAACATTTCCCCACACACTCCACCTGTTCCTGGTGCTTTTCCCAACTTCACTCTTTTCATGGCTTCCCACACTTCTGACATCCTAATCCCCACCTCCTCCTCCACTACTTCTCTTCTTCTCCCTCCCATACCATATCCAGCTATGTTTGGTGGCTCTTCATTCCTTACATTTAGCAACTCATTGAAGTACTCCCTCCATCTTTCGACTCTCTCTTGCTTCTCGGCTAGCATTCTCCCATTCTTATCTTTCACACCCTCACTGTTTCCCTTGCTACCTTCCCTAACTTTTTTTACTTCTTTCCAGAACAGTTTCTTACCCTCCCTCCATTTTACACTCAGATTCCTTCCAAATTCCTCATCTACTCTTCTCTTACTTTCCTTCACTACTCTCTTCACCACCCTCTTACTCTCCACGTACCTCGCTCGTTTCTGTCTCTCGAAATCTTCATTCCCTCTACTACCCAACCACTCTCTATATGCTTTCTTCCACAGCTATTCTTACCTCTTCTGTCCACCATGCTGTACCTTTCACTCCCCTCCCTCTTCTCCTCACTCTACACACCTCCTCACATGCTGCACAAATCTCATCCTTAAACACCTTGCTCATCTCCTCCACTTCCTCCATAACTTCCAGGTCGAACCCACCTAGTCGTCTTTCCACTGCTCTCCTGTACTCCTCCCTGACTTCCTCCTCCTGCAACCTCTCCACCCTCCTCACCATTCCACCCTCCTCTCGCCTCCCTCCAGCTCTCCTCACCCACTTCTTTTGTATCCTAACCTTAGCTACCACTACATAATGATCAGACAGGCCCCCTCCAATATCCCTATACACCCTAGCATCCATCACAGATTTCTTCATTCGTTCATCCACACATACATAATCAATCAATGACTTTCGTTCCACCACTGTCTCATCCTCCATCGTCCACGTCCGTTTCCACGTGTACCTGTGAATTATTCTGTGTCGGAAGAAGGTGTTAGCTATCCAAAGCCTCCTCCCCACACATACGTGCACAAGTGCCCTACCATTCCCATTCACCTCTGATGGTACCCCCCACCCTCCCACCACTCCCCCAACTTTCCTATCACCCACCTTACCATTCATATCCCCAATCAGAAATATTCTTTCGTTCTTGTCAAACTTCTCCAGGCACGCCTCCACATTCATCCAGAACTCCTCTTTCTTTCTTTCAAGTTTATCCTCTGTCGGGGCATACACACACACAATCACCCACGTTTGTATTCCTACTTTCATTCTCACCCACACAATCCTTGAACCCACAGACCCATACTCTCTTACAGAATCCTTCCATTTGCTACTTACAATCAAACACGCACCTTCTCTCGCTGTTCCTTCACTCACTCCAGCACACACACCCATTCCACACTCCCACTCTCTCACATCTGAACCTTTCCATTTGGTCTCTGTCATTCCACAAACATCCAGCCTGGCATTCACTAGCACTTCCAGAACCTCTCTCTCTGTTGTGCCATCATTCATGCCACTAACATTCCATGTAGCCATTCTCAGAATGTCCGAAGGAATGTCCTTAGTCGGTCGTGGTTCGTCAACATAGGTTCCGTCCGCATCCGAGGCTATATATATATATATATATATATATATATATATTGTGTGTGTGTGTGTGTGTTTGTGTGTATGTGTGTGTGGGGGTGGGGTGTACTTAAATGTTACATAATTATGTAGGCTATACTTTCAATGATAATGGGTAAAATATTGTACATGTTGATATTCTCTGGTAATTTCTTATAAACCTTATGTTAAAATTACGTTTTCAAGATAACTAATTAAGACTTCTTCAAATTTCTTTGTGGTGAGAGTACGGATTGTCCTTTATTTCATGCAAATGTCTTATAACCTGTTTTTGAAATAAATGTTAATGTTTTCTGTTCAATGCAGTAATATTTTTGCATCAAAACACGTTATACATGAGGGACTGTCGAAGTCTTGTACAGTACTCTTAGAAGTGTTCTTCTTGAAACTGCGAGGGACAACTCAAGTTACAATTATGGAGATGTAACACGATTTACATGTGGCCATCCGATACATGATGAATTAACACTCATATCGAAGTGGAAATATGCAATGATGTAGAATGTACGCTCTGAGACATACCTCGGTCTGAATCGAATCTGCTTACTGCTTTACCTAGTGTAAACAATACGATGGATCATTTAAGCAATTTGAGAAATCATGATGCATATTTCAACTTATATATTTTTGTTATTTATGTATTCATTTGTATTTAGTTATACAACCAAACTCTAAAACATTTGAGTTATTATATAGCACCGTTTATCTCGTGGGGGTTCGATATTGATTCAGATGCGAGTATCCTTTGGTGATTTGATTGGTGAGTGTACAGTCGCGGTCAGATATTTATAGTACATTCTAAGGCATACATTCTGGACCAATATAGACCCTTCGGAAAGCAAAACAAATCTTCGGAATTAAAATATTGGGTCTAGACTTAACGAGAAGATTTGATTTAGTTCAAAAGAATCAGAACAGCATCGAACACTAAAGACCACGATTAATGTCGAATGTACTGTACACTACCGCATAATGTACCGAATAATGTCGAATGTACTGTACACTACCGAATAATATGGATGAGATAATGAGCAAAACAAAATCGAACACGGAATTAATATCTGAGACACATCGCATTGGCCTGATGAAGCTTTATGCGAAACATTGCAATTGAAGTGCTCCTTCTCATATGGTTATTGTTTTTTATTTTTATTTTTTCAAAAGACGAACAACTTCGTATGTGAATTAGTCTACAGAAAGAATACCACGAATTCTTGACTGCGATTGTACATACTACCTCATCACAGTGGAATAAATAATTACGCTCCTCCCCCCTCCCTCCCCTCGTACACTTTCCCTTAGGCCGGTATCTCCCATGTCACCAGACTCAGTGCACTCCCATTGCTGTACAGTCAACGATAACAATCCGGGTCCAATATGAACTCTCGAACTGCAAAGTGAGCCTCCGAAAAGTTAATATTTAGTAAACAAATTAATGAGAAGATTCTAATCTGTTCGGGATAACTTGGAAAACTTAGGCCCTAACTTATATCGTTGAGTGTACAGTGGGACTATGAAATTCACCCACATGTCTTCAATGCCACATTGCTCTTTCATGTAGCTTTCCTTTCTTTGTCCTCGAGTGTAATATTAGTTGGTAGACAGATAATCGCCCCGAATATATGCTCAGATAAAGGTAAACAATAAAGCAAGACAAAAACACTTACACATACGGAAACATTATAAATCACTACACACTACACTCAATACTCTCACAATACTAATCATTACACACTACACTCAATACTCTCACAATAGTAATCACTACACACTACACTCAATACTCTCACAACTCACTACCCACTACACTCAATACTCTCACAATACTAATCACTACACACTACACTCAATACTCTCACAATACTAATCACTACACACTACACTCAATACTCTCACAATACTAATCACTACACCTACATACTCTCACAATACTAATCATTACACACTACACTCAATACTCTCACAATACTAATCACTACACTCAATACTCTCACAATACTAATCACTACACACTACACTCAATACTCTCACAATACTAATCACTACACACTACACTCAATACTCTCACAATACTAATCACTACACACTACACTCAATACTCTCACAATACTAATCACTACACACTACACTCAATACTAATCACTACACACTACACTCAATACTCTCACAATACTAATCACTACACACTACACTCAATACTCTCACAATACTAATCACTACACACTACACTCAATAGTCTCACAATACTAATCACTACACACTACACTCAATACTCTCACAATACTAATCACTACACACTACACTCAATACTCTCACAATACTAATCACTACACACTACACTCAATACTCTCACAATACTAATCACTACACACTACACTCAATACTCTCACAATACTAATCACTACACACTACACTCAATACTCTCACAATACTAATCACTACACACTACACTCAATACTCTCACAATACTAATCACTACACACTACACTCAATACTCTCACAATACTAATCACTACACACTACACTCAATACTAATCACTACACACTACACTCAATACTCTCACAATACTAATCACTACACACTACACTCAATACTCTCACAATACTAATCACTACACACTACACTCAATACTCTCACAATACTAATCACTACACACTACACTCAATACTCTCACAATACTAATCACTACACACTACACTCAATACTCTCACAATACTAATCAGAATTATTAGTAATTTGGAATCACACACACACACACACACTAGCAATCAAATAAAGTGTTCAACACTTCATACAGTTAAACTTCTGAATTATAGCTAGACGATCCGACATATATATATATATATATATATATATATATATATAGCACACAACTACACAACTCTCTAACACACACTCACACACACACACACACAATAAATCATATAAAGAATTCAGCAACTTACTAAAATTCCACTTAAATTATAGCTATACCACCAATCTTATATAAACACACACACACACACGCCTATAAAGAAGTCTAATAAAGCCATCACTAACAAGATAAGTTTAAACAGCACCTGTACCACCACCCTTATATAGCGGGTCAATGGAGAACAAACCAGACTGTGAAGAGAGAGAGAGAGAGAGAGAGAGAGAGAGAGAGAGAGAGAGAGAGAGAGAGAGAGAGAGAGAAGTGTGCGTGTAAGGGCGGGTTTATATTTGTGTGTATGCCTATATATTAATAGCGTGTTGTGTGTGTGTGTGTGTGTGTGTGTGTGTGTGTGTGTGTTATGCAGGCTCTGTGGTAGTTAATGATCAGCCATCTTCCACAACTTGTTTATAATCAGTAGCCTAACCCGAATCCATAACCCAAATAGAAGGGGAAGTTTGAACAGTCTATAGCAGAATATAAGAGTGAAGGCATTAGCCAAACTAAAGCATAACACTGTCTGATGGAAGGTGGGTCTATTATCCTTGTTTTGGAGATTTGACAACTTTTCATATGAGTAGCTTGGTGATTAGAAGACATTTCATCCCATTCAGGTGTCGATTTTCTCAGGGCGAGCGATAGCGAGCCTGCAATTATTGAGAAACCAGCCACCAGCCGCGGCATTATTCTACTGTAAACTGTGCATATGTGTTAATTCTCAAGGTGGTATTTGAAGGCGGAATCATATGACCGCATTGGTATCGACACTGAAGGTTGATTGCTGTACAACTTTACAATTTTACAACTTGCATTCACCAGTTCCCCTGTGAGAATTACTGTCACACACACACACACACACACACACACACACACACACACACACACACATACACACACACACACAAAACAGTCCCGAAAATAATCGTGTCACCTCATAAATATTTTCTGTTTGAATATGTATAGATAAATGGGAATATTATATTGTAATAGAATAATTAACATGAACATTTGGTTGAAATTGTCATTTAGTGTATAGTATTCCCAATTCTGCTCGGAAGAGGGCTGTATTTTGCTGAATTGAGTGAGTGTATCGTCTTCTAAACGGCTGCCTCCATGACATTGAACACAAAGACCAAAGTTGTTCGCAGAGCTAAAATTAACAAGGCGAACCTGCTGGATTTACGTTATACTCACTAAGTAGGTTGTTTTGTTGGGTTTTGTTGTCTCCGGAGCCTTTGATGCACTGCTCCTCCTAAACGGCTGCCTCCACGACATTGCACACTAAGACCAAAGTTGTTCGCAGAGCCAAATTAACAAAGTGAACCTTCCAAATATCCACTACCGATTGTGGCGGCTCTTGCACCGCGAGATTGTCTAAAACTGGATGTAGTGGAATCGGGATATAGCAGATTCATTCACCATTAACTTAGTTTATTTAAGATTATCGCGACATATTTATGTACTAAACATATACATAGTGGTTCGGGATTTTGTAAAAGTATAGTGAACAAGTAAACAGGATGCATTATTGTATACATTTACCATGTTCTTAATATATGTATACTCACAAAGTACTACTCTTGATGTTATTACTACTTCTCTTACTTTTTTTTTTTTTTTTTTTTTTTTTTTATACCACTCAGTCTGTGCATCCCCTCTTTGGACCCTAGACCAGGTCAGAATAGTCATTAAAGCGCCTGACTTCGTTGTCATTCAGCTACTTCCTATTCCGCGGTAAGCACTCAGACTCATCATCGTGGATTACTACTACTACATTGATTTTTATTTAATATTTTTCATACATCTCATGTTACTACTACTACCATCACCACCTCCACCATCACCACCACCACTACCATATATTTAATATTGTACACATACTAAATTTCACAAGCATCAGATACTACTATTCTACACCATGCAACTTCAATCCAGTCTCCTTCCTATGCGCCCCTCTGCCACTGCTGCCTCGTAGTCTACTTCTGCCACCGTCACTGGTTGTGGTGCAGACCTTCTTGTTCCCCGCAGGCATAGTAGTGCTGATCTGAGCAATGAGAAAGATAGACGGCATCTCATCCAGGCTACGACGTGGCTCCTAGGCTGTTGCTTCTTCTCTGCGATGATCTCTGCTAGCCTTGAATAGAAGCACTGGGCCCTGGGTCCCATCCCTCCTGATGTGGTGAAGACTAGTGGGGTAAAGCTGCCATGTTCGACGTGTAAGATCCTTTCTCCATATGTCCTGACCTTCTCTCGTTCGTTCCTCTTGTGTGCAGCCTCCAGAGACAGCTCGCTGTAGCTGTGGGCCATTGGGTCAAATACTCTTATGTCAAAGAACGCTCGCTGTGCATTTGTCCAAAAGCCTCTTGCACTAACGTCCAATCTTGCTTCAGTGGATGTGTTGGCCGTCCTGTGCTGCATGATCTCTCCATCCAAGGGAATGAGTGATGGTTCGCTCACCACATCTCTACACACCTCCCTGAGCATGTTCGCTGTTACATCTCTTACTTCATCATGCCTGATGCTGATGAATCCTCCTTTCTTACATATCATGGTGTGGTCTGTATCGTTGATGGTTCCACAAACGCATCGATCGGGCAGTCCTTCAATCGGCCAATCATACCTCAGTGCAATAGCATAATTAAATTCTTGTTTGTTGAGATTGAAGCTTTTTGCCTTGATTGGTAGTGTTGTCAGCCAATTTGAAGCGCCCGTTTCTTGTGCTATTTGTAGTTTTCTTGTTTGTCTCGGGTGAAGTTGTCCCATCAATTGTGCCAGGTCATTTTTCTGTGAGTTTTGCCTCTCTGACGTGATGGTCTTTCTGATGTTGTAGATGTCTGCCTGGTCTACTTCACCGTCAGAATCTTGTGCTATGATACGGTCAGTGAGAGATCCTGTTATCTTTACTGAGTTCTGGTATTCCGTTACCTCCCTCTTCACTGGGTCGATGATTCCCATCCCTCCCAACCTAGGAGGCAGTGCGATCAGCTCCCTCTCTGTATCATTCGGGGTGTGCAACTTTATCCACACTGGGATGAGTTTGTCTCTGATGGCATCTTCCAGCGGTTGAAGTAATGCGCTCACATTTGGAACGGTTCTCATCAAGTAGGTCCAGCGATGTTTGACCCCATATGTGAATGCCGAATACGCGGCCTGTGGTTCCGTCTTTGCAATATTGGCCAGTTTCTCAATTTCTTTTACCCATTCTCTGACCTTCTCCTCTATGTATTTGTTCTTGAACTCTTCCGTGCCGATCACCGCCCCAAGGTGACGCTGTCCGTCCTTTGTTACTACCACTTCACTACCGCTGAAAGCTTCTACCGCCCTTTCATAATGTTCTGTTTTTACTATTAGTATTGACTTTCTGGCATTTGGATGGTACCCTATTTTTGGTCCTACCTCTGATATTTGCTCCCACCAGTGCTTGAGATTGTTGACTTTTCCCGCTCCAGTGAGATCGTCTGCATAGGCCACCTGCTTTACTTGCGTCGCCTCATGGCTTGTTAAGGTTAGCAACACTGAGAGACCTAAAGCGTACATTGCCATTGCTACTGGGTCACCTTGTGTGGTTCCTTCCATTGATTTCAGAGGTGTTCCCCTTCGTGTGTTCTGGTTGTTTACTATGAAGAGGTCCGCAGGCTTTTTAAAGGTGTTCTCTACATAGGTGGCAAAACTGGGGCATTTTACTTTGATGTTATGTATTGCCGTCTTTCTGTTGATGGTGTTAAAGGCATTTGTTGCATCCACTAGCAGCACAGCTTCACAGTCCACTTGCTCATATATTTTTCTTATGGCATGAATTGCTGCCTCTCCCCCTGCTTGGTGGCCGGCACACACTTGGAGATTACCGGCCGCTGACCGCACATCGTCTTTCACCACTTCCATTATGCATTTTCCGATGATTCTTCTCAGCACTTCACCCACTCCTACTGGTCTGCATCCTGGATTCTTGTCTAAAGGTATTAGGCGACAAGCTGTGTAAGCCTCCAAATGTTGACAATTTTGGGTGGTCATCTTTCTTGCAAGAGCTGCCAGAGCCCTACATAAGTCTGTTGCTGCTAGTCCGAAGATTGCTCTACTCAGGATTGTCCTCCAGCCGTTTGCATCCAGCCCTGATGGGCCTGCACTGCCTTGTGTCCCTAGAGCCTTTTTCCAAATCATTTCGCCTGTGATTCGTTCGTATATGACGGTGTTCGGTGGTATATAATCACCCTCTAGCCTCTGACTCTCGTGGACACTAGGTTGTGGATGTTTCTCTTTCAACATTTGGATGGTTTCTCTTGGGATAGGCAGCAACCCACAAGCTGCCTCCTTTGTCAGGGACCTTATTGCAGGTGCCACTTTTCCTTGCCTCATCTGGTCTCCGAATCTCCTGGCCTCGTCTTCATTGTTTTTCTTTTTTTGCCGCCGCCTGCCTAGTCTCCCTTGTAATGCTCTGGCTTCATTGAGTAAGTCATCCATCTTGTTCTCATTCCATAATTTCATTCTTCTTGTTAGCGCAGTCACATTTTCGCCTTGATTAGATTTGTGGTGAGTTTTTTGCAAGAAGAGATGTGGAATGCTGAAAATTATCTTGAGAACATACGGGGCTAAAGATGTGTCATAGACATAGTTATAAATGAGCTTTGTCATATCGTTCAGCATGTTGGTGGTGGCACCACATTTTGGAGGGTTGAAAAAGTTGTGTGCAGACCAATATACTATTTCTGAGTACGTTGCATCAATCCAAATTCTAACTTCCTCTTCCCGTAATCCTTTCCAGAGTATGTTTCCACCTCTGCCTGCTTCATTTGGCCCCCTTGGAGGCCTGCCATCCTCTCTTCCATCTCTGTTGTTGTCTCCCTCTCTTGTGTCTCTTGTTGGCTCCTCATTACTTTCCGCTTCTTGGGGTTCTTCTATCTCTCTTGGGGCCCTTGAGTCCCTTGCTACTCCCCTTATTGTTTCGGGTTCCCTGCCACCCTGACGGCGTCCCTCATCTGCCTCCCGTTGCTCACTCTGGGAATTTGCTGCCGTCTCTCCACTCGTTCCTGTTCTACCTAAAGGGTTACGACAATTGTTCCCTTTATTACAGGTTGTGCAACTTTTATTTCTCTTCACACAACTGCAATGCTCACAGTTGTGTTCATGTTTGGTACATATGCAGCATTTTTTGTAATTTTTTGACCTTTGTGATGGAGCCTCGTCTGAGCTGTCCTCGTCCTCCATCTTATCCTTATCTCATTATTATATCCACATTTCTGTCCGTTCCTCTACTAAGTCCTTAAATAGTAGGTCTAGGATAGCTGTAGGCAGGTACACAGGTCCTAACGAATATTCTAGGAAACTATTAAGCAGTGCCTAACTAAGAAGATGATTTGTGTCCAAAAATCAGTATTACTTAGATAATTATAAGTTTACCTTATCATCCGTACATAGCCTGTGTAGCAACACTCAAAAATATTTCGGTATGTCTACATAATTATATTGTTGTACTACAGTGTTTATTTCCTATTAGTATGATTGTTTGTCATATTTGATATTCCCCCTGACAGACTGGTGGGATGTATGTGTAAGATTGTTGTCTGTATAATTTGTTGTTGCTACGTGACTTACACAAACTAAGTAAACAATTAAACAGGATGACACGATAGAGATAAAGAGCGTGATTGAGAGAGTGAGAGTGAGAGTGTAAAGGGCAGTGATGGAAGGGGTCAGTAAAGTAAGGGAAGAGAGAGAGAGAGAGAGGAGGGGGGGGGGTTATAGTATTATTCACTGATGTTGAAAGTGATTAGTTGATCAGTGGAGACTAGAGAGAGAGAGAGAGAGAGAGAGAGAGAGAGAGATAATGAGAGAGATAATGTCCCTGTGGTTTTGAAGGTGATTAATTTAACACTGGATATGAGGTAGAGAGAGAGAGCTAGTAATAGAGGTAGAGAGAGCGAGGGCGAGAGTGAGAGTGAGAGTGAGGGGGTCACAGGTCACTGGGTAAGGTAGCAGGTGTGGGGGTGGGGTGGGTTAGGTGTAGGGGACTGGAGGAGGGGGTGGGGTATGGATAAGGGGTAAGGTGGGGTAGGGTAGGGGGTAGGGTAGGGTAGGGGGGGGGGGTGGGGGAAGGGTAGGGTTGTAGGGTAAGGGGTATGGGAGATATCTAGAGCACACCCTACTTCTCTTACTGCTGCTATTATTTTTACTACTATCACTACTACTACTACTACTACAATTAGTACTACTACCACTGTTTTTTTTGTTTTTTTTTAATTACTCCACTCAGCCTGTGCATCCCCCATATGGAACAAGGTCAGCATAGTCATCAAAGCGCTCGACTTGGTAGTCATTCAGCTACTTCCTATTCCGGGGTAAGCACTCAGACTAATCATCGTGGATTACTACTATTACTTTGATTTGTATTTAATATTGTACATACATTATATTTTACAAACATCATATATTACTTTATTCCTACTATTTTACTATATTACTGCTCTACACCATGCAACTTCAATCCAGTCGCCTCCCTATGCGACCCTCTGCCACCGCTGCCTCACTTTTGCCACCGTCGCTGGTTGTGGTGCAGGCAGTCTTGTTCCCCGCCCTATGAGAGTTCCGTATGGAGCTCAGTGGTCTGGTTAATCTGCTCTATATAACTACAACTACTACTACTGTTGATATTATTATTACTACTCCTGCAGCTATAATTGCTACTACTACTTAAAACAATTTGAAGGTCCCACCGCTTTCCCATTCTTAAGTAAGCTATATTAGATTTACTACTACTACTACTACTACTACTACTACTACTACTACTACTACTTTTTTATTTATTTTTATTTAATATTTTTCATACATTTCATGTTACTACTACTACCATCACCACCTCCACCATCACCACCACCACTACCTTATATTTAATATTGTACACATACTAAATTTCACAAGCATCAGATACTACTATTCTACACCATGCAACTTCAATCCAGTCTCCTTCCAATGCGACCCTCTGCCACTGCTGCCTCGTAGTCTACTTCTGTCACCGTCACTGGTTGTGGTGCAGACCTTCTTGTTCCCCGCAGGCATAGTAGTGCTGATCTGAGCAATGAGAAAGATAGACGGCATCTCATCCAGGCTACGACGTGGCTCCTAGGCTGTTGCTTCTTCTCTGCGATGATCTCTGCTAGCCTTGAATAGAAGCACTGGGCCCTGGGTCCCATCCCTTCTGATGTGGTGAAGACTAGTGGGGTAGAGCTGCCATGTTCGACTTGTAAGATCCTTTCTCCATATGTCCTGACCTTCTCTCATTCGTTACTCTTGTGTGCAGCCTCCAGAGACAGGTCGCTGTAGCTGTGGGCCATTGGGTCAAATACTCTTATGTCAAAGAACGCTCGCTGTGCATTTGTCCAAAAGCCTCTTGCACTAACGTCCAATCTTGCTTCAGTGGATGTGTTGGCCGTCCTGTGCTGAATGGTCTCTCCACCCAAGGGAATGAGTGATGGTTCGCTCACCACATCTCTACACACCTCCCTGAGCATGTTCGCTGTTATATATCTTACTTCATCGTGCCTGATGCTGATGAATCCTCCTTTCTTACATATCATGGTGTGGTCTGTATCGTTGATGGTTCCACAAATGCATCGATCGGGCAGTCCTTCAATCGGCCAATCATACCTCAGTGCAATAGCATCAATAAATTCTTGTTTGTTGAGATTGAAGCTTTTTGCCTTGATTGGTAGTGTTGTCAGCCAATTTGAAGCGCCCGTTTCTTGTGCTATTTGTAGTTTTCTTGTTTGTCTCGGGTGAACTTGTCCCATCAATTGTGCCAGGTCATTTTTCTGTGAGTTTTGCCTCTCTGACGTGATGGTCTTTCTGATGTTGTAGATGTGTGCCTGGTCTACTTCACCGTCAAAATCTTGTGCTATGATACGGTCAGTGAGAGATCCTGTTATCTTTACCGAGTTCTGGTATTCCGTTACCGCCCTCTTCACTGGGTCGATGATTCCCATCCCTCCCAACCTAGGAGGCAGTGCGAGCAGCTCCCTCTCTGTATCATTCGGGGTGTGCGACTTTATCCACGCTGGGATGAGTTTGTCTCTGATGGCATCTTCCAGCGGTTGAAGTAATGCGCTGACATTTGGAACAGTTCTCATCAAGTAGGTCCAGCGATGTTTGACCCCATATGTGAATGCCGAATACGCGGCCTGTGGTTCCGTCTTTGCAATTTTGGCCAGTTTCTCAATTTCATTTACCCATTCTCTGACCTTCTCCTCTATGTATTTGTTCTTGAACTCCTCCGTGCCGATCACCACCCCAAGGTGACACTGTCCGTCCTTTGTTACTACCACTTCACTACCGCTGAAAGCTTCTACCGCCCTTTCATAATGTTCTGTTTTTACTATTAGTATTGACTTTCTGGCATTTGGATGGTACCCTATTTTTGGTCCTACCTCTGATATTTGTTCCCACCAGTGCTTGAGATTGTTGACTTTTCCCGCTCCAGTGAGATCGTCTGCATAGGCCACCTGCTTTACTTGCGTCGCCTCATGGCTTGTTAAGGCTACTACTACTACTACTATTGAGGTTGGTGCAGGGGTCTAGGTTAAACTACACCCAGCCAATTAGGACCTACTGTATGGTGCGTGAGATTGGTTCCCCATTAGCCTGATATAGAATGTGCACATATGTTATCACAATGGATGATATTACTTAACTCTCTCAATATAATTTTATCTTTGCTAACACTTAAAGAGTGTATGCAGTTTAGGACGAGCCTCTATTAATCAAAGGGGTAAACTCAAGCTTTATTAACCGTGTGGCTCCCATAGATGTATTCTAAGCTTAACAGAATCGTCAAATAATAGCCTGAATACATTAAAGAATGCGTCATGGCATACTGAAAGACTTGAGAAGAAATATGTTGGTTGTTAAAATAATTGAAGTCTTAATATTCTGACATCTACAGCCCCCCTCCCTCTCTCTCTCTCTCTCTCTCTCTCTACTCTTTACACGTTTAGTGTACCGTGACGTTCTCTTCTATGTTATTCGGGTTATAGTTATATTATTTTATTAAAGTTACAAGGGATTTGTGAGACAAAATATTAGTTGTAGTAATTTTGTTTAGTCTAATTGCTAAAGGTCCTTCCTAAGCTGTACACAATCATCTAATGCCAGCAAGAATAACATTTATCGAAACTCAGACAATAACACTTACATGCCCTCCCCTTCCACAGACCCCCCCTCCCCCCATCCCCTCACACACACACACATACACATAAACTCTATTCTTAACTATCGATGGCGCCACCTCGACTAGCTTTATTATAGGCTCTCTATTTTCCTGCGCCCCCAACTACAACTACTAGAGCCTTATGTAACAGTAGAAAGTAGAACTGGCTATACGGCCGAGCAGCCTAGTTATTATACACAACTCACTTCTCAACATACCTACACAGAACACATTTCATCTAGTCGGATAATGACCCTCTAAATACATACTATACCGCAGAGATGTTGTATAGTAATAATAATACTTGCTCTCACGTATAGAGATACAAAATAGGTTGGAATAAATTACACTATTGTCCATTCATTATAAATTATTACAGTATAGTCCATTCATTATAATTACAGTACTATAGTCCATTCATTATAATTACAGTACTATAGTCCATTCATTATAATTACAGTACTATAGTCCATTCATTAAAATTACAGTATAGTCCATTCATTATAAATTACACTATAGTCCATTCATTATAAATTACACTATAGTCCATTCATTATAAATTACACTATAGTCCATTCATTATAAATTACACTATAGTCCATTCATTATAAATTACACTATAGTCCATTCATTATAAATTACACTATAGTCCATTCATTATAATTACACTATAGTCCATTCATTATAAATTACACTATAGTCCATTCATTATAAGGAGAATAGACATTGTTACCTCTGGCCATTATCAACTTAAGGGGGGTGACCTGTTTTTGTTCTGTCCTTTTCTATCTTTCTCTGGCTTGTATCCATTTGGCCCCATTCAGCCTACTGTTTTAAGACGTTTATCCCCATCCAGGTGTCAATTTGTACTGGTGAGCGGTAGCGAGCCAGCATATTTTTTATTTTTGTTTGACAGCAGGCTAAATTTGTAAGTTTTTCGATAGAAAAATTTCTCCGGCGAAGCCGGATTTCTTCATATAATGCTGGCTCGCTATCGCTCGCCAGGAAGAAATCGACAGCTAGATGGGGATAAGTGTCTTAAAATAGTTGGCTGAATGGGGCCGAATGGATACAAGCCAGAGAAAAAGAGAAAAGGACAGAAATAACAAAAAGCAGGTCACCCACCTTAAAACAGACTTGAGCAATAATGTTGTTATTACTACCATTTGGAAGGAGTCAAATAGTAAATATACGTTAAAATTGACAACATGATTGTTCCAGAGGAGGCCACGTAGGCGTATGATAAGGAGTTGCTGGAATTCCTGTTTAATTTGCCCTGCTTCTCCCGCTGTTTCTATTTGTGCCTCACCTACACAGAGAGTAATCCAGCTAACTCTCCCAAACACTTCTTCCTCCTATTAAGTTCACTACACTTAAGCACACCGCACTTCTTTCCAACACATCTACATTACCTCTAATGTACCTTGATTTTGGTACTCTATCCCTCTTTCAACCTTAACCCCTTTAAGGTTGAAAGGGGGGGGGGGGGGGGGGCACTTGTTACAGACAGCTTTGACGTTTGTGTCCTTCATGCACGTAAGCAAAAGAAAAATGGCTTGTCTAAGTTATTGGAGACAACGAATCACCATTTATAGACTTGTCATAATGAATAAACTTTATCTTAAGTTAGTATAGACTAGCCGAGGTTGACTAAGTTGACTAGATATTGACTAAGAGCATAATTATCTACGGTCGTGTTCATTATTGCCGTCTAGGGGTGAACCGAATATCCTTATTAATTCTTCACCTGATATTTACATTTCGGAAGTTTGTTTAAGGGAGCCCACCTCGCTTTGTTTTATCTTTCTCTCCCTCTCTCTTTGGCTTGCATCCATTCGGCCCCATTCAGCCTACTGTTTTAGGATGTTTACCCCCATCCAGGTGTCAATATTTTCCTGGCGAGCTGTAGCGAGCCAGCATATATATATATGTTTTTGACAACAAACTAAATTTGTATATTTTTCGATAGAAGAATGTGTCCGGCGAAGCTGGATTTCTCCATGCAATGCTGGCTCGCTATCGTTCACCAGGAAGAAATCGACACCTGGATGGGGATAAACGTCTTAAAACAGTTGGCTGAATGGGGCCGCCGAATGGATACAAGCCAGGGCAAGAGAGAAAGAGGAGAGAAAGATAATAAAAAAGCCGGTGACCCCCCTTAATCATATCGAAGGCTAATAATGTGTGACTGCGACTGTACACCTGCACAAGACACTATATGACCATAAACTAAGGCCGGTATCACACGAGAGCTGTTATAGTCAGCATTCGATCATCAACATGTATGGACTATTTTGCACAGGTATCGGAAACTAGACTGTTAGTGGATGAATTTAGGTAACCGAAAAATTGTAAATGGTGGTCTCATAAGCTGCCAGACCAGTGTTGAGGATAAATGTTGAGGGAAAAAGCGCTCGTGTGATACCGGTTTAAGGCACTGCTTTGGTTACACACTGAACAGGCTACCAAACTCAGGCAACTTCTGACAATTTCGATATTTTCTAGTCAATTGGTCCTATAAATTAAATGTTTTATGTTATTGTCAAATTGCTTCAGTTGCTACTTTACCACTTGGCACTGGACTTGTTGGTGTGAATATGTAAACTGCCCACAGTGTTTTATGTCTTAAAATCGCCAAACTAATGGAGCGAACGTCTTAAAATCTCAGAACCAATGTCCATAATAATTCTCCCTTGAAAGGTGTAGAGGTAATGATAAACCCATCTATTATAAGTAGAGACAAAGTACATACAATACTCTAAGGTATAGCACTTTAAAATACGCAAGAGTGATTTTCATTACCAAATGTATACCTTTGCTTTCGTACAGTGCATCTCGGTTGTGGAAAATAGAGTAGCATGCCGCGTTGGAGGTGGTGGTGGAGCAAGAGGAATGGCTTTAAGGGGGGTCACCGGCTGTTTTATCTTTCTCTCCTTTTCTCTCTTTCTCTGGCTTGTATCCATTCGGCCCCATTCAGCCAACTGTGTTAAGACGTTTATCCCCCTCCAGGTTTCAATTTCTTCCTGGCGAGCGATAGCGAGCCAGCATTGTATAGAGAAATCCGGCTTCGCCGGAGAAATTTTTCTATGGAAAAATGTACAAATTTGGCTTGCTGTCAAACCATATATATATATATATATATATATATATATATATATATGCTGGCTCGCTACCGCTCGCCAGGAAAATATTGACACCTGGAAGGGGTTAAACATCTTAAAACAGTAGGCTGAATGGGGCCGCATGGATACAAGCCAAAGAGAAAGGAAGAGAAAGAGAAAAAAAGCGAGGTGGGCTCCCTGAACTGCCTCAGATAAATGGCTGGGAAAAAGGTGCCTGGTACCTAACTCGTGAACCTAATGTGTCTGTTAGAGGGAAGAGGCGGGGAGGGAGCCAGATAGGATTTCCACATTAGAAAGCCGAGATGGAGATAACTTAAAATGTAAAACTTGCAAACTAAACAAACCAAAACTCGGACAAAGACAATATAAAGGCTAAATATCTTACCAAAATCGCTATGTGGAAATAACGCTTACTAAAATAAAATTTATGAAATAAAATAACACAATCGAAACGAATAGGGGAATTGACAGGTGAATTCACCAAAAAATAATAAATTCCAATATATAAAGCAAATTAAAATGACTGAAGTAATGTTATGATACTCGTTAGAGGAGAGGAAGGGTGCCAGCTCGCTAACTATTGATATTAATGTGTCTGTTTAGGGGAAGAGGTAGGGTTGGACTGAGTTAGCATTATTACGTTACGGAGTGAAACAAAATGCCTGTATAGTTGCTGTAAGGGGGTAGTGCTTATAGTTGCTGTAAGGGGGTAGTGCTTATTAAGGGCGTAGTGCTTATAGTTGCTGTAAGGGGGTAGTGCTTATTAAGGGGGTATTGGTTATATTTGCTGTAATGTAGTAGTGCTTATTAAGGGGGTAGTGCTTATAGTTGCTGTAAGGGGTATTGCTTATAGTTGCTGTAAGGGAGTAGTGCTTATTAAGGGGGGTGGTAGTGCTTATTAAGGGGGTAGTGCTTATTAAGGGGGTAGTGCTTATTAAGGGGTGGGGGGGGTAGTGCTTATTAAGGGGGTAGTGCTTATAGTTGCTGTTGTAAGGGGGTAGTGCTTATTAAGGGCGTAGTGCTTATAGTTGCTGTAAGGGGGTAGTGCTTATTAAGGGGGTAGTGCTTATAGTTGCTGTAAGGGGGTATTGCTTATAGTTGCTGTAAGGGGGTAGTGCTTATTAAGGGGGTAGTGCTTATTAAGGGGGTAGTGCTTATAGTTGCTGTAAGGGGGTAGTGCTTATTAAGGGCGTAGTGCTTATAGTTGCTGTAAGGGGGTAGTGCTTATTAAGGGGGTAGTGCTTATAGTTGCTGTAAGGGGGTATTGCTTATAGTTGCTGTAAGGGGGTAGTGCTTAATGAGTGCTGTAAGGGGGTATTGCTTATAGTTGCTGTAAGGGGGTAGTGCTTATAGTTGCTGTAAGGGGGTAGTGCTTATAGTTGCTGTAAGGGGGTAGTGCTTAGTTAAAGGGGGTAGTGCTTATAGGGCTTGTGTAGTGGGTAGTGCTTATAGTTGCTTTGTAAGGGGGTAGTGCTTATAAGTTGCTTGTGTAAGGGGTAGTGCTTATTAAGGGGGTAGTGCTTATTAAAGGGGGGGGTAGTGCTTATTAATGGGGTAGTGCTTATTAAGGGGGTAGTGCTTATAGTTGCTGTAAGTGGGTAGGGCATATTAAGGGGGTTAGGGCTTATTATTAAGGGGGTAGTGCTTATTAAGGGGGTAGTGCTTATTAAGGGGGTAGTGCTTATTAAGGGGGTAGTGGCTTATTGAAGGGGTAGGGCTTATTAAGGGGGGTAGTGCTTATTAAGGGGGGTAGTGCTTATAGTTGCTGTAAGGGGTAGTGCTTATTAAGGGGGTAGTGCTTTTTAAGGGGGTAGTGCTTATAGTTGCTGTAAGGGGGTAGTGCTTATTAAGGGGGTAGTGCTTATTAAGGGGGGTAGTGCTTATAAGGAGGTAGTGCTTATTGAAGGGGTAGTTGCTTATTAAGGGGGGGTAGTGCTTATTAAGGGGGTAGTGCTATATTAAGGAGGTAGTGCGTATTAGGAGTGGTAGTGTGCTTATTAAGGGGGTAGTGTTATAAGGAGGTAGTGCTTATTAATGGGGTAGTGCTTATTTAAGGGGGTAGTGCTTATAGTGTGGCTGTAAGGGGGTCGGCCCTAAGGGGGTAGTGTTTATTTATTTAAGGGGGTAGTGCTTATTTATTTAAGGGGGTAGTGCTTATTTATTTAAGGGGGTAGTGCTTATTAAGGTGGTGCTTATTAAGGGGGTAGTGCTTATTAAGGGGGTAGTGCTTATTAAGGGGTAGTGCTTATTAAGGGGGTAGTGCTTATTAAGGGGGTACCGTAGTGCTTATTAAGGGGGTAGTGCTTATTAAGGGGGTAGTGCTTATAGTTGCTGTAAGGGGGTAGTGCTTATTAAGGGGGTATAGTTGCTGTAAGGGGGTAGTGCTTATTAAGGGGTAGTGCTTATTAAGGGGGTAGTGCTTATTAAGGGGTAGTGCTTATTAAGGGGTAGTGCTTATTAAGGGGGTAGTGCTTATTAAGGGGGTAGTGCTTATTAAGGGGGTAGTGCTTATTAAGGGGGTAGTGCTTATTAAGGGGGTAGTGCTTATTAAGGGGGTAGTGCTTATTAAGGGGGTAGTGCTTATTAAGGGGTAGTGCTTATTAAGGGGTAGTGCTTATTAAGGGGGTAGTGTTTATAGTTGCTGTAAGGTAGTTATTAAGGGGGAAGTGCTTATAAAGGGGGTAGTGCTATTAAGGGGGTAGTGCTTATTAAGGGGGTAGTGCTTATTAAGGGGGTAGTGCTTATTAAGGGGGTAGTGCTTATAGTTGCTGTAAGGCGGTAGTGCTTATTAAGGGGGTAGTGCTTATAGTTGCTGTAAGGGGGTAGTGCTTATTAAGGGGGTAGTGCTTATAGTTGCTGTAAGGGGGTAGTGCTTATTAAGGGGGTAGTGCTTATAGTTGCTGTAAGGGGGTAGTGCTTATAGTTGCTGTAAGGGGGTAGTGCTTATTAAGGGGGTAGTGCTTATTAAGGGGGTAGTGCTTATTAAGGGGGTAGTGCTTATTAAGGGGGTAGTGCTTATAGTTGCTGTAAGGGGGTAGTGCTTATTAAGGGGGTAGTGCTTATTAAGGGGGTAGTGCTTATAGTTGCTGTAAGGGGGTAGTGCTTATTAAGGGGGTAGTGCTTATTAAGGGGGTAGTGCTTATTAAGGAGGTAGTGCTTATTAAGGGGGTAGTGCTTATTAAGGGGGTAGTGCTTATAGTTGCTGTAAGGGGGTAGTGCTTATTAAGGGGGTAGTGCTTATTTTGTGGTCTATTTATCTGTTTATTTATTTATTTTAAGTTTCCTTGCTAGACCTCCATCAAGCTTACCCCCCCCCCCCCATTTCAAGATAAATGTGTACATTTTACGGTAGAATAATGTTCCGGCCTAAGGCTGGTTCCTTCTAAAATTACAGGTTCGCTATCACTCGTCAGGATAAAATCGACATCTAAATGGTAAAAAAGGTCTTAAAATTGCCAAACTAATGGAGCGAACGTCTTAAAATCTCAAAACCAATGGGACTAAGCATGAGAGAGAAGAATTCCGGGTGGATGGGACTCGTTAGCCATGGTCAGCAACCCATCTAGGGGAGACAACTTTATAAAAATCCGGGTGGATGGGACTCGTCAGCCTTGGTCGGTAACCTGTTTAGGGGAGTAAACTTTATACTCATCCGTACTGCTACCTTAGGGTGAAGCAGGTTAGTGGATGGATTAGCCGCACACCACTGTAGAAAAAAAATAGTGCTAACAAATACATAAAAGGCCTCGGAGTTCGACGGACCCTAGATTGAGTGGTCAGTCCTGTAAATCCTTCAGTAAACTGGCATGGGTTGTCCCTCTTACAGGGGATAGGTCTGCTTGCGGGCATTTTGTGTATGGCCACCCCCATTAAGGGGAGTAAAGGCCGCGTCATACAGAGGTCGACCGCGGTTCGAGTGTATTCGGCCCAAAGATCGGGCGACATCGAGTATGATTCTGGTATGTTCGAGTCGTTCTAGTCATGCTCTGGTCATCACCCGAAAGTTCGGATGAGTCGGCCAAAAGTTAGTGCATGCGTTAACTTTTGGGAAATCCTCGAGTGCGTTCGGGTAAAAAAAACGTTACAAAATCCTCGAGTCACCTTCGATTTACATTCGATTCGTATTCGGCTTACATTCTACCATATTCTGATCGCATTCGACCTATGCGAGTCACTTTCGAGTCAAAAAATTTAACTCGATTCATACCAGAATTGATCGAACCTAAGTGGACTTAGACCCGATGATTTAAGACCGTAACCCGAATTAGACTCGATGCTCACTGGAAAATTCCTACATAAACTTGTTCGAACTTCTACTGTTCTCGATGCTGACCCGAATTTTAGGATGGTGACTGGATGGATACCCGAATACTACTAGAAAATGACTCGATGCATGTCCGACATTCCTAATTAGACTCGATGAATATTCGATCGTGATCCGAATGACTAGAATGTAAGTCGAAGGGTTGTCGAAGCCAAGTCGAATCAAACCCGAACGCGACTAAAGGGAATATAAAGTTAAAATATATGATCGAGTAGATCACATGGGAATAGGATATAAAAGAAAATTAAATTGAAAAAAAACAAAAAAAAAACAGAGAAATGTGTCACATCCCAATATGATATATTAAATTGACATTGACATTTTTTGACCATGTTAACATGTTATTACTTTAAACAAATCAACAGCCAAGATCAACATCAACAAATAAGAAAAAAACAGAGAAATTTAACACATCCCAATATGATATAAATAATATTGACATTGACAAAATTTGACTATAATTAAAAGTTAACATGATATTACTTTAACCAAATCAACATCCTTGAGCAACATGTTCGTGAATATTAATCAGAAAACAATATAAAAGTTTAACATATAAAGTGACATGGGCATGCAGTCCAAAGTAAGGTAACAATTTCTTTTGTTATTTCAATTAGAGGCTTTGACCAAATATAATAATAATAAATTAGGGGATTTATCTTAATGAAGTGAGACTTTGACCAAATATATTAATAATAAAGTAGGGGCTATATCTTAATGAACTTATGTTTCAAGGATATATATATATATATATATATATATATATATATATATATATATATATATATATATATATATATATTATAACAACTTTATAACTAGCATTAACAATCTCCTGCCTCAAGATTGCCAACTCCAATGCCTCGTCATCCATCTCTTCTGGTCGTGATGGGTCCGGGAGGTTGCTTTCCTGTGACATGTTGTTGTGTTGGGTGCACTGTACAAATGAAGCTTGTGTGAGCACACCCTCTCTTTATATAGTGGGGTGATGCATAACTTCAAAATCGTGTCATAATCTACTTATTCTAGTCACGTTCGACTTACATTCTGGTTTCATTCCGGTTGGGTACCTGACTTCGGGTGGGGTTCGATTTTCATTCGGTTTTAAGTCGGGTTACTTCGGGTGTGATTCGGTTTTAACTCGGGTTGGTATCTGCTACTCGGGTCACCGTCGATTAGCTTTCGACTCATGGTCGATTCAATTCCGTTCTACTTCTGGTTAGTTTCGAGTAATATACGGGATAACATCGACTCGTATTCGAGACGCATTCGAGTCCCTCGGGTTGCATTCGAATTGCTTTCTAGTCATAGTCGTGGTACGAGTCTCATTCGGGGACTTCGGGTGAATTCGGGTGAAAAGTGCAAGTCATTGCCTTCGGGTTAATGTCGGGTCGCGGTCGACCTCTGTATGACGCGGCCTTAAGGCGTCCGGCAATTGATAGATAGATAGATAAAACTTAACAATAAATCCAATACTTAATACTTAATAGTAAAAAATGCTACATATTTTAGTTTATTTACCAAAGCGTTTGGAAATCTTAGCAGTGGTCAACGAATGTATAAGGCATATGTATGGAACATGTGGAAGTTAATAAGACTCAAAATGAGAGCTTGGTAGAATCTTCTCAAATATTAACCTTTTATGTACTGGCGACGTCTTTTAGATTGCTGGAGGTCCCTTTTAAAGTGAATACAATCGTTTAATAATAGCCATAATAGTACAGACGGGGTTGAATAAGCACAGCAAGCAGCCCAATTTAATCAATGGAAAAGAAATATTGGGAATGAATGTCTGAAGATAAACATGAAGTTGAAAGGGTGTCTGGTATTTAACTCTAGAACCTAGTGTGTATGTTAGGGAAAGAGAGAGAGAGAGAGCGAGAGAAAGATATGGAGGTGGTTAAGGTTGTAAGTTCCAAAAAAATATAATTGTAGTAATAGAAATTGCGTGAAAATGTACATATGCTATTGGCTATTAAAACATTTGAAAGAAACGTGGTCGTTGTATCATGAACTTAGATATTTAAAAACAAGAACAAAACTACTAAAACAGATTTTTTTTAACTGTTAGCTATACATTGAATTATCACTCAACATCACAAATGGGAATAAATAACCTAACCCTCTGAGGATCGATGATGCATTTCTTTTCTGTTTTCTGGCTATTATTAGACGATATTATTCAGATTAGGAAAGGTATATGTAAGTCAGAGGGTTAATTGAGCTAGTCTTTACCATTATGACTGCTACAGATCCTTCCTAAACTGTATTAAATCGTCAAATCATAGTTAGAATAAACAGCTATAACGCGTCTTATTGTCAAGGAGTTAATATGGTTTGTGGGGAAAGGGAAGAAGGGGGAAGTGAGCTAGTGGTTCGGCATCAGACTGTTGAGATGTAAATAAGTGTAAAGGACAGTTAACAGGGAAGTGTACGAGTAGTCTGTTCACTAACATATATACAGTTAATGTATATATTATGTTTGCCGCTGATTTATCGACACAATTTGAATAATCATGAAACTACTATGTCTGTGCATCATAGGCATGCCAAGTGTTCATAATTAACAATATTGTTAGGTACAAAATGTTCAGAGTAGTTGAGTAATCAAGATGCAAACGTGACAATTTACCGCCTTCTGGAAATAAACATACTTTTGGGCAAAAATCATGACCAGTTAGGTGTCATAATTGTAACTCGGAAAGGTGCTAGAGCAAATGGACAGTACATTTCTATACCTATTTCCTGGTTGACTCTTCTCAAATTGTATAAATGCCAGCTCGATTATTCTAGAGTTTCTTAAGTTAGGGGTCAAAATGTATTTTCAAGTTTTATTGGATATTATGTTTAAATGATGCCATATTTTTCACGTTCACAGGACAGGCAGCAATATAGACAACGCATTAGTCATAAATGTACCGAACCATCAACATTATTAGTTCTATACTGTCTTATTACTGTAACTATTTAGGGATATAATACAGTTAGCCCCTTGAGTATCTCATGCGATTTAGCAGTGTATATTGGCTATTATTAGACAATATTATACAGCCTAGGAAGGATCTATGGGAATTAAAAGGGTTAAGACTTTTTCAATCAACCCTCTGACTTCAATATACCCTTCCTAATCTGAATAGAATCGTCTAATAATATCAATAACACAGAGAAGAAGTGTGTCAACGATCCTCCGAGGGTTATGAACCCGTAATATTTAATACAGTTTTGGAAACTAATTATTTACGATGTGGATTTTACGGATATATAGTGTAGATTATAGGTTGCCTTGGTGTAGTTACGGATATATAGTGTAGATTATAGGTTGCCTTGGTGTAGTTACGGATATATAGTGTAGATTATAGGTTGCCTTGGTGTAGTTACGGATATATAGTGTAGATTATAGGTTGCCTTGGTGTAGTTACGGATATAGTGTAGATTATAGGTTGCCTTGGTGTAGTTACGGATATATAGTGTAGATTATAGGTTGCCTTGGTGTAGTTACGGATATATAGTGTAGATTATAGGTTGCCTTGGTGTAGTTACGGATATATAGTGTAGATTATAGGTTGCCTTGGTGTAGTTACGGATATATAGTGTAGATTATAGGTTGCCTTGGTGTAGTTACGGATATATAGTGTAGATTATAGGTTGCCTTGGTGTAGTTACGGATATATAGTGTAGATTATAGGTTGCCTTGGTGTAGTTACGGATATATAGTGTAGATTATAGGTTGCCTTGGTGTAGTTACGGATATATAGTGTAGATTATAGGTTGCCTTGGTGTAGTTACGGATATATAGTGTAGATTATAGGTTGCCTTGGTGTAGTTACGGATATATAGTGTAGATTATAGGTTGCCTTGGTGTAGTTACGGATATATAGTGTAGATTATAGGTTGCCTTGGTGTAGTTACGGATATATAGTGTAGATTATAGGTTGCCTTGGTGTAGTTACGGATATATAGTGTAGATTATAGGTTGCCTTGGTGTAGTTACGGATATATAGTGTAGATTATAGGTTGCCTTGGTGTAGTTACGGATATATAGTGTAGATTATAGGTTGCCTTGGTGTAGTTACGGATATATAGTGTAGATTATAGGTTGCCTTGGTGTAGTTACGGATATATAGTGTAGATTATAGGTTGCCTTGGTGTAGTTACGGATATATAGTGTAGATTATAGGTTGCCTTGGTGTAGTTACGGATATATAGTGTAGATTATAGGTTGCCTTGGTGTAGTTACGGATATATAGTGTAGATTATAGGTTGCCTTGGTGTAGTTACGGATATATAGTGTAGATTATAGGTTGCCTTGGTGTAGTTACGGATATATAGTGTAGATTATAGGTTGCCTTGGTGTAGTTACGGATATATAGTGTAGATTATAGGTTGCCTTGGTGTAGTTACGGATATATAGTGTAGATTATAGGTTGCCTTGGTGTAGTTACGGATATATAGTGTAGATTATAGGTTGCCTTGGTGTAGTTACGGATATATAGTGTAGATTATAGGTTGCCTTGGTGTAGTTACGGATATATAGTGTAGATTATAGGTTGCCTTGGTGTAGTTACGGATATATAGTGTAGATTATAGGTTGCCTTGGTGTAGTTACGGATATATAGTGTAGATTATAGGTTGCCTTGGTGTAGTTACGGATATATAGTGTAGATTATAGGTTGCCTTGGTGTAGTTACGGATATATAGTGTAGATTATAGGTTGCCTTGGTGTAGTTACGGATATATAGTGTAGATTATAGGTTGCCTTGGTGTAGTTACGGATATATAGTGTAGATTATAGGTTGCCTTGGTGTAGTTACGGATATATAGTGTAGATTATAGGTTGCCTTGGTGTAGTTACGGATATATAGTGTAGATTATAGGTTGCCTTGGTGTAGTTACGGATATATAGTGTAGATTATAGGTTGCCTTGGTGTAGTTACGGATATATAGTGTAGATTATAGGTTGCCTTGGTGTAGTTACGGATATATAGTGTAGATTATAGGTTGCCTTGGTGTAGTTACGGATATATAGTGTAGATTATAGGTTGCCTTGGTGTAGTTACGGATATATAGTGTAGATTATAGGTTGCCTTGGTGTAGTTACGGATATATAGTGTAGATTATAGGTTGCCTTGGTGTAGTTACGGATATATAGTGTAGATTATAGGTTGCCTTGGTGTAGTTACGGATATATAGTGTAGATTATAGGTTGCCTTGGTGTAGTTACGGATATATAGTGTAGATTATAGGTTGCCTTGGTGTAGTTACGGATATATAGTGTAGATTATAGGTTGCCTTGGTGTAGTTACGGATATATAGTGTAGATTATAGGTTGCCTTGGTGTAGTTACGGATATATAGTGTAGATTATAGGTTGCCTTGGTGTAGTTACGGATATAGTGTAGATTATAGGTTGCCTTGGTGTAGTTACGGATATATAGTGTAGATTATAGGTTGCCTTGGTGTAGTTACGGATATATAGTGTAGATTATAGGTTGCCTTGGTGTAGTTACGGATATATAGTGTAGATTATAGGTTGCCTTGGTGTAGTTACGGATATATAGTGTAGATTATAGGTTGCCTTGGTGTAGTTACGGATATATAGTGTAGATTATAGGTTGCCTTGGTGTAGTTACGGATATATAGTGTAGATTATAGGTTGCCTTGGTGTAGTTACGGATATATAGTGTAGATTATAGGTTGCCTTGGTGTAGTTACGGATATATAGTGTAGATTATAGGTTGCCTTGGTGTAGTTACGGATATATAGTGTAGATTATAGGTTGCCTTGGTGTAGTTACGGATATATAGTGTAGATTATAGGTTGCCTTGGTGTAGTTACGGATATATAGTGTAGATTATAGGTTGCCTTGGTGTAGTTACGGATATATAGTGTAGATTATAGGGTTGCCTTGGTGTAGTTACGGATATATAGTGTAGATTATAGGTTGCCTTGGTGTAGTTACGGATATATAGTGTAGATTATAGGTTGCCTTGGTGTAGTTACGGATATATAGTGTAGATTATAGGTTGCCTTGGTGTAGTTACGGATATATAGTGTAGATTATAGGTTGCCTTGGTGTAGTTACGGATATATAGTGTAGATTATAGGTTGCCTTGGTGTAGTTACGGATATATAGTGTAGATTATAGGTTGCCTTGGTGTAGTTACGGATATATAGTGTAGATTATAGGTTGCCTTGGTGTAGTTACGGATATATAGTGTAGATTATAGGTTGCCTTGGTGTAGTTACGGATATATAGTGTAGATTATAGGTTGCCTTGGTGTAGTTACGGATATATAGTGTAGATTATAGGTTGCCTTGGTGTAGTTACGGATATATAGTGTAGATTATAGGTTGCCTTGGTGTAGTTACGGATATATAGTGTAGATTATAGGTTGCCTTGGTGTAGTTACGGATATATAGTGTAGATTATAGGTTGCCTTGGTGTAGTTACGGATATATAGTGTAGATTATAGGTTGCCTTGGTGTAGTTACGGATATATAGTGTAGATTATAGGTTGCCTTGGTGTAGTTACGGATATATAGTGTAGATTATAGGTTGCCTTGGTGTAGTTACGGATATATAGTGTAGATTATAGGTTGCCTTGGTGTAGTTACGGATATATAGTGTAGATTATAGGTTGCCTTGGTGTAGTTACGGATATATAGTGTAGATATAGGTTGCCTTGGTGTAGTTACGGATATATAGTGTAGATTATAGGTTGCCTTGGTGTAGTTACGGATATATAGTGTAGATTATAGGTTGCCTTGGTGTAGTTACGGATATATAGTGTAGATTATAGGTTGCCTTGGTGTAGTTACGGATATATAGTGTAGATTATAGGTTGCCTTGGTGTAGTTACGGATATATAGTGTAGATTATAGGTTGCCTTGGTGTAGTTACGGATATATAGTGTAGATTATAGGTTGCCTTGGTGTAGTTACGGATATATAGTGTAGATTATAGGTTGCCTTGGTGTAGTTACGGATATATAGTGTAGATTATAGGTTGCCTTGGTGTAGTTACGGATATATAGTGTAGATTATAGGTTGCCTTGGTGTAGTTACGGATATATAGTGTAGATTATAGGTTGCCTTGGTGTAGTTACGGATATATAGTGTAGATTATAGGTTGCCTTGGTGTAGTTACGGATATATAGTGTAGATTATAGGTTGCCTTGGTGTAGTTACGGATATATAGTGTAGATTATAGGTTGCCTTGGTGTAGTTACGGATATATAGTGTAGATTATAGGTTGCCTTGGTGTAGTTACGGATATATAGTGTAGATTATAGGTTGCCTTGGTGTAGTTACGGATATATAGTGTAGATTATAGGTTGCCTTGGTGTAGTTACGGATATATAGTGTAGATTATAGGTTGCCTTGGTGTAGTTACGGATATATAGTGTAGATTATAGGTTGCCTTGGTGTAGTTACGGATATATAGTGTAGATTATAGGTTGCCTTGGTGTAGTTACGGATATATAGTGTAGATTATAGGTTGCCTTGGTGTAGTTACGGATATATAGTGTAGATTATAGGTTGCCTTGGTGTAGTTACGGATATATAGTGTAGATTATAGGTTGCCTTGGTGTAGTTACGGATATATAGTGTAGATTATAGGTTGCCTTGGTGTAGTTACGGATATATAGTGTAGATTATAGGTTGCCTTGGTGTAGTTACGGATATATAGTGTAGATTATAGGTTGCCTTGGTGTAGTTACGGATATATAGTGTAGATTATAGGTTGCCTTGGTGTAGTTACGGATATATAGTGTAGATTATAGGTTGCCTTGGTGTAGTTACGGATATATAGTGTAGATTATAGGTTGCCTTGGTGTAGTTACGGATATATAGTGTAGATTATAGGTTGCCTTGGTGTAGTTACGGATATATAGTGTAGATTATAGGTTGCCTTGGTGTAGTTACGGATATATAGTGTAGATTATAGGTTGCCTTGGTGTAGTTACGGATATATAGTGTAGATTATAGGTTGCCTTGGTGTAGTTACGGATATATAGTGTAGATTATAGGTTGCCTTGGTGTAGTTACGGATATATAGTGTAGATTATAGGTTGCCTTGGTGTAGTTACGGATATATAGTGTAGATTATAGGTTGCCTTGGTGTAGTTACGGATATATAGTGTAGATTATAGGTTGCCTTGGTGTAGTTACGGATATATAGTGTAGATTATAGGTTGCCTTGGTGTAGTTACGGATATATAGTGTAGATTATAGGTTGCCTTGGTGTAGTTACGGATATATAGTGTAGATTATAGGTTGCCTTGGTGTAGTTACGGATATATAGTGTAGATTATAGGTTGCCTTGGTGTAGTTACGGATATATAGTGTAGATTATAGGTTGCCTTGGTGTAGTTACGGATATATAGTGTAGATTATAGGTTGCCTTGGTGTAGTTACGGATATATAGTGTAGATTATAGGTTGCCTTGGTGTAGTTACGGATATATAGTGTAGATTATAGGTTGCCTTGGTGTAGTTACGGATATATAGTGTAGATTATAGGTTGCCTTGGTGTAGTTACGGATATAGTGTAGATTATAGGTTGCCTTGGTGTAGTTACGGATATATAGTGTAGATTATAGGTTGCCTTGGTGTAGTTACGGATATATAGTGTAGATTATAGGTTGCCTTGGTGTAGTTACGGATATATAGTGTAGATTATAGGTTGCCTTGGTGTAGTTACGGATATATAGTGTAGATTATAGGTTGCCTTGGTGTAGTTACGGATATATAGTGTAGATTATAGGTTGCCTTGGTGTAGTTACGGATATATAGTATATAGTGTAGATTATAGGTTGCCTTGGTGTAGTTACGGATATATAGTGTAGATTATAGGTTGCCTTGGTGTAGTTACGGATATATAGTGTAGATTATAGGTTGCCTTGGTGTAGTTACGGATATATAGTGTAGATATAGGTTGCCTTGGTGTAGTTACGGATATATAGTGTAGATTATAGGTTGCCTTGGTGTAGTTACGGATATATAGTGTAGATTATAGGTTGCCTTGGTGTAGTTACGGATATATAGTGTAGATTATAGGTTGCCTTGGTGTAGTTACGGATATATAGTGTAGATTATAGGTTGCCTTGGTGTAGTTACGGATATATATAGTGTAGATTATAGGTTGCCTTGGTGTAGTTACGGATATATAGTGTAGATTATAGGTTGCCTTGGTGTAGTTACGGATATATAGTGTAGATTATAGGTTGCCTTGGTGTAGTTACGGATTAATAGTGTAGATTATAGGTTGCCTTGGTGTAGTTACGGATATATAGTGTAGATTATAGGTTGCCTTGGTGTAGTTACGGATATATAGTGTAGATTATAGGTTGCCTTGGTGTAGTTACGGATATATAGTGTAGATTATAGGTTGCCTTGGTGTAGTTACGGATATATAGTGTAGATTATAGGTTGCCTTGGTGTAGTTACGGATATATAGTGTAGATTATAGGTTGCCTTGGTGTAGTTACGGATATATAGTGTAGATTATAGGTTGCCTTGGTGTAGTTACGGATATATAGTGTAGATTATAGGTTGCCTTGGTGTAGTTACGGATATATAGTGTAGATTATAGGTTGCCTTGGTGTAGTTACGGATATATAGTGTAGATTATAGGTTGCCTTGGTGTAGTTACGGATATATAGTGTAGATTATAGGTTGCCTTGTTGTAGTTTAGTGTAGATTATAGGTTGCCTGGTGTAGTGTTACGGATATAGTGTAGATTATAGATATAGGTTGCCTTGGTGTAGTTACGGATATAGTGTAGATTATAGGTTGCCTTGGTGTAGTTACGGATATATAGTGTAGATTATAGGTTGCCTTGGTGTAGTTACGGATATATAGTGTAGATTATAGGTTGCCTTGGTGTAGTTACGGATATATAGTGTAGATTATAGGTTGCCTTGGTGTAGTTACGGATATATAGTGTAGATTATAGGTTGCCTTGGTGTAGTTACGGATATATAGTGTAGATTATAGGTTGGCCTGGTGTAGTTACGGATATATAGTGTAGATTATAGGTTGCCTTGGTGTAGTTACGGATATATAGTGTAGATTATAGGTTGCCTTGGTGTAGTTACGGATATATAGTGTAGATTATAGGTTGCCTTGGTGTAGTTACGGATATATAGTGTAGATTATAGGTTGCCTTGGTGTAGTTACGGATATATAGTGTAGATTATAGGTTGCCTTGGTGTAGTTACGGATATATAGTGTAGATTATAGGTTGCCTTGGTGTAGTTACGGATATATAGTGTAGATTATAGGTTGCCTTGGTGTAGTTACGGATATATAGTGTAGATTATAGGTTGCCTTGGTGTAGTTACGGATATATAGTGTAGATTATAGGTTGCCTTGGTGTAGTTACGGATATATAGTGTAGATTATAGGTTGCCTTGGTGTAGTTACGGATATATAGTGTAGATTATAGGTTGCCTTGGTGTAGTTACGGATATATAGTGTAGATTATAGGTTGCCTTGGTGTAGTTACGGATATATAGTGTAGATTATAGGTTGCCTTGGTGTAGTTACGGATATATAGTGTAGATTATAGGTTGCCTTGGTGTAGTTACGGATATATAGTGTAGATTATAGGTTGCCTTGGTGTAGTTACGGATATATAGTGTAGATTATAGGTTGCCTTGGTGTAGTTACGGATATATAGTGTAGATTATAGGTTGCCTTGGTGTAGTTACGGATATATAGTGTAGATTATAGGTTGCCTTGGTGTAGTTACGGATATATAGTGTAGATTATAGGTTGCCTTGGTGTAGTTACGGATATATAGTGTAGATTATAGGTTGCCTTGGTGTAGTTACGGATATATAGTGTAGATTATAGGTTGCCTTGGTGTAGTTACGGATATATAGTGTAGATTATAGGTTGCCTTGGTGTAGTTACGGATATATAGTGTAGATTATAGGTTGCCTTGGTGTAGTTACGGATATATAGTGTAGATTATAGGTTGCCTTGGTGTAGTTACGGATATATAGTGTAGATTATAGGTTGCCTTGGTGTAGTTACGGATATATAGTGTAGATTATAGGTTGCCTTGGTGTAGTTACGGATATATAGTGTAGATTATAGGTTGCCTTGGTGTAGTTACGGATATATAGTGTAGATTATAGGTTGCCTTGGTGTAGTTACGGATATATAGTGTAGATTATAGGTTGCCTTGGTGTAGTTACGGATATATAGTGTAGATTATAGGTTGCCTTGGTGTAGTTACGGATATATAGTGTAGATTATAGGTTGCCTTGGTGTAGTTACGGATATATAGTGTAGATTATAGGTTGCCTTGGTGTAGTTACGGATATATAGTGTAGATTATAGGTTGCCTTGGTGTAGTTACGGATATATAGTGTAGATTATAGGTTGCCTTGGTGTAGTTACGGATATATAGTGTAGATTATAGGTTGCCTTGGTGTAGTTACGGATATATAGTGTAGATTATAGGTTGCCTTGGTGTAGTTACGGATATATAGTGTAGATTATAGGTTGCCTTGGTGTAGTTACGGATATATAGTGTAGATTATAGGTTGCCTTGGTGTAGTTACGGATATATAGTGTAGATTATAGGTTGCCTTGGTGTAGTTACGGATATATAGTGTAGATTATAGGTTGCCTTGGTGTAGTTACGGATATATAGTGTAGATTATAGGTTGCCTTGGTGTAGTTACGGATATATAGTGTAGATTATAGGTTGCCTTGGTGTAGTTACGGATATATAGTGTAGATTATAGGTTGCCTTGGTGTAGTTACGGATATATAGTGTAGATTATAGGTTGCCTTGGTGTAGTTACGGATATATAGTGTAGATTATAGGTTGCCTTGGTGTAGTTACGGATATAGTGTAGATTATAGGTTGCCTTGGTGTAGTTACGGATATATAGTGTAGATTATAGGTTGCCTTGGTGTAGTTACGGATATATAGTGTAGATTATAGGTTGCCTTGGTGTAGTTACGGATATATAGTGTAGATTATAGGTTGCCTTGGTGTAGTTACGGATATATAGTGTAGATTATAGGTTGCCTTGGTGTAGTTACGGATATATAGTGTAGATTATAGGTTGCCTTGGTGTAGTTACGGATATATAGTGTAGATTATAGGTTGCCTTGGTGTAGTTACGGATATATAGTGTAGATTATAGGTTGCCTTGGTGTAGTTACGGATATATAGTGTAGATTATAGGTTGCCTTGGTGTAGTTACGGATATATAGTGTAGATTATAGGTTGCCTTGGTGTAGTTACGGATATATAGTGTAGATTATAGGTTGCCTTGGTGTAGTTACGGATATATAGTGTAGATTATAGGTTGCCTTGGTGTAGTTACGGATATATAGTGTAGATTATAGGTTGCCTTGGTGTAGTTACGGATATATAGTGTAGATTATAGGTTGCCTTGGTGTAGTTACGGATATATAGTGTAGATTATAGGTTGCCTTGGTGTAGTTACGGATATATAGTGTAGATTATAGGTTGCCTTGGTGTAGTTACGGATATATAGTGTAGATTATAGGTTGCCTTGGTGTAGTTACGGATATATAGTGTAGATTATAGGTTGCCTTGGTGTAGTTACGGATATATAGTGTAGATTATAGGTTGCCTTGGTGTAGTTACGGATATATAGTGTAGATTATAGGTTGCCTTGGTGTAGTTACGGATATATAGTGTAGATTATAGGTTGCCTTGGTGTAGTTACGGATATATAGTGTAGATTATAGGTTGCCTTGGTGTAGTTACGGATATATAGTGTAGATTATAGGTTGCCTTGGTGTAGTTACGGATATATAGTGTAGATTATAGGTTGCCTTGGTGTAGTTACGGATATATAGTGTAGATTATAGGTTGCCTTGGTGTAGTTACGGATGTAGTGTAGATTATAGGTTGCCTTGGTGTAGTTACGGATATATAGTGTAGATTATAGGTTGCCTTGGTGTAGTTACGGATATATAGTGTAGATTATAGGTTGCCTTGGTGTAGTTACGGATATATAGTGTAGATTATAGGTTGCCTTGGTGTAGTTACGGATATATAGTGTAGATTATAGGTTGCCTTGGTGTAGTTACGGATATATAGTGTAGATTATAGGTTGCCTTGGTGTAGTTACGGATATATAGTGTAGATTATAGGTTGCCTTGGTGTAGTTACGGATATATAGTGTAGATTATAGGTTGCCTTGGTGTAGTTACGGATATATAGTGTAGATTATAGGTTGCCTTGGTGTAGTTACGGATATATAGTGTAGATTATAGGTTGCCTTGGTGTAGTTACGGATATATAGTGTAGATTATAGGTTGCCTTGGTGTAGTTACGGGATATAGTGTAGATTATAGGTTGCCTTGGTGTAGTTACGGATATATAGTGTAGATTATAGGTTGCCTTGGTGTAGTTACGGATATATAGTGTAGATTATAGGTTGCCTTGGTGTAGTTACGGATATATAGTGTAGATTATAGGTTGCCTTGGTGTAGTTACGGATATATAGTGTAGATTATAGGTTGCCTTGGTGTAGTTACGGATATATAGTGTAGATTATAGGTTGCCTTGGTGTAGTTACGGATATATAGTGTAGATTATAGGTTGCCTTGGTGTAGTTACGGATATATAGTGTAGATTATAGGTTGCCTTGGTGTAGTTACGGATATATAGTGTAGATTATAGGTTGCCTTGGTGTAGTTACGGATATATAGTGTAGATTATAGGTTGCCTTGGTGTAGTTACGGATATATAGTGTAGATTATAGGTTGCCTTGGTGTAGTTACGGATATATAGTGTAGATTATAGGTTGCCTTGGTGTAGTTACGGATATATAGTGTAGATTATAGGTTGCCTTGGTGTAGTTACGGATATATAGTGTAGATTATAGGTTGCCTTGGTGTAGTTACGGATATATAGTGTAGATTATAGGTTGCCTTGGTGTAGTTACGGATATATAGTGTAGATTATAGGTTGCCTTGGTGTAGTTACGGATATATAGTGTAGATTATAGGTTGCCTTGGTGTAGTTACGGATATATAGTGTAGATTATAGGTTGCCTTGGTGTAGTTACGGATATATAGTGTAGATTATAGGTTGCCTTGGTGTAGTTACGGATATATAGTGTAGATTATAGGTTGCCTTGGTGTAGTTACGGATATATAGTGTAGATTATAGGTTGCCTTGGTGTAGTTACGGATATATAGTGTAGATTATAGGTTGCCTTGGTGTAGTTACGGATATATAGTGTAGATTATAGGTTGCCTTGGTGTAGTTACGGATATATAGTGTAGATTATAGGTTGCCTTGGTGTAGTTACGGATATATAGTGTAGATTATAGGTTGCCTTGGTGTAGTTACGGATATATAGTGTAGATTAGGTTGCCTTGGTGTAGTTACGGATATAGTGTAGATTATAGGTTGCCTTGGTGTAGTTACGGATATATAGTGTAGATTATAGGTTGCCTTGGTGTAGTTACGGATATATAGTGTAGATTATAGGTTGCCTTGGTGTAGTTACGGATATATAGTGTAGATATAGGTTGCCTTGGTGTAGTTACGGATATATAGTGTAGATTATAGGTTGCCTTGGTGTAGTTACGGATATATAGTGTAGATTATAGGTTGCCTTGGTGTAGTTACGGATATATAGTGTAGATTATAGGTTGCCTTGGTGTAGTTACGGATATATAGTGTAGATTATAGGTTGCCTTGGTGTAGTTACGGATATATAGTGTAGATTATAGGTTGCCTTGGTGTAGTTACGGATATATAGTGTAGATTATAGGTTGCCTTGGTGTAGTTACGGATATATAGTGTAGATTATAGGTTGCCTTGGTGTAGTTACGGATATATAGTGTAGATTATAGGTTGCCTTGGTGTAGTTACGGATATATAGTGTAGATTATAGGTTGCCTTGGTGTAGTTACGGATATATAGTGTAGATTATAGGTTGCCTTGGTGTAGTTACGGATATATAGTGTAGATTATAGGTTGCCTTGGTGTAGTTACGGATATATAGTGTAGATTATAGGTTGCCTTGGTGTAGTTACGGATATATAGTGTAGATTATAGGTTGCCTTGGTGTAGTTACGGATATATAGTGTAGATTATAGGTTGCCTTGGTGTAGTTACGGATATATAGTGTAGATTATAGGTTGCCTTGGTGTAGTTACGGATATATAGTGTAGATTATAGGTTGCCTTGGTGTAGTTACGGATATATAGTGTAGATTATAGGTTGCCTTGGTGTAGTTACGGATATATAGTGTAGATTATAGGTTGCCTTGGTGTAGTTACGGATATATAGTGTAGATTATAGGTTGCCTTGGTGTAGTTACGGATATATAGTGTAGATTATAGGTTGCCTTGGTGTAGTTACGGATATAGTGTAGATTATAGGTTGCCTTGGTGTAGTTACGGATATAGTGTAGATTATAGGTTGCCTTGGTGTAGTTACGGATATATAGTGTAGATTATAGGTTGCCTTGGTGTAGTTACGGATATATAGTGTAGATTATAGGTTGCCTTGGTGTAGTTACGGATATATAGTGTAGATTATAGGTTGCCTTGGTGTAGTTACGGATATATAGTGTAGATTATAGGTTGCCTTGGTGTAGTTACGGATATATAGTGTAGATTATAGGTTGCCTTGGTGTAGTTACGGATATATAGTGTAGATTATAGGTTGCCTTGGTGTAGTTACGGATATATAGTGTAGATTATAGGTTGCCTTGGTGTAGTTACGGATATATAGTGTAGATTATAGGTTGCCTTGGTGTAGTTACGGATATATAGTGTAGATTATAGGTTGCCTTGGTGTAGTTACGGATATAGTGTAGATTATAGGTTGCCTTGGTGTAGTTACGGATATATAGTGTAGATTATAGGTTGCCTTGGTGTAGTTACGGATATATAGTGTAGATTATAGGTTGCCTTGGTGTAGTTACGGATATATAGTGTAGATTATAGGTTGCCTTGGTGTAGTTACGGATATATAGTGTAGATTATAGGTTGCCTTGGTGTAGTTACGGATATATAGTGTAGATTATAGGTTGCCTTGGTGTAGTTACGGATATATAGTGTAGATTATAGGTTGCCTTGGTGTAGTTACGGATATATAGTGTAGATTATAGGTTGCCTTGGTGTAGTTACGGATATATAGTGTAGATTATAGGTTGCCTTGGTGTAGTTACGGATATATAGTGTAGATTATAGGTTGCCTTGGTGTAGTTACGGATATATAGTGTAGATTATAGGTTGCCTCTGTGTAGTTACGGATATATAGTGTAGATTATAGGTTGCCTTGGTGTAGTTACGGATATATAGTGTAGATTATAGGTTGCCTTGGTGTAGTTACGGATATATAGTGTAGATTATAGGTTGCCTTGGTGTAGTTACGGATATATAGTGTAGATTATAGGTTGCCTTGGTGTAGTTACGGATATATAGTGTAGATTATAGGTTGCCTTGGTGTAGTTACGGATATATAGTGTAGATTATAGGTTGCCTTGGTGTAGTTACGGATATATAGTGTAGATTATAGGTTGCCTTGGTGTAGTTACGGATATATAGTGTAGATTATAGGTTGCCTTGGTGTAGTTACGGATATAGTGTAGATTATAGGTTGCCTTGGTGTAGTTACGGATATATAGTGTAGATTATAGGTTGCCTTGGTGTAGTTACGGATATATAGTGTAGATTATAGGTTGCCTTGGTGTAGTTACGGATATAGTGTAGATTATAGGTTGCCTTGGTGTAGTTACGGAGTTATAGTGTAGATTATAGGTTGCCTTGGTGTAGTTACGGATATATAGTGTAGATTATAGGTTGCCTTGGTGTAGTTACGGATATATATTGTAGATTATAGGTTGCCTTGGTGTAGTTACGGATATATAGTGTAGATTATAGGTTGCCTTGGTGTAGTTACGGATATATAGTGTAGATTATAGGTTGCCTTGGTGTAGTTACGGATATATAGTGTAGATTATAGGTTGCCTTGGTGTAGTTACGGATATATAGTGTAGATTATAGGTTGCCTTGGTGTAGTTACGGATATATAGTGTAGATTATAGGTTGCCTTGGTGTAGTTACGGATATATAGTGTAGATTATAGGTTGCCTTGGTGTAGTTACGGATATATAGTGTAGATTATAGGTTGCCTTGGTGTAGTTACGGATATATAGTGTAGATTATAGGTTGCCTTGGTGTAGTTAGGGATATATAGTGTAGATTATAGGTTGCCTTGGTGTAGTTACGGATATATATTGTAGATTATAGGTTGCCTTGGTGTAGTTACGGATATATAGTGTAGATTATAGGTTGCCTTGGTGTAGTTACGGATAAAGTGTAGATTATAGGTTGCCTTGGTGTAGTTACGGATATATAGTGTAGATTATAGGTTGCCTTGGTGTAGTTACGGATATATAGTGTAGATTATAGGTTGCCTTGGTGTAGTTACGGATATAGTGTAGATTATAGGTTGCCTTGGTGTAGTTACGGATATATAGTGTAGATTATAGGTTGCCTTGGTGTAGTTACGGATATATAGTGTAGATTATAGGTTGCCTTGGTGTAGTTACGGATATATAGTGTAGATTATAGGTTGCCTTGGTGTAGTTAGTGGCACGCTCTGCTCACAATCATTTGATCCTGGGCAGGTGGAAATGCTTTAGCAATCTCTTTATATTCGATGCGTCCGTTCACCTAGCAATAAATACGATTCTGGAGTAAGTGGACATTTGTGACGTCCTTTCTACGGTAATTTATGTATGTATATACTCAGCAGGCACATACCCCATAGCTGGGGGTGGCTGACTCGAGACAGAGACCGAACAGAAACATTTAAAGTTCCAATTATTAGGGCCCGGGTCCCCTTTCTCCGTCTCGTCTTGTAGGTGAAGTCTACAATGGGAAGAAGCTTCCTTGCCTCCGGCCCCCAGAAGGACAAGTAGGGCAGTAAAAGAGACAGACAGAAACGGCTAAGGTTGGGCTAATAATCTGTGGTAAAGTTTTCAGAGCGATGCTGAATTGTCTGGAAGAACTACTGGTTAATAATGAACCTAACGAAGATCTTAAATTATATTATTAAATAATTTTCATTAGCCTATAATTATATGTGTTATTATTATTATTATTATTATTATTATTAAAAGAAATTAGACAAATGCAAAGTAAAAGAAAAATATATAGGCCTACATAAATTAAAGTTTGTTTCTTTTAAGTATCACCAAATAGCCCAGCTATATACAAAGGGAAAGCTATAACGATAATGAATGTGAGGAGTGACCCTAATATATCTGAGAGAGAGAGTGTGTGTGTCTAGCAGGTACCTAATGAGCTCATTATATGTCTGATATGGAAAATAGGAGAGGGAAAGTGGCATTCTTTGGTTAATTAAGATACCATAAGGGTATGGCTATGGAAATACATACTCAAATAAAGCGTAGAATTAATAAAATACCTCCCCCACCCTCTTTGAACCAACACTTAATATGAGTAAGTATTTCCATAGTCCTATCCTACTGTATATATACAATATATATATATATATATTTTTTTTTTTCTTCTCCACATATCTCTGTAAAGCTTAAACAATGCCCCTAAGACCACCCTTCGAGGTAAAGTTGTACAGTTTTCGGTAGAAAATGTTCCATCCGAAAGCCTGTTCCTACTGAATTACAGGCTTGATATCGCTCGCCAGCAAAACAAAAACAATGACAAATAAAAATAGAAATAAATAAAGGCACGATAAATCTTTGTATTGATATAATAATGGGGTGAATGGTCTTAACAATCGCTAAGCTAATGGAGCTAAATTCTTATAATCGCAAAACTATTGCAGTTAGTTAAGAAGAAACGTATACGGTGTTCGGCCCAACTGTCATTAACTGGATGGAAAGCTATACTGGATGTATGATACATATGCCTTTTGTTAGTCAGTAATTATGTTTTTACATTAAATTTTGACAATCCAGATGGTTAATGGATGTTTCTCATGTATTCTCATAACGATTTTAATACTTTCAATATAGCATTTACGAATAGAACATATTAATTAACAATTGCCAGGTATTCAAATGACTAGAATGAAAATGAAAATCATATGAAAAACATGTAACAACTTTCTGGATTGTGTTAATAGAATGCGAACCTGCCATCTCGGACCGACAATAGGTATTATGTTAAGGGGGGTCACATTTTGTTTTTTTGTATCTTTCTCTCCTTTTCTCTCTTTCCCTGACTTGTATCCATTCGGCCCCATTAAGCCAACTGTTTTAAGACGTTTATCCCCATTCTGGTGTCGATTTCTTCCTGGCGAGCGATAGCCAGCCAATTTCCCCGGCTTCGCCGGAGAAATTTTTCTATCGAAAAATTTACAAAATTAGCTTGCTGCCAATACAAAAATATATACATGTTGGCTCGCTACCGCTCGTCAGGAAAATATTGACACCTGGATGGGGGTAAGCATCTTAAAACAGTTGGCTGAATGGGGCCGAATGGATACAAGCCAAAGAGAGGGGGAGAGAAAGAGAAAACAAAGCGAGGTGGGCTCCCTTAATACATGAACGAGTTAATGAATACATGAACGAGTACCTGCTCGTTAACTCGTCTGATGAGGAGAGACGGGGATTGGTTGTTCTTGCGACATTAGAAAGTCGAACTGGAAATGATTAAACGAAAAGGGACAAATCTACATGTGCAATAATCAATACAAGTACTTGAAATTAATGTGGCTACAGATTAATCTTAATTCAATGGTCCTGTATCTATGACCTCAACTATTATATTTCCAAATAGCTTACATGGTTATAAGTGTTAAGATTTATTGGACATACATTAAAGTTAATTAATGGTAGTGAAATATGGTCCTAAGTGGTAAACTGTTAACTTTCACTGTCCAGCAGGGATATATACTGATATATATATATATATATATATATTATATATATATTATTGCGTGATTTTTATATCCGTTTAGCTATTGGTTGAGGTGAGTTCTTTCAAGACTGGAGATTTCAGAGTTCATACAATACATGCATAGAAGCAAAGTATAGAGGATATACTGTATATATATATACAGTATATAACACTGAGATAATATTTTAAGAACAGTTTATTTATCTTAAGCTCTTAGCACATATATATCAAAGATTATATTGATACAAAGTATATAGGTTAGTTTATACAAACATAAAGATTACTCTTCTAGTACGATCGAGGATCTAGAAGGAGCTCAGGCATATAATAGTTAAGCTTGGCGGGCCTCGTTATATAAATACACACTCATATAGTTATGAAGATACTGAAGCGTTGAATACTATTTATGTGTTGATTTAATATTTAAATGTGATAACTAAGTTAACCCGCTGAGCCCCAGCTAGTTATTAATAAATGTACCACCAGGGCCCAGCAGGTTTTGATTTTTTTTTCTCCAGAAACAATAGCGAATGGGTTAGGAATGAATAAACAAAAAAAAAAATAGTCAAAAAGTGCAAAAAATGGTCCTACAGAGCCCCCGAAAATGGATTTTACGAGAGTAAAAAATTGAAGGCCCCCAAAAAACATGTTTTTGCGCGCTCACGCGCACGTGGTTGGACTTTGAGAGTTTTCAACCATCGGCATTGGTGCGTGGGATATTTACACAATTCCCATACAAATCTGAGCCCTCTAGGTGCTATAGGACCGGAGTAATTGGGACTGGAGTGACACTGACACAAACGTTGCGTCGCTGGGTTCTGGTGATCGAACATTGCCGACGCAACACGTGCGACGCTGGGATCCAGCGGGTTAACACTTAATGGACGAAGTTATATTCTGAGTCAATACACTGGACTCTAACTTATTGCTGTCACCTTGCGCACTGGTGAGAATTTGACAGTGTCAATTTTAGGGACTCTAACATTGTATACACAGTTGGAATTTTGGTGGAGTTAGTATGGGACTCTAACATTTTAATGTCACTTGGCGCACTGGTGAGAATTTGGTAGAGTAAATTTTAGGGACTCTAACTTTGCACGCACAGATGGAATTTTGGCAGAGTCAATATGGGACTCTAACTTTTTACTATCACCTTGCGCACTGGTGAAAATTTGGCAGAGTCGATTTTAGGGACTCTAACTTATTATACCTCGTCACTGGTATCAACGTCTTCTTCAGTTTTCATATAATAACTCCAATCGTGGACACTTGGAATGAATGAGTTTTCAAGGGGGGCAGCTTGTAGTCTTCTGAGTCTCCGTTGGGCCGTCCAGGATGGCCTGTCGTATGAAGTAGTAAGTTACAGATGGATTAATGAACGTGGGGTCTTAAATGTGGCTCCGTAAATATATAAATATATTTGGGCACCTCATCGGACGAACGTGAGTATACATAGCGTAAAGCTTAGGGATACTCGACTATCCTGACCTTTATATTAATCGTTGATGAAGTTCTGTTCAGGTACTCTTGAATTAGGATCTCAATTATAGTGCCCCACTTATGACGAGTTGGCAATATATCGGGCTAACGCGAGGAGACAATATGGCTATGGCCACTCTTGTCTTCTCGACTACCACTGATCTTTATAAGAGGTTCAAAGAACTCGGGATGGTGTTTAAACCTTTTAGTTGTAGAAGTCCAATAGTATGCTACAGACTAATACACCAAGGACGTCTATTTGCAGAGTGCCAGTTACGGTATCTCGCAAGACCCTAAACTACACAAGTGACTTTGGAATGCCAACTTCCACTTGGTAGTCTTACTTGAGTGCGGGTTTAATAATAACATTTGAAGTGTGGATATTCCCTCGTACATCTGCCTTCTATTACTAAAGGTGCAGCCTATTAATATTATCAATATTAGTGATGGTATGCCAACTACTAATAACGATCCCTCAATAGGGAAAGTGGCTCCTCAGACCTGTGGGACTCGGTATGCCCGATGGTCACCAACTGAATGGGAGGGTAATTTTAGGACTTTGTAAGTTGGTATGCCAACACTTATGAAGCCCTGAAATTGCTTGTCCTGATCAGTTTTCTCCAGCATAGTGACGACTTAGGCTGATGTGTACAGGTATGGGTGTATGGGAGCATGCAGGTCACAAGTGCGGTCAGGGTTAATCTGGGGGATTAGGGAGGACCCTCTAGAAACTGGTATTCAAGGATTTTGACCCTTTGGTGTAGGAAGGGCGTAAGTGCTTACTCCTTTGATGGGTGTGGGAGTCCTTCTCATCTTGGCTGAACACTCTCGTCCTTTTCTGTGTTTGTTGTGAACAGTAGGAGATTTTAATGTTCTTCCCTGGTGTACTAGGGTATCCGGTATTAATAGCGGAAACTCAGGCTTGTCTGCTGGCGGCTGCCACTGGTGTATTATTATTTTCCTTTGTAATTTGAAGGACCCTGGGTACACGTGCTGTTTCCCTGGGTGCGTATTTCCTGGTTGATATTTCCTCCTTTTCTCCTGTCTTCTGGTTTCTCTTCTTCTCTTGTTCTACGGTTCGTTGATGACTGTGGGGCACTTTGGGAATACGGGGCATGTTAGTTATTTTGGGATGTAGGGCTTGTTCTCCTTTACTTTGTTTTTCTTCTGTTTCCCCTTGGCTGGTACACTTTCTTAAAGGTGTCCATCCATCTTGCTGTCTTCTAAGGTGGTCGCCATTTTGCTGTCTTGTTCTTTTTTCTTGTTGAGTTTCTCAACTTCCTCTTTTTCCTGTTGTTGTATGGAAGTATTTCCTTGTGGGTGTCTGAAAGTCTTCCTTGGTTGGTGTGCGGAAGTCTTCTTTATTTTTGCTACCGGGTATTTCAATATATATTGAAAGATATATGCAGACCCCCGTAGACCCTCTGCAGACCCCGTAATCCTGCGTTAATCTCTAACCATTTTGGTAAGATGATCCTCAGGGTATTAGAGTGTTGAGCCTATAATTGGGCTTTGTAATTGGGGTTATGTGGGACAGGGATCTGCCTTGCTTAGGCCAATCGGCTTTCTGCAGACTCCCATTTTCTTATGTTCTTATGTTCTTATATACTGTACATATACATATATATATATATATATATATATATATATATATATATATATATATATATACGGTATATATATATATCAGTACTTTAATTTTGGGCCAGCTCCGTAAAATATTTCACTACGAATAAATATTCCTAAGTTACCTGTTAGACTGGCAACAAGATTATTCTAAATCAGTATTAAAACAAAGTCCCTTCTTCTTACTCATTATTTATTAACGGTGCACAATGTTTAAGATTTCATGGTGTTCCTGTTCTAATTTAATCTATTTGTATGGTAATATATGTAATACAAACATAAATAAATAAATATATAAATGAACAACATTTTACAAAATGAATTGTTCCATGCATCCATTTCTGTTTGTTTCCGTTTAGGTTAGTCTGCGTTTAAATATGTCTCATTTATGCCCTTAGATGACAATATACTAAAAAGTATAAGTATGTAAAGATGGGGGACATACGCTTCGCTTGGCCGAGGCTCTCATCTCCTAAATATTGTCCTTTGGATGGTAGATATCTTGTGCAAATTATCAAGCCTGGTGCATAGGGGCTACAACATAGTATCCAATATATCACAGTTTTCTTCCCTGGATGGGACGTCACAAATGTCCACTAACTCCAGGTTCCTATTTACTGCTAGGTGAACAAAGGTGTAGGGTGTAAGAAGTCTGCTCACCCGCCTTGCCCTGCCCGGTAATACAACCCAGAACCTTTCGATTGTCAGTCTAACGCATTACCAATGCGTTACAGGTCACCATATATATATATATATATATATATATAATATATAAATACCAAGTTGGGAATACCTCTGAGAGTCTAAACATTATTTGTTTTGACTACAAGATGTGCTTCGTTGAATAAGAATTCAGTTTCGAAAAAATGCATTTTAATTTACTGATGTTCATGTTTTCTATTACATAATTATTTAATTGATCAAGCTGTCAAGCGATTAAACGTCACCCACTTCCAGTAATTTTATTCATCAGATAGATTCGCTCAAAAGTTGTGAAACATTAAACAACGATTTTTCCATAAATGTATGTCCATACATTTATGTATTTATCTTTAATTTCATTTTCTTTATACTTTTTGTGTCATAATATGTTTGGACTGCTTCGTGTCGCAACACTGCTCCTTCCCTCTCTCCTCTTTCTCTTTTAGACATTTATATTTTAATGGTTATGTATCGTTGAACAAACACCCACTTCCATCCCCAGTTATACTGTATTTATGACCGCGTACGTCTTTCTGTCCAGTTGTTTTGTGTTGTGGCTTTCTGATGTCGCAACAATACCTCACTTCCGCCTCTCCCCTTTAACCTTTACAAACAGACGGCGATTTTGTTTATAAATAGATATATGTACAGTAAATGATATATATATATATATATATATATATATATATATATATATATATATAATTGTATGCAGCAAAACTAATGAGCCCGTTTTTGATCAGATCACGTTCTCAAGAGTTCGTGTTGTTCCCACCTTGCTAATAGGCACAATGGATGGCGATAGTACGATTATGTGTATCATGGTGTACACGGAATGTACCCAACATATGTGTTTATATGTATGTATGTTTATCCTATGTGTAATGGATTTAGTATAATTTGAAAGAAAGATTATGTGTATCATGTTCTCCAGTGAAATTACCCAAGTTTATTTTGAAAGCAGGATTGTGTGTAGCATATTACCCACTGAAGTTATCCAACACATATATACAGAATTTTATTCATGTATATTTTACAAGTATTATTTGTGTAATGTGTAATAATAATTTAAGTAATTTCAGTAATTTGTGTACCATATTGTCCCAGTGAAAGTAATTCAAATAATAGATCTCTTAAATTTACCACATACAGGTATATTTATATTTGTAGATTTAATCTGTCGTCGTGATGGTTGTTATGATAGTTTGTTTTATTGTTATTGAGAGATTTGATTGCTTTTGCCATTTCTGGGCAATATAATTTTAGTTCACCACCTAGACCAAAACGTCTCCCTAGACCCCATAAATAAGATCCTCCAAACCCCCTTAAAGCTAGATATGTACATTTTATGATAGTAGAAAATGTCCTCCAAATTTGCAGGCTTGCTATCATTCACCTAGACAAATTAACACCTAAATGGGGGTGATAAAGTGTTTTATAATCGCCAAATTAATGAGATAATACGTCTTAACATTACCAAACTAGTGGAGTGCAAGATGAGAGGAGGGCGAAAGGGGTGGATGTAAAATAACCCACCTTGCACCAGATAGGGTTAAGACCGTGTATATAATTGTAATACAAATTCCAATTCGTTATATGTCGTCATACATAAACAACACATTCGTTATATGTCGTCATACATAAACATATCTATAATTGGTAAAGATCGTATTGTTATTGGAAACTGTACTGAGAAGATTATGTATGGACACTACTGTATTCTGTGCTTTATAATTAGGCCAGAAATGCTTAACTCTAATCACTAGAACTAAAAAAGGACTAGAGTAAGCGAGCTAATATTTATACAATTTGGGAAGAGTCAGCATGGGAATAGGTGTGAAAATATACAGCCCATTTGCTTCATCCATGTTTGTGTTACACAGGTTAGGGGTAAGATTTCTAGCCTAATTAACATATATAATATAGATTATGTTAATGGTATTAGGCTTTTGTATTTATTTCAGAATATTGCTTTGTATACGGCAGGTGTGGTCCATAACACTATCTGCTACGACGTCTTGGGAGTTATTATGATTTCTATCTATTGATTGTTTTGATAGCTTTTGCTGTTTTCAAGCAATGTGTTTTTAGTTTACCCCCAAGACTAAGACAGGCGCCTCCCCAGACCCCATTCAAACTTAAAAACACCCCTAGACCCCTTCATAGGTAAATATGTGCATTTTTCGGTAGACAAATTTCCTAGCCGAAAGCTGATTTTTCTTAAGTTGTATGCTCATACTCGGTCGCCCAGAAGATACAACGACACCTGAATGGGCTGAGACATATTATAATCGAAATGTTTAAAATGTCCAAACTAATGAAGGGAAACAGGATGGGTCCACGACAGTCCGCATCACACCAGATAGGGTTAACACCTTGCCTCCGATATGTTCACTCTAGGCTGAAATTATGGAAGTGTATAAATTAAGCTAAAATAAACTACGTCGTCAGATTGAAAGAGTATAATTTCATTATATATATATATATATATATATATATATATATATATATATATATACTGAAGAGAAACGCCAGGGCGTGATAGAAGAGCACGTTCATTTTGTCTATATTTATTGCAACGTTTCAGAGACACTTACTCCATCGTCAGGCAAATCTAAAAGTAACAGATACACACACTTGTAAGAAAACAGTAGTATCATAGTGAATTACAATAATTTCATAAAGCCTAAAAAAAATTACTTAGTAAGAAAATATGAAGAAAGACTATGGTAAACCTCCTTCATTCCAATTTCATACAAAATAAATCTCAAATCTACACTAGTCACGAGAGTCTTCCTATTATGTTCAAATTACCTTAGCCTCGACTCTGAATTCAAATTTCTAAGAAAGACCCTATTCAGCAAAGGTTTTAATACTAAATTCATTGACTCCTACATTGGCAAACAATAATTGCAACAGCTCCTCCATCCTAAGGAACACCTCACCACAGTAAAGCGAGCTATATTGTATTTCCCTATTTCTTTCACGGGTAAAAGCAGTTTCTCATTAAAGAACAAACTCAATAAACTCTTAAATGAATTCTAGTTAAGAAGTTAGGATGAGCACCTCGGCAACGAGCAGAATAGAGTACGCATCAAATTCAGGTTTGACTTAATTAACCCCTTGAAGATTATGCCGCAATTTGACAATTTATTCTGGCTATCATTTCACACTGCTTAGGAAAGAGTTGTGGGAATGAAAAGGGTAAAGACTATCTCATTTAACCCTCTGACTTCCATATATCCTTCCTAATAAGAATATAATCTTCTAATAATAGCCAGAAAACAGGAAACAACTGCGTCATCGTATGTTTTAAGGGTTAAGTTACGTTTCACTTGCAGCTTTAAAGGGAAACGTGGCCAATATAGTCCTTCTCTTCAAATGGGGGTTTATATCCATTTGTGCATTATTTAGTTCACCAGTTCAACGCTTTAAAGTCTTGCTGTACATTTATAATTGTTAACTTTGTATTCTTCATATAAGACACATTATTCAGTATTAGGTCAATAATTGGAAGATATATATGTACTTTATGTATGTTTAGGACTGCTTATTGCGCGCGCTCTCTCTCTCTCTCTCTCTCTCTGGCTGTATGTGTATACAGTATGTGTGTGTGTGTCATGTGTGTGTGTACAGTATGTATGTGTGCGTGAGTGTATGGTGTGTGCGTGTGAGTGTGCCCCTATAGAGCTAGAGGGTCCTTCCCACATCAAGGAGTTTGGTGCAGAGTGTAACAGAGTAGCGACTCTGTGTGGACTCTCCATGGACTCCTGAAGAAACTCTGTGAAACTCTTAAATAATATGTAGCACTCTGGGCCGGCTCGGAAAATTTCACACGTTTAAAATTTCAGTCCCGAGTTCGAAAAGTCTGTTAATAGACTCTGTTTCAACTCTTTCCAAGTCTGTTAGACTTTGTTTCAACTCTTCCGAACTCCAAACAACTCCCTTACACTTTTTCATACTCCATTACACTCCGAAATAGTCTTTTGCACTCCATCTGCAAAAAACTCTACTTTTCTCTCTCACTTTCTCTCCATCCTCATTCCCCATCTCCAGTTCTTTCGTATATTCAATTTCCTTACATGTCTAGTTCCATTTCTGCTTGTGAATACATGTTTTTACAAAACTGTGTTATGAATGAATTTAATACTTTTATAGTAATTTGTTCATTATCCTTCCTTCCAGTATTCTTCTTTCGTTTCTCCAGTTTATTTATTTCTTATTCACTGCTGTTCTACACAATTCGTTTATCATAATAGTACCCGCGGTTCCTAATTCTATTTCTCAACTTCTCTCTTTCCTCATTTCCCTACTTCCATTTCTTTGTTTATTTAATTTCCCTCTCCATGCGATCAATATTGTGTTGAGGTCACTCGGGCTACGACTGAATGACTTATATAGGGAACTTTCCTCCTAATTTGTTCAATGGTCCATGCACAGTTTCGTTCGCTCTGATCATTTACAAGCTAGTTAGTTATAGTGAGCGAACAAATGTGGAATGACCTGGCAGAGTTTAGATAATACCTCCCTTGATTACACTTTCTTACCTTGTGTCTATCCCCTTTCCTTACTTCCATTTCTTTCTTTTATTTATATTCCCTCCATTTCTTTCTCGTTTCTTCCTTTTTTAAATATTTCTTAATATATTTTATTATTATACTTGCACTATACATTTTATATTCCATGTAGGGTAATACTTTCATGTTCTGCGGTTCACATGGTCAAAGAGTTATACTAATACATTGATTAGAGTTTTACTATTAAATCGATTTTGAGGAGAAATTGTGCGGTATGGGGCGCTCATACATACCTTTATCTATGTATTATTATTATTATTATCATTATTATTATTATTGCTGTTTTTTTATAATTACTGTTACTTTTTTTCCAATATTGCTAGTGTATTATCATCAATATGCTACCGGCGGCGCTTGTTGTACTTTGGCGCTGCCGACTGGGAGGCAGTATTTCTTTGATTTCCTATGAAATGACTCTTGCTTCCGTGGCCGGGGACCCTTGGAGAGTGCTAAACGCATTACCGAGGTAATCCTTTTTGGCATGGAATCATACATTCCATTTTCTTACTCTTAGTCTAATGCAAACAAATCTTGGTTTATTCACATTTGTTCTACTGCTGTCCGCAACAAGGAGGAAGCATTCAAACGGTACTGACGCCTTAAAACTCCAGAATCTCATTCTTCCTATGTTTCTTCCCGAAATCAATCCAAATCTGTTCTTCGACTTTCCAAACACACTTTCATCAATAATAAATGCACTGAACTATCCAACTCTAGCTCTTCCCAAGCTTTCTGGCATCTAGCCAAAACACGTCTTTCCCTCCCATTTTCCACTCTGAATTGGCACAACCATCACTTCTTCCTTTGACAAAGCTGAACTCTTCACTCAAACCTTTGCTAGAAACTCCACCTTGGATGATTCTGGTGCTATTCCCCCCTCTCCAACCCCCTCCCCCCTGTTTGTGCTTAATATCCTAATCTCTTCTAAAGATGTACTTTCTACCCTCTCTGGGCTTAATACGAAGAAGGCGTACGGTCCGGACGGTGTTCCTCCTGTTGTACTTAAAAACTGTGCTTCCGTGCTGAATCCCTGCCTAGGCAATTTTTTTTGTCTCTGTCTCTCTTTTAACGTCTTCCCTTCTTGCTGAAAGTTCGCTCTCATTCAACCTGTCCTAAAGAAGGGTGACCGCTCTCAACTCTCCAACTATCGTCCAATCGCTCTCATCTCTTGTATCTCTAAAGTTATTGAAACTATTCTTGCTTCCAAATTTCTTAAGCATTTTTCTTCTCATAATCTGCTCTCAGATCGCCAGTATGGCTTCCTTAAGGGTTGCTCTACTGGTGATCTTCTTTCATATCTTACTAACTCTTGGTCATCCTCCTTTCGGTACTTCGGTGTGACCTTTTATATTGCACTAGACATATCGAAGGCCTTCGATAGAGTCTGGCACAAATTTTTAATTTCTAAACTACCCTCCTTCGGTTTCTATTCCTCCATATGTGCCTTCTCTCTCTCTCTCTCTCTCTCTCTCTCTCTCTCTCTCTCTCTCTCTCTCTCTCTCTCTCTCTCTCACACACACACACACACACCTAACAAAAGAAAGTCCTCAATACTATAATCCCTCTAAGCTGGCTCTACTTTTACCCTTTTCGGTCCCTCATTAAATTTTGATCTCGCCTGAGGAATGACCTCCCATTATAACTCTTAGCTGACCCCACTTGCATAATCAATGCCTCCCTCTTTTAACATAAGCAATTTCTCCAATACTTTTCCTCGCACTGTGGCTATATATCTATATACACGTTCTGCTGTTGCAAAGGTACATGCATACGTATGTGTGCACATGTACTGTACTGTATTTGGGCATGTGTATTTGTGTATTTAATAAATACCAATACACTTGTGTGTGTGTGTTCAGCTATTACATATACCCCATATACATAATATCTATATTATTTACTGATAGGTGTGGGTTTTTTAGCTATATTTATATTAAAGTAAACAATATTTTTAGTTTCCAACCTTAAGCAGACAACATATATATATGTTAGACTCTTGGTTAATTTAAGTTAATTGGTAGGGTACACTAATTATTTCACTCGTTATCTGTATTGTATTTATGTTATAAGATATATTATACTCCTATAATAAATAGTAAGTAGAGTTTACCATTTTCATATTTAGGCTATACTTCTCATGTTCATCCACTAGATTGAAAAATATGTATATTCAGCTCATTGGGCTGTGAATCTTTAAATATACCGTTTATTATTAGTATTATTATTATTATATACAGTATATGTCTCCTGAGGCATGGTCATTGAAGTCGGTACGCCACTCTGTAATACTCAGTGAAAAAAACTATACTCTTTTACATTCCTTTATACTCAGATTGGCTCTGTTGTACTCCGTGGTACTCTGCATTTATAACCGACTGCATTCCGTCATATCCCTAACGAACTTTGTTAGGAAACAGAGTAGGACAGAGTGTTACTCCATCCAAGTCTGTCCTACTCTGTTCTACCCCGTCTTACTCTGGTAATTTGTCACATTCTGCACCATTTCTTCCAGAGTAGCACAGAGTTGACACTCTTAGAGACTCTGCTCCAAACTCCTTGATGTGGGAAGGACCCTTAACCCAATCCGACATAATGGAGCTAGAACCCAGCTTATGATCGTGACTGTTCCCCCGCTGGTACCCCCCTCCCAGACCGTAAAGGGGCCTTCCCACATCAAGGATTTTGGAGCAGAGTCGCTATGAATGTCGACTCTGCTATTCTGGAAGAAATGGTGCAGAGTGCGACAAATTAACAGAGACTGTGGTAAGAGAACAACCATCCGACGGCTCAATGGTGACAACAGCCAACACAGTGTACAGTAAACGACAGAAGTTAGGCTCCTAAGGGGGGGAAGAATTTATTTATTGGTCGATTTATATCATATTTAGTTTAGATTCCTCCCTAGACCTCCATCAAGCTTAAACAAAAACATCTCCAAGATCCCATTTCTAGATAAATTTGTACATTTTTCGATAGAATAATTTTTACATTTTCAGTAGAAAAGTTTCCCAGCCAAAGGCCGGTTCCACATAAATTACAGGATCGCTATCGCTCGCCAGGATGGTACGAAAGATCTTAATATTGACAAAGAAATGGGGTGAATAGTCTTAAAATCGCCAAACTAATAGAGCGACCGTCTTAAAAGTCTGAAAACTAATGGGATTAAACATGAGGGCGAAGGGGGGGGGGGGTCAGAAAAAAACAACCTTCCCCCCTTAAGTTTCGTAGCTATCCCGAACTGAATCGAATCTTCTCATTAATTCTTGACCAAATATTTACAGTTCAGAGGTTCATTTTAATATTTACAGTTCGGAGGTTCATTTGCAGTTGGAGAGTTCATAATATTGGGCCCAGATTTATGTAGTTGAGTGTGCAGTCGTGAGCATAATATATAACCCATTCAGTACCAGGAACGTGCTTTTCACCATACCTTGGCAAATATTAGACAATTTTATTCAGCTTAGAAAGGTCCTCTAGCAAGACTTCAAACTATCTCAACCAACCTTTTTAACTACCACAGATCCTTCCTAAGCTTCATACGTAGACTACAGTAGATCTGGACTGACACGAAAATGGAACTTTGCAGTAAGGGACCCAAAATCGGAGAACGAACCCCCAAGTTCGAACCTCGAAACCGCAAAAGTGTCACATTTTCGCGGTTTCGAAGTTCGAACTTGGGGGTTCGTTCTCCGATTTTGGGTCCCTTACTGCAAAGTTCCATTTTCGTGTCCAGTCCAGATCTACTGTAGTCTATGCTTCATAATATCGTCGAAATATAGTTATAATAAAATATAACACGTCGCTGATACTCAGGATAAGGTTTCGCCATTTCGAATCTGTGAACCTTTAAAGCCAAGATGTGAAGCATCTGGGCTATGATAAAGCATTGTACTGTCTCCTTTGCGTTCAATACTGATTCAGATGGGAGCGTCGCCATTTATGCTCTTGACTGTACAATGTTCAGCGTCACTCGTGGCTTCTCACCGCCAATATTTTCCCTCCTTAGTCCGTTCACCCACAAGTCATCCGTCCTCATTACAGCGGTTGTTCTCACCCTTTGAAGTCGTTATGTTCGGATACGTTACATTGGGAGAGGTTATGCTAGATTTGGGAGCGCATTCTGATTTGGTGTGTTAGAATAGGTTCCGTTAGATTTATAAGTATGTATGCTTGGAATGGTTTGGCTACGTACGATGGGATTAGTTACATTCCGACAGGATACGTTAGTATAGAATATATTTAGATAAGCACAAAAGGATGGGATTCTCTCAGATAGGTAGGGGAGTTAGAATAAATACGTTTAGCTTCAATTGCTTTAAGTTACGCTAACATAGATTAATTTAAGTTACATTAGGATGAATAGAATTAGCTTACGTTTTGATAAATTCAAATTTAATTTCTTTGCGGTTAGCTGAGAATCGACAATGAATATTGGTGATAAAAGATTTTGTGTGAAAATATTGTAAATAGCGAGTCATTCTGTTACCTAACTGTGAAGGGGGGTGGGGGGGACGACAAGGATCTTACACCTTGTTTACATTTGTTTATTTTTTGTTTTATTTTATTTTTTTATATACCGGTATATATATTTTTTTTAGAGTTATCCTAATCCTTTAGAAACCGGATGTTTCGCATGGTAAAATAGCATGGATGGTTACATAAAGTTTGGATAACCTTATTAGTTTATATAATCAATATTGATTGCGATAGATAAATTCCCAGTAGACACTAACATAGTGGAAACCATTATGTATTTCCAGTGTATGTGTTCATTCTGGTGGAGGTTTCTCTCTCTCTCTCTCTCTCTCTCTCTCTCTATATATATATATATATATATATATATATTGTTATGTCGGTCTATAATATTTACAGCTCGTGATATAGTCTTTACTAAAATCCAGATCTGGACTTATAGACCGTAAATAACTCAACAGGGTCAAATCTAACACTGTCTTACTCTCACAAATAAGTATTCAATTAGGTAATGCAGTACTCAATAACAACACACAACAATTATAAAACCTGTTTATTCAATTAGATCTAATACTAGAAAATCAGAATGTAGCTTCACCTAGATCATTATGGGAACTATCAGGCAAGGATTACCAGGCACATAAATGGGGAGCAATCGCTTTCAACTTATGTTATAACAAGGTGAATAATCTGCAACTAAATAATATACGTAACTTATAGAATCAACCTTAATAATAATCGTGATGTGAGTCGAATGTCTTCCGTGAATAAAACAACTGTGAAAGCACTAGAACACAATCTCAAACAAGAGAGGCTGGAAGAGTTGAGAGAGTAATTAATAACTCAAGTTGAGAGACTGAGTCAGACGACTGGTAGTGGCGGGCCGGCTAGGTAGTCGCGGTATACTCAAGTGACCTTCCTAATTAACCTGTGGAGGTCAGGTCACTTACTGGACTGAGGTGGCTGAAAGTAATTTCAAAGTTAATGCAACTAGAATGGTAATTTATATAATATTACTCTGAAATTGGGGGCAAGAGAAGAGTTAATTTATTTCACAAAAGATTAAGTGGGTGGATTAAATTATGTAATTTTAATTAATATCTTATATTCACATCAACGATCGTATGTAAGAATAACGAAACGAGCTGAGGAATTCGGATATAAATTGAATATATAATTAGGAATAGAATATAGGGGAATATCTATTAATTGGATTTAAAAATAGATTATATTTGATTAAATGAGCTTAGATAAAGAAAGCTCTGAAACAATCAAGGAATGACAGTATAAGTAAATATTCACTTCAATATTACACGTCAACGTTGTACTCAGGTAACACTCCAAATAGTGTACCCAAAAGGCCTGAATGAATTAACAGGAAGGTGACGCACACAACAAAGATGTGCTAAGGTAATACTCAAAGTAGTATACCCAAAAGGCCTGAATGAATTAACAGGAGGGGACGCACACGACGAAGTTGTGCTAAAGGTAATACTCAAAATAGTATTACCAAGATGTCTGAACGAGTTAACAGTCTTGAAATAAACCTACACCAAAATACGGATGTATGGTAAGTGATGTTGAACTAAGTAACAGACTCTATCCAATACCGGAATTTCCAAGAATGAAGAATCAGAATTACTTGCATCAGTAATCAAATGAACGTAAATTATTATGTTCTATCCAACAACCAACTCTACTCCTAAAATCGATTAATGAAATATTGCAAACACATGAGGCAGTCTGTGGATTCGAACCCAGGACGCTCACACCGAATATCAACACCTTATGCATTACACCACGAAGGCAGTTAAAGAATGGTGGACACTGCCTACGATTTAGTATGCAACTTCGAATCCTGCATATCAATCTAAGCATGTACACACATCCCAACTGCAACTCACGTAGGCTATGCATATGTGAATGGAAAGAGCAATTAATTGGGCCTTAACCACTAGGGAAGGCCTCTCGATAAATTACTCCTGAACCAATATCAATTATTATGTTCTATCCAACAACCAACTCTACTCCTAAAATCTGTTTCGTCTGTCCATTGCAAGGAGAGTTCCATACTTCTGCTACCTTCTATGTTAATTTCATAAGGCTAGCACACTTGAATTTCCTAATATTAATCATATGTATTAAACAGATAACATAGACATTCGTATTTACTCGTTTTCTTCCATTTGTTATTTACTGAAATAAAATTAAAGGACTGGAACATTCCACAATACAGTCGGACCAGCTGCTGTCCATGTAAACACGAATAATTATTGCAAGTTGTTTGGCAGCTACATGATGCTGCAATCATTAGCTATTATGTTAACTGCATAATAATGTTGTAGACTATTTATTTTATGCATAATGAAGCATTTTATCACAGATAAGACACCTTAGGCCCGTGAGTGAGGATAATATTTTACGGCCAATCACGCACAAGGCCCCTCAGCGAGGATGATGCTTAGAGAGCCTATCACGGGCGTCGTTACAAACCTCCACTAGGTGCCAGGTGCACAGCTCATCTGAACGGAGTATAGTAGTAGTGATAATGGTCATAATAGTAGTGATGATGGTGACAAGTAATGATGATAGTAGTGACGATAGTGACTATTAGTGATGATGGTGAAAGTTGTAGTGATGACAGTTGTAGTGATGATGAGTAGTAGTGATGGCTATAATAGTAGTAGTGATGATGATAGTAATGATGATAGTCACTAATAGTGATGATGGTAACCCATCGCAGAGTTGGGTACGCCGTTTTGATTTTGGGCGAAACGGCGCGTCTACTTTATCAACTCTGCGTAAGAAGAATGGTATCCCCCCCCCCCCCCCCCCGTATAGTGGTACTTGCTAACCGAAATGTCTGTCTGTCTGTCTGTCCGAGAACTCCTCCTAGACCGTTTGACGGATTTTCACCAAAATTCACACGAACCTTCGGTGCGTGAATGCGACGGTAATTATTATTTTTTTTTTTTTTTTAATTTCTGCAATAGTTATGATCTTAGGTCCAAAAACATGTTTTTCCCCCTCACCCAGCCCTCCTCCCCTTCAGGACCCCCACCCCCCACCCTGTAGCTATTTCCAAGCAATGATTATGGAGTTCTGTGTGTGTGTGCCCCGTAGGGGCACACTCACACAGAACGTTATCGTTAAGGGGGAGAAAAAAAAACTCGCCCGCATTTGTTAAGTTAAGTTAGTTTAGTTGACATTAGAAGGTGATAATTGTAGAGATAATGATAGTAGTAGTGATGATGGTGGTAATATTAGTGATGATGGTAGTAGTAGTGATGATTGTGACACTTGTAGTGATGATGATAGTAGTAGTAATAATGGTGGTAATATTAGTGATGATGGTAACCCTTCGCATAGTTGGGTATGCCGTTTTGATTTTGGGCGAAACGGCACGTCTAATTTAGTTTAGTTGACATTAGAAGTGATGGTAGTAATAGTGGGGATAATGTTGATAGTAGTGATGATGGTGATTATAGCAGTGATGATGGTTGTAGATTTAGTGATAATGATGACAGTAGTGATTGATGGTATTGATGATGGTGACTACTAGTAGTAGTGATGATGGTCATAATAGTATTTATGATGGTGACAGTAGTAATGATGATTGTAAGATGAAGGTGACAGTATTAGTGATGTTGGTAAGTAGTAGTGATGATGGTGAAAGTTGTAGTGATGATGAGAGTAGTAGTGATGATGGTGAGAGTAGTAGTGATGATTATAATAGTAGTAGTGCTGATGATATTAATGATAATAGTGACTGGAAGTGATGATGGTGACCGATCGCAGAGTTGGGTATGCCGTTTTGATTTTGGGCGAAACGGCACGTCTACTTTATCAACTCTGCATAAGCAGAGTGGTATCGCCCCCATGTATAGTGGTACATGCTAATCGAAATGTCTGTCTGTCCGAGAACTCCTCCTAGACCGTTTGACGGATTTTCACCAAATTTCACACGAACCTTCGGTGCGTGAATTCGACGGTAATACATTTTTTGTTTTTGAATTTGTGCAATAGTTATGATCTTAGGTCCTAAAAAATATTTTGCCCCCACCCCCCCACACTAACAGCCCCCCCCCCCCCCTCAACGAGCCCCACCCCCTCCCCACCCTGTACTTATTCCCTGTGTGTGTGACACACATCACAGAAAGCCACACATCATACACATGTCTCAGATGTGATGATAATAGAGTGAGACGTATGTCTGTCTTTCCGAAAACTCATCCTAGACCGTTCGACGGATTTATGGTGATAGTAGTGATGATGGTGATAATAGTAGTGATGATGGTTGTAGTTGTATTGATGATGACAGTAGTGATGATGGTAGATATTGATGGTGACAGTAGTAGATATGATGGTGACAGTACTAGTAGTAGTGATGATGGTCATAATAGTAGTGATGATGGTGACAAGTAATGATGATAGTTGTAGTGATAATAATGACAGTAGTGATGATGGTAGTGACGATGGTGTGCGTATTAGTGATGATGGTGACTAGTAGTGATGATGGTGAAAGTTGTAGTAATGATTAAAATAGTTGTGATGATGAAGATCATAGTAATGATGATGGTGACAGTAGTAATGGTGATTGTAAGATGGTGGTGATGATAGTAGTAATGATGGTTGATAGTTGTAGTATCAATGATAATTGTAGTGATTAAGATGGTAGTGACAATGGTGACAGTAGTAGTGATGATGGTGAGAGTAGTAATGATTGTAATTGTAGTAGTGATGATGATCATAGTAATGGTGATGATGACAGTAGTCGTGATGATTGTGGCAGTTGTAGTGATGATGGCAGTAGTAGTGATGATTGTGATTGATGATGGTATTAGTAGCGATGATGGTAACCCATCGCAGAGTTGGGTATGCCGTTTTGATTTTGGGCAAAACGGCACATCTACTTTATTAAAATGGGCGTAGGTTCTAGGTAATTAGTGATGACTCAAGAAAGGTAATTCCACACGAAATACACGTCGACCTCAACTTGCAAAATACACAACAAAATACATATATTAGGAAAATCTGTGAAGTGTGCAAGGTAAGTTAATCAACTCTGTGTAAGCAGAGTGGTATCGCCCCCCGAATAGTGGTACATGCCGGCCGAAATGTCTGTCTGTCTGTCCATCTGTCTGCCTGTCTGTCTGTCCGATAACTCCTCCTAGACCGTTTGACGGATTTTCACCAAACTTCACACGAACATTCGGTGCGTGAATGCGACAGTAATTTTTTTTTTTTGAATATGTGCAATTGTTATGATTTTAGGTCCAAAATATGGTTTTGCCCCCCCCCCCCCTCCCCCCTCTCTCTCAGAACACCCACCCCCCACCCTGTACCTATTCCCAAGCATTGATGATGGCATTCTGTGTGAGAGTGCCCCATAGGGGCACTCACTCAGAACGCCATCGTGCAGGGGGTGAGAAAAACTTGCGACGCATTTGATATGTTAAATTAGTTTAGTTGACATTAGAAGTGATGGTAGTAATAGTGGGGATAATGCTGATAGTAGTGATGATGGTGACAATAGCAGTGATAATGGTTGTAGATTTAGTGATAATGATGACAGTAGTGATGATGATGGTAGTGATGATGATAACAGTAGTAGATATGATGGTGACAGTACTAGTAGTAGTGATGATGGCCATAGTAGTATTCATGATGGTGACATTAGTAATGATGATTGTAAGATGATGGTGACAGTATTAGTGATGTTGGTAAGTAGTGGTGATGATGGTGAAAGTTGTAGTAATAATGAGTAGTAGTGATGATGAGAGTAGTAGTGATGATGGTGAGAGTAGTCGTGATGGTGAGAGTAGTAGTGATGATGGTGAGAGTAGTAGTGATGATTATAATAGTAGTAGTGCTGATGATATTAATGATGATAGTGACTAGTAGTGATGATGGTGACCGATCGCAGAGTTGGGTATACCGTTTTGATTTTGGGCGAAACGGCACGTCTGCTTTATATTGTATAGTAATTATCAACTCTGCGTAAGTGGTATCACCCCCCGTATAGTGGTACATGCCGGCCGAAATGTCTGTCTGTCTGTCTGTCTGTCCGTCCGACCGAGAACTCCTCCTAGACCAGTGGTTCTTAACCTTTTTAGCTCTGCGCCCCCCTTTGGTCTGGACTGTTTTCATGATGCCCCCCCCCCCCCTTCCCCCCACGCCTCTGATGCCTAGATTTTTTTTTTGGGGGGGTATCCATTCCATATGGATGCTTAGGACGCAAGATACTGTAAAAAGGGCGAACAAATATCCAATCTGCATGCAAGGATTAAAATTGAATAATGGTTTTGTCAACACTACAATGTCATGTGGTTGCTCGGAATGACGGTTATGAATTTTTCCTATCAAAGTTTCTTATTTATATATATCTCTGCGATTATCCTGTATGCATTTGAATGGCCTAGCCCTATTTTGCACTTTGATTACCCCACGCCCCCCCCTAGCATTGTCAAACGCCCCCAGGTTAAGAACCACTGTCCTAGACTGTTAGACGGATTTTCACCAAACTTCACACGAACCTTCGGTGCGTGAATTCAACGGTAATTAAAAACAGATTTTTTGAATTTGTGCAATAGTTATGATCTTCGGTCCAACATTTTGTTTTGCACCCCCCCCCCCCCTCCCCACCAGCCCCCCCCCCCCCCCCCAACAGCCACCCACCCCTTAACAAGCCCCTCCCCCCCCCCCCCCCCCCCCCCCTTCAGGACCCCCACCCACCACCCTGTACCTATTCCCTGTGTGTGTGTGTGCCCTGTAGGGGCACACTCTGCCTAAGCAGAGTGGTATTGCCCCCCCATATAGTGGTAAATGCCAGCCGAAATGTATGTCTGTCTGTCTGTCCGATAACTCCTAGACCTTTCGACGAATTTTCACCAAACTTCACACAAACCTACGGTGCGTGCGACTGTAATTAAAAAAAGATCTTTTGAATTTGTGCAATAATTTTGATTTTAGGTTAAACAAAATGGTTTCCCCCCCCCCCCACCTTTCTGGTGTTTTGTGTGTGTGTGCTCCGTAGGGGCACACTCACACAGCACGTCATCATTCAGGGGGCGAAAAAAACTCGCCCGAACATTGGATACGTAAATGCGATGGTAATTAAAACAATATTTTTTAAATGTGTGCAATAGCTATGATTTTAGGTAAAAAATATGGTTTTCCCCCCCAGCCTCCAGACCCCTCCCCTCCCCACCCAGCATTGATGGCGTTCTGTGTGTGTGTGCCCCGAAGGGGCTCACACACAACGCATTCGTTCTGGGGCCGAAAACATATCGCCCGGCATCTGTTAGGTTAAGTTGACAATAGAAGTGATGGTAGTAATAGTGGGTATGATGGTAATAGTAGTGATGATGGTGATAATAGTAGTGATGATGGTCGTAGTTATAGTGAGGATGATGACAGTAGTACAAAGGAGTACAAAGGAAATCAAGCAACAACAGTTCTAGTGACCCTTCTAGGCTGCTTGTCCCCCAAAACACTGAGAATCAAGTGTCCAAACAGTGGTTTAGAGTGGGTAAGGGAACATTGGAAAGGGAACTACTGCCCTGGAACTAATGTCCGTGGCAGGATTAGGAAGTTAGTAGGGGACAGATGGGTTAGTAACTGAGGGGAGGATAAAATAAAGTTATTCATTTACAAACGCAGTCAGTCGCGGGTTTGATGCGAGATATTTGTCTAGGCGAAGTTTAAATGAATCAACAGTGCTGCAGTCTATAACATCACGGGGAAGCCCATTCCATAAGTTTACAACTCGATTGAAGAAGACATTTTTAGTTTCATGGGAGTTAAAAGATTTACCAATAATTTTGCACCCGTTTCCCCGCGTGTAATTAGATTGGTCAATAGTGAAGTACTTACTACAGTTCATATTGTCGATGCCTTTGATGATTTTGAACACTTGAATTAAGTCGCCTCTTAATCTACGCTGGGTTAAAGGAAATAGATTTAATTCTCTAATACACTCCTCGTATGGTTTGTTCTTTAGGCGAGGTATCATTTTGGAAACTCTACGTTGAACTCGTTCTAGCTTGTCTATATCTTTTTGGTAATAAGGGCACCAGGATTGAACGCAGTATTCCAGAAGAGGGCGAACTAAGGAATTGTAAAGGGTTAGGAAAACGTCTTTGGATTTATGCTCAAACGACCTGCCTATAAAGCCAATTATTTTGTTTGCCTTCTTAACAACTTCTGAACATTGTTGACTCGGTTTTAGGTTACTCGATATTGTTACTCCCAGATCGGTTTCTCTCTTTACATTCTTAAGCTGAGTGCCATTCATTAAATAGTTTGCCTTCTCATTTTGGTATCCGATATGTAGTACTTTACATTTATCCGCATTGAAACTCATTTGTCAAATTTGGGCCCAACATGACAACTCATCTAGATTGTGTTGCATATCGTCAACTTATTCTTTTGAGAGTACCCTATTTGCAATTTTTGTATCGTCAGCAAATTTTGAGATTGTACAGGTGAGACCCTCATCTATGTCGTTGATGTAAATTAGAAAGAGAATTGGTCCTAGTACCGATCCCTAGGGTACCCCGCTACTTACATTGGTCCATTTAGATGCCTTACCGTTTATGACTACACTTTGCTTTCTGTCGCTGAGCCAATTTTCTATCCATTTCAACACACCATCTTGTATTCCATGCGCTTTTAGTTTTAGCAGTAAACGTTTGTGGGGAACTTTGTCAAAGGCCTTTTGAAAATCAAGGTAAATAATATCTACAGCTTTACTCTCATCGTAGAGGTTGAGGATATCGTGGAAGAAGTCTAAAAGGTTTGTTAAACAGGAACGTTTTTTACGAAAGCCGTGTTGAGTATCTTTAAGTATGTTATTTTCCTCTAAGTGATTTACGAGTCTGTCTCTTATGACCGTTTCTAGCATTTTACATACAACTGAGGTTAAGCTAATTGGACGATAGTTACTGGGTAGGGATTTGCTGCCTTTTTTGAAAATCGGTGTTTCATTGGCTAGCTTCCACTGATCAGGCATAGGTCCAGACTGCAAGGATTTATTGAATAGCAATGTCAGTGGTTTAGAGAGCTCATCCTTAGCTTCTTTTAGGACTCTAGGCGAGATTGTATCATTTCCAGGCGTTTTATTTACCTTGAGTTTATCTAAACATTTCAATACTTCTCTCTCGTTAACGGTGATATTGCTTAGAACATCTGAATTATCAATCTGAATCGGCGATGGTGTAAGGATATCACTGAGGTCTTCTGTTGTAAAAATTGATGCAAAGAAGGTATTGAGGGCTTACTCATTTGTACTTCGTCTTTGGTGTATTCTCCATTTTGATAGACTAACGGTCCAACAGTTGAAGTAACTACTTTTTTCTTTCTAATATAACTATAGAATTCTTTCGGGTTTGTTTTACTTTGATTCGCAACATGTAACTCCATGGTCTTTTTACTTTGCTTAATTAACTTTTTGGCTTTGCGTCGTAGCTCTACAAATTTCACCCGTTCTTCGTCATTTTGTAATGATTTTAATCTATCATTAGCAAACTTTTTAGCAAGCAGACAGTTTGAAATATCTTTATTCCACCATTTGGGCTTATTATTATGGCCTGGACGCCGAGTTTTCGATGGTATGCAGTCTTGCACTGCTTTTAGGTAGGTGTAGGTTTCGAATAATTCCCAAGTTGTATTTATGTCGTTATTGTTAATTAAAAAGCTCCAGTCAGTTTCTTTAAACATAGCTCCAAGTTTATGAAAGTTTGCTTTCTTGAAAATAGGAACTTTTTCGATGCTGTTATTTGGTACGTTACTAGAAAACTTTAACACCTTAAGAGCGGCCTAGGCGGTATATAATATGTAGCCACCAGCGGGGTGTTTTTACCCAAAATAGGGCTGTTTACGTGATCATTTTCATGCCTAAATAAGACCCAGAGCGTAAAACAAGTATATATCCCTGAAAGGGCATAAACAGAGCTTTCCAAAGACACCACAACGATCCTTTTATGACCGCTAGTTTTCTTGCAACAACCGCGCAACAAGAGTGCAAAAAGCATGTAATTCGGTACTTTCCCCATACAATTCAGTATGTAGCGAGTGAGAGAGGGAGGGAGGAGGTGGGATTCGTGTCAGTAGGTTCGCCGCGGTGGTCTAGAGCAGTCATACGCTCACTACTCTCCTGCCACCACTTGTCTCTCTCTCTCAGCAACATTACGTGCTGCAATTGCCACACGACCTATGTCGCGTGCCGCCAGATAGTCCAGATTTATTATACTCGACTTATGTTGCACGCCGATAGTTAGGGGTTAAAGTGAAAGTTATTGTACAATGGTCGCTGTTACTGAATTCATCACCAACATTCAAATTCTCTATTAATTCTTCTTTTGTTGCAAGTACAAGGTCAAGAACGTTATTACCACGGGTCGGTCGGTGGTTGAACAAATTGATAGAGTGAACTCTCTTGCAAGTTCGCATACAAGTCATGTCCGGAGTGTGAAGTAAGAGTATCGCCCCACTTGGTCACAGGTAAATTAAAGTCGCCAAAAAATACGGTATCTTGTGAGTTACTTACATCTGCAATTTGTTCATAAATTTCTCGGTCAGTTTGCACTGATTGAGCTGGAGGTCTGTATATTAATGCAAGTATTATTTTTGTACCTTTATTATTCTTTATTAGCACAAAAGATGTGTCGACGTTCACAATTTGAGGTTTTGACAAGAGGTTCGGGTTAAGACTTTCTTTGATATAAAATAGAACGCCACCTCCATTTTTATTTATTCGGCTGTTCTCAAACATTACATACCGGGAAGTTAATACTCTGCTAAAAAATCTCTATCTTCTGTATTGAGCCAAGATTCTGTTATGCCAATCACATCATAATTTTCTGTAAACACTAGTTCCTCTAAATATGAAAATTTATTGCGTATGCTACGAGCGTTTGCATAGAAAACCTTTAAAGTTGCGGTTTTAGAACTCACAGAACGTTCTTTAATCAAATTTTTGGTTCTGGTCGGATCTACATTTACATTCATGGCTGTCCTCGGTCCTCGGTCGTTATCCCTGACGTTTTTTAATTTGGGTCGTGTTGGTGGAGCTTTATCCAAATTCGCGGTTCTTGACAGATTAGCATTTAATTCCTTTGCAGGTTGCCGTCCTCGCTGTCTTCGGTCCTCCTTCCTGGTTGTCTTGTGCTGAGTCGATTTTCTAGTGATGATGATGGTGATAGTACTAGTAGTAGTGATGATGGTCATTATAGTAGTGAAGATGGTGACAAGTAATTATATTTGTAGTGATCATGATGACAGTAGTGATGATGGTAGTGACGATGGTGACAGTATTAGTGATGATGGTGAGTAGTAGTGATTATGGTGAACATTGTAGTGATGATAACAGTAGTAGTGATGATGAGAGTAGGAGTGATGATGGTAAGAGTAGTATTGATGCCTATAATAGTAGTAGTGCTAATGATAGTAATGGTGATAGTGATTAGTAGTTATGATGGTGACCCATCGCAGAGTTGGGTATGCCGTTTTGATTTTGGGCGAAACGGCACGTCTACTTTATTAAAACAAATGTATATAACGTATGCGTAGGACGTTCTAGGGAGAATAAATTAATTATGAACACTAGGTCTTAGCGCAGACCTTAACTGAGTCTATATATAATGATTCTGAAAGATGAATGCAATACGTAAATCAAGATCTTGGGCACAGATCTCAGAATTAATTATCACAACACAATTCACATATTTTGACCTATACCTCAACAACAATAAACACAACGAAAAGACACACAGAACTTTAGGGAAGGTTTGGAGGGCTGGTGAAGAGAGTGCAGGGCTGGCCAACGAAGATCGTAGGTCCTAGGGGCAGCTCTTCTAGGGGCAGGGTGTCCTGGGGCAGCACTTCCGGGGGCAGGGCGTCTCGAGCAGCACTTCCGGGGTGTAAGGCGTCCTCGGGCAGCACTTCCGGCTCTAGGCTTCAGGAAGGTGGGGTGTGCCTCCTACAGGACCCCAGGGGGCACTTCAGGATCACATACTCTATGGGGGAAGGGGTGGGGGACTGGTACAAATCACAGGTATGCTCGATTCCGTCCCTACGTGGGGATAGTGAATTAGAGAGTGCTGTGATTTGCATACTCCTACTATTTCTTGGAGGTCCTATGCAATATTATCTTTGACCCTTGGTGTTCTGGTTTCGGAGTCACAAGGCTATGGGGAAAAAGGTTATGGGATCATTGTGAGGTACATACTTAACCTAGCCTTAGAAGTGAGGTATTAATAGAATGGCATACTTCCAAGGTAAAATCTTACATATATAATACTTGCCAACTTGGCTTAAGGCTGGTGCAATCTTACCTAAACTAGGATAGGCCCTTAACCCGTTGAGCCCCGGCTAGTTATAATATTTTGTTCACCCCAGTCCCAAGCCATTTTCACTTATTTTTTTTGTTTGCTAGAATGGAAGACAAGGATGAGAAATGAAAAAAAAACAAAAAAAAATCACCTCTGAAAAAAAAAATTTGGGGGGGGGGGGCCGGTGGGGGGTTGGGGGGGGGGGGGAGCTTCAAAAAAATTTGTTGAGCCAAAATGGAAGAGAATGGTGAGAAATGAACACACAAATAAAAAAAAACTCATTTCGGTCATTTGGGGGGCGGGGGGGGGGGTTTCAATAGTTCGTCTCCCCCGCATGACCACCCGCCCGGGAGCACTAGGGTAAAAACTGAGTATGGCATTGTACGGCATACATCCTAAGGAGTATCTCACATAAATCTCAAGCCTCTAGCTCCCATACGACCGGAGTAATGAAGGTTCAAAGTGGCGGTAAACTAGGGGTGTAAACTATCCCCACTAAGCCCACCACCACCACCAGCCGCGCGGCTGTCTCGACCCGCTCACACCTACTGGCCCGGCTCCCCCACACACTACGGTACCGCCCCCTCCTATTCTCCCGCCATTTCCTACCTTACGAGCCACGTAAGTGTTTTTTATATGTCGGACGCACGTGATGCGTCGCTGGGAGTTGGTGATCAAAGACTGCCGACGCAACACGTGCGACGCTGGGTCTCAACGGGTTAATCCTAGTTACCTCTTCACATTGATATAGCTCGCTTAATATTTGCTCTTGGTCGAGGTTTATTGGATCTCCCGATCCGCTACAATGTGTCCTCTCGTTTATATCAATGTCTGTCGGTAGAATCCAGGCCATTGATGTTTTATTTGCATAACCACTTTTCATTCGTGTCCTCCATATCCAGGAGCTGAGTACATGTAGCCCGTGCAGGTATCGGGCTGCGAGGGGGCATGACCCGAGCAGGTTGCTAATGAGTTTGGGGGACCTCCCATACCTTTGTCTCGTCGTAGAAAATGGTGAAAACAGGGGTCGCTTGGGTATTTGTCCAGGGCTAGAGCATGGGAGAATTGAGGTGTCTCTGCTATTTTGTTGTCTTGATTATGGGGTCTTGGAGTTGCAGATTGGCTATTCTGTAGTTGTTATTTGGGTGGCTCGTCTTCAGACCTGTCATCTCACCACCTTCTTCGTAGAAAAAGTCGCGACCCCGCGATTTAATAATATAGGATCTGGTGGTGGGTGAGTGGATGACAGGTGTAGGGGAGACTCCAGGATGATTTTTATCTCAGCTTCTATAAGAGACTCATTGCTGGCCTTTTGCCACATGTACCGTCATGGTGTAACGTTGACTTGATGAGAAAATCAGCTCTCTATGTACGTGCGCGCGCGCGTGAGCGCAGAATTTCACAAACAAATATTAACTCACTGAAGTTTTTCCAAATTTCCCCCAATTTTGGCATGGCGTATCCTACCAGCATCCCCTACAAAGTAGCGTCAGCTTTCTCCCCTATAAATAATAGAAGGTGGTGAAATTTTTTTTTTATACCATTAGTTTGGGGTAGAGCTGAAATGTGACATTGAAAGGGTCATATCTCCTAAATTTGCGTAAATCGCCGAAAAAACGACGAGAGAATGTTCTTTTATATGCCAATTTGCTGTGGTTAGATGGGGAATGCATTTGGGCAATACCAAATCCAGTTAATAGACTCATTAGGGCCAAAAAGTAATTACTAGCAATTTAATTTGTAACCTTCAGAGAAGTGTAAATCCATTCTGGTGGTCTAGTTTTGTTACCCCTCCTATATAAATGTTTTCTATGGGGAGCCCTACCTATAGAAAATTACCTTTGATGGCTTACTAATTTAAAATTTATTTTCACCCACGTTTTAAAGTACATATTCATTCGAATTTGACCGTAATCCTTGATATTGGGCACCCCAAAGGGGTACCTTAGGGATGTAATAAGGGTGTTTATGCCCTCATATGATCATTTATATTGCTTACAGAAGCCCTTTAGACTACAGGCACAATTTTTTTTTTTTTGTGATTGACTGAATTTTATTCAGTTTTTTGGGGGTCCTGGGCGAACCCCCACCCCTGGGGGTTATGGATGCAATATGTATTTTTGTTCCTTCCTATGCTATTCTCATATGTTGAAAGAAGCAGTTTACAGAGAGAACAAAAACTTGAAATTTTGACCAGAGCCAAAAAAAAACCTGGAGTCTCCCCATAATTATTTAAATTTTAACTTTGGAGAGTGAGCAGCCAAAATGTGGTAGGGACATCCGCCTTGGATAGGGTGTCCATGGGCAGCTCTTCTGTTCTTGCGGCAGGTGACACCGTTTATCTCTATGGCTGGTTGTTGTGTTGTAGAAGGCGGTGTAGCAGTGGAGGTGTCTGGAGCTAGTCTGCCTGCTGTCGTTGGTGAAGAGGTAGTGGTGTGAGCTGGGGTGGTAGTACTAGGTAGAGTTGACCTCGTTCTAGCCGGGGTGGTTTGGAGTGTAGCTGTCAGGGTAGTTTGGGGGTGGTCCCGCCGTTGAGAGTGACACCATAGAACGACCAGATCTTGTACATGGGGCCAAGCATTAGAGAGGGTTTGGAGACACATGATAATGGGGAGGGGGAGGGAGCTGAGCTAGATGATAGAGGTGGCCTATTTACTTTGTTGGGGGTGGCCGAACTAGAGGAGAAAATGTGTTTTACTAGAAGGCAGGGGTTGTGCAACAGGTCTAGTTGATAGATGAGAGACAGAAGGAGCTGGAGACTTGAGTTTGGAAGCATAAGTCTGAGGATGAGAGAGACGTGAGGCAAGAGGGACAGATAACGGACGTGGAAGTGAAGAGGTAGGTTGAGTGTTAGAAGATTCTGCATAAGTAGGTAAACTAACAGATGGAGAAGCTTGGATAGAAACAGCTATAGAGGTTTGACAAGCTTGAGTGGGAAGGGTGGGAGGGCAGAGACAGTGCGTGTAGGTATAGCAGGAAGGGGGTAAACAGTAGGAGGTTGGCGTGGTGGTGTTGGAGGTGTGGGTGTATGAGGTGGAATGTGTGGATCAAGAGGGGTCTTTGTTGGCGTGTAGGTGTGACAGGTAGAGAAAGCTCTGTGTTATAGTTGCAGGCAAAATGTCATTCAGATTGGGATCAGAAAGCATCACATTGTTCTCATTAATAGGCTGAAATCTACGTACATTCCTGTTACGATAACGTGTGTGACTCACCAAAACAGTTGATGGTAACCTGATAACAGTTTGGTACAAGTACATACACCAATTGAATACCAGATTTTTTTTTTTACAGTAAGAAAACTTGTGTTGATAGCCGTATTGAGACACCGCTGCCGCCAGTGTTATGTCGGGCTATAATATTTACAGCTCGTGATATAGTCTTTACTAAAATCCAGATCTGGACTTATAGACCGTAAATAACTCAACAGGGCCAAATCTAACACCGTCTTACTCTCACAAATAAGTATTCAATTAGGTACTACAGTACTCAATAACAACACATAACAATTAATATAACACCTGTTTATTCAATTAGATCTAATACCTGAAAATCAGAATGTAGCTTCACCTAGGTAATTATGGGAACTATCAGGCAAGGATTACCAGGCATATAAATGGTAGATCATGAATGGGGAGCAATCGCTCTTCAACTGAGGTTATAACAAGGTGAATAATCTGCAACTAAATAATATACGTAATTTATAGAATCAATCTTAATAATAATTGTGATGTGAGTCGAGTGTCTTTTGTGAATAAAACAACTGTGAAAGCACTAGAACACAATCTCAAACAAGAGAGGCTGGAAGAGTTGAGAGAGTAAATAATAACTCAAGTTTAGAGACCGAGTCAGACAACTGGTAGTGGCGGGCCGGCTAGGTAGTCGCGGTATACTCAAGTGACCTTTCTAATTAACCTGGGGAGGTCAGGCCACCTACTGGACTGAGGTGGCTGAAAGTAATTTCAAAGTTAATGCAACTAGAATGGTAATTTATATAATATTACTCTGAAATTGGGGGCAAGAGAAGAGTTAATATATTTCACAAAAGATTAAGTGGGTGGATTAAATTATGTAATTTCTAATGAATATCTTATATTCACATCAACGATCGTATGTAAGAATAACGAAACGAGCTGAGGAATTCGGATATAAATAGAATATATAATTAGGAATAGAATATAGGGGAATATCTATTAATTGGATTTAAGAATAGATTATAATTGATTAAATGAGCTTAGATAATGAAAGCTCTGAAACTATCAAGGAATGACAGTATAAGTAAATATTCACTTCAATATTAATTATGAATAGAAGGGGGCGTACATGACAACGTTGTACTAAGCCAGAGAGTAACAGACAGTAATGTAAACAGGGATTCCCAAACTCTTCAGCTCATTGACCCCTTATTGAAATTTCAATTTATTCATCGACCCTCAAACATTTATAAATAAGAATAATATAATATGTTATGAAAAAAGAAACGTATTACATGCATATTATGATAAATTAAATACAGTATGTGGAATTATAGTAGTACCTTAATATTAGTAGTAGTAGAGTCAATGTCTGCATTTTTTTTTTTTTTTTTTTTAAGAGACAATGAACGGAGGAAGGAAAAACACAGATAAAACAAAAAGGTCCATGTGCCTAAAGGCATCCTCCATTCATAAAATGTTTGTAACAACTGGATTTAAACATTTGTAAATTGTAAGTTTGTGGAAAGCATTTCGAGGGAAGTGAATTCCAAAGAGTAGTACCTCTTGGGATAAATTAATTCTGATAAGCAGAAGTTCTGCATTGTGGAGGAGAAAGTGTAAATTCATGGGCGCTCTCAGCTGCCCTAGTTCTACGGGGAAAGATGTGGCGAGGCGGCACAATTGAAGCAAGTTCCTCGGAACAATTGCTGTGAAAATATCTGTAGAATAATGCAAGGGATGCAACGTTTCTTCGTATGGATAATGTAGGAAGGTCCTGTGTGATTGCAGGGTTATTGATTAATCTAATAGCTTTATTTTGCATTTTGTCCAACTGCCTCAATGCAACCACTCCACTTCCACCCCACAGAGGTGAACAGTAATCCATCTGAGAACGCACATGACTTATATATATTACAGCCAACTGCTCGTCAGTGAAGAATTCTCGAACTCTGTACAGGAGTCCCAGTTTTTTAGAGGAATTCTTAGGAATGCTTCTAACATAATGTGTCCAGCTCAAGTTAGTAGTTAATGTTTCACCGAGAATGTCAATACTAGGGGAAGTGGGAATATTTACATAATTAAAAAATATATGGGAGTCGGTGAGATTCTGTCGGTTAGAAAATTGAATGTACTTGGTTTTCTGTGCATTAAAGGAAACTAGATTCTTTTGTCCCCATCCATTAATTCTAGAAAGGTCCTGGTTCAGAGAAATTGCAGTGTTTATTTTTGAATTTATAAGATCGGGTTGGGTGAAAGAATTGGTAAATGTGAAGGAACTGTGGAGTGTTGAGTCATCTGCATAGGAATGTATTGGATTATGAGTGGTAGATATGAGATCATTGATATGAATGAGGAACAGAATTGGGGCCAAAACTGATCCCTGGGGAACACCAGCATTTATTGAATGAAATTGAGAATAAAGGCCATCTACCATTACACATATTTTTCTGTTATGAAGATAAGAAGAAATTAGTGGAACTAATGATGCAAGGCCGTAGTGTGACATCTTCGACAATAAGGATTGATGCCAGACTCTATCAAATGCCTTTGATATATCCAGTGCTATTGTATGTGTTTCACCATGTTGGTCTGTAGCTTGGTTGATTTGATGCGTAAGAAGGCAAAGAATGTCTGCAGTTGATCGACATCGTCTAAAACCATATTGCCTATCACTGATTAATTTATTATTCTCAAGATGCTTAATTATGTGATTATTTAATATAATTTCAAAGACTTTACCAAGAGTGGAAGTTATAGCTATTGGTCTGTAGTTTGATGGATCTGAAGAGGCACCTTTTTTAGGAACTGGATGAATGTTTGCTTCTTTCCAGGGTACTGGGAAACATGAGGTATGAACAGACGGAAACATTTTGCCAATACAGGAGCGAGCACCAAGGAGCAATTCTTAAGTACTATTGGAGGAATTTCATCTGGACCAGGAGCCTTATCTACTGAGAGATTCTGCAAAATAGTTTTGACATGTCTGGTATGGATCTTAAGTGAGGGAATTTCAGGCGAATTAAAATTAAGTACAGGGACATCTTGATTTATTTCATCTAAGGTTGAGTTGGTGGAGAAAATATCTGCAAGAAGGTTAGCTTTACCTCTTGGGTCACTTACAAGATTGCCAGTCGGAGATTTTAATGGTGGAATGGATGAAGCAGTAGTGAAGTTGGATTTGAATGAGTTAAGAGTAGACCAAAATATTTTGTTATCATTTGGATTATTTAGAAGTTTATTTGCCTGCTTGTGGAGACAGTTTGATTTAGTTAGGTTTAATACAGTTTTGGCATGATTTCTGATGTTTCTAAAGTAATTAAAGGCCTCATGTGTTTTTGATCTTGTGTATGCATTGTAGGCTATTTCTTTTTGTTCAGTTACTCTAGCACAATTATGGTCAAACCATTTAGGTGAATTAGATCTTTTACTGTACTTTTGATGAGGAATAAAAGTTTCCATTCCAATTTTTACAAAATCTTGTATGTGGCTCAAGGTGGAGTGTGCATCATTAGAAAAGAAAGAGGTCCAGGGAATATCAATAAAGAAACTTTGAAGACCCTCCCAGTCTGCCCTATCGTTATGCCATTTAGTCACCAAAACAGGTTCAGAGTGGGAAGGTGTGGTAGGTGATAGACAGGTGGCCTGTATCAGACAGTGATCAGAAGATCCAAGCGGGGACCTCACTGTAACATCATAATTTTCTGAATTGGTTGTTTAAAATAAGTCCAGTAGGTGGGAATTATGATTAGGATTATCTGGTACACGGGTGGGTTGGTTGACTAGTTGAGTGAGATTAAATGAGTCTGCAAATAGCTCACATTCAAGACCAGCATCATCAGTCCTGGCTGAATGAGTGAGCCATTCAACATTATGGACATTAAAATCACCCAACACAGTGATTTCAGAAGAAGCATTTAAGTTGAGGACACTGAGTTGTGAGGACAGAGAATCAAAAAGACTTTGCTCATTTCCAAGTCAAATGGTGTAAGAATCCATTCTGGCACTTGCATTTTCTCCAGGTCTTCAAAGTGCACTTTAAAGTCTTCAATCAATTTGTCCAGGTGTGCTATGTATGTTTCTATGTTACCATCTGAAATGCTTTCACTTTCTCCCAACTGTTGTAAGTTCGAAAAGTACTGAAAATCTCAATGTGCCATTGACGCTTTAAACAAGCCTAGTTTGCCTTGGAAGCCCAGTAGAATTGTTCTGGTCTGAATAATGGTAACATCTTTACCCTGCATACGTTTCTGTACCTCATTAAGGCTTTCCAATGACAAAACTTTGAATATAGGTCTGCCAAATAGAACAGAGCATTCTTACACCATTTTAGCTTTTCACATAGAGATGGGTCTACATCTTCTGAAACGTTCCTCACCTAGCCATTCATAGATCCCCTGGCCATTTATCGACCCCCTTTCGACCCCTGGCGATTCATTGACCCCTTGGATGATCGATATCGACCCCTGGGGGTCGATATCGACCACTTTGGGAACCCCTAAGGTAACTAAGGTAACACTCCAAATAGTGTACCCAAAAGACCTGAATGAATTAACAGGAAGGTGACGCACACAACAAAGATGTGCTAAGGTAATACTCAAAGTAGTATACCCAAAAGGCCTGAATGAATTAACAGGAGGGGACGCACACAACGAAGTTGTGCTAAAGGTAATACTCAAAATAGTATTACCAAGATGTCTGAATGAGTTAACAGAGTCTTAAAATAAACCTACACCAAAATACGGGTGTATGGTAAGTGATGTTGAACTAAGTAACAGACTCTATGCAATACCGGAATTTCCAAGCATGAAGAATCAGAATTACTTACATCAGTAATCAAATGAACGTAAATATTAGTTCATTAGATAATTACAATGGAATTTAAGTAAGAGAGTAAAAATGGGGGAACTCAAGAAATACATGTGTTGATAATATAACAACACTTCTCAGTGAGGGTACTGTGGTAAATTAATTATTAAATTGGGCGTAGGTTCTAGGTAATTAATGATGACTCAAGAAGGGTAATTACACACGAAATACACGTCGACCTCAACTTGCATAATACACAACAGAATACATATATTAGGAAAATCTGTGAAGTGTGCAAGGTAAGTTAATTAAAACAAATGTATATAACGTATGCGTAGGACGTTCTAGGGAGAATAAATAAATTATGAAAACTAGGTCTTAGCACAGACCTTAACTAAGTATTTATATAATGATTCTGAAGGATGAATGCAATACGTAAATCAAGATCTTGGGCACAGATCTCAGAATTAATTATCACAACACGATTCACATATTTTTACCTATACCTCAACAACAATAAACACAACGAAAAGACACACAGAACTTTAGGGAAGGTTTGGAATGCTGGTGAATAGAGTGCAAGGCTGGCCAACGAAGATCGTAGGTCCTAGGGGCAGCTCTTCTAGGGGCAGGGTGTCCTGGGGCAGGACTTCCGGGGGCAGGGTGTCTCAAGCAGCACTTCCGGGGTGTAAGGCGCCCTCAGGCAGCACTTCCGGCTCTAGGCTTCAGGAAGGTGGGGTGTGCCTCCTACAGGACCCCAGGGGGCACTTCAGGATTGCATACTCTTCGGGGGAAGGGGGGACTGGTACAAATCACAGGTATGTTCGATTCCGTCCCTACGTGGGGATAGTGAATTAGAGAGTGCTGTGATTTGCATACTCCTACTATTTCTTGGAGGTCCTATGCAATATTATCTTTGACCCTTGGTGTTCTGGTTTCGGAGTCACATGGCTATGGGGAAAAAAGGTTATGTGATCATTGTGAGGTACATACTTAACCTAGCCTTAGAAGTGAGGTATTAATAGAATGGCATACTTCCAAGGTATAATCTTACATATATAATACTTGCCAACTTGGCTTAAGGCTGGTGCAATCTTACCTAAACTAGGATAGGCCCTTAATCCTAGTTACCGCTTCACATTGATATAGCTCGCTTAATATTTGCTCTTGGTCGAGGTTTATTGGATCTCCCGATCCATCCGCTACAATGTGTCCTCTCGTTTATATCCATTTCTGTCGGTAGAATCCAGGCCGTTGATGTTTTATTTGCATAACCACTTTTCATTCGTGTCCTCCATATCCAGGAGCTGAGTACATGTAGCCCGTGCAGGTATCGGGCTGCGAGGGGGCGTGACCCGAGCAGGTAGCTAATGAGTTTGGGTGACCTTCTATACCTTTGTCTCGTCGTAGAAAACGGTGAAAACAGGGGTCGCTTGGGTATTTGTCCAGGGCTAGAGCATGGGAGAATTGGGGTGTCTCTGCTATTTTGTTGTCTTGATTATGGGGTCTTGGAGTTGCAAACTGGCTATTCTGTAGCTGTTATTTGGGTGGGTCGTCTTCAGACCCATCATCTCATATATATGTATGTATATATATATATATATATACTGTATATATATATATACAGAGAGAGAGAGAGGGAGAGAGAGAGAGAGAGAATAGGGATAATCGAGGTGCGCCATATGCCATGTTTATTTAACGAATTTTCGGCATCAACAAGGTGCCATTTTCAGGTTATACAGACTGATCCTAAAAATATACAAAATAAGTATTATACTACAAGTAAGAACACGGATCCAACTGAATACATTTTATCACTTATCACTAGCTAAACACATACCTAGTGAAATAGCTCCCAAATACGTACACAATATCAATAACCCATTGGCCTCAAACCCCATCGTGTGAAAAATGAACATAAAAAGCTTAAATTCGTTGATAATTAATTAATTTAACATACAATCGAAAAACAAAACTATACTTCCTCTTGCTATGGAAACTGCGGTGCCCTCGGCCACCTACTGATGTCATATATATATATATATATAATGTGTGTGTGTGCCTGCGCGCCCACGTAGTGCAATGTGCTAAGATTGTAGACGGGCGATTGAATTAGAACAAGTAGTTTGATCTATCCTTCATTACCTTAATTAATGGCTAACCTAATTAACCCCTTCCTCTATCACCACACCCAATGCCCCTACCCGAGTGCCCAGTACCCCACTACCACATAACTCAAGTCTCACTAATGAGGAGTTGAGAATCTATAGAGCACAGAGGTTGTTCCACTCTATTAAGCGGGTAGTGCTGGTTTTTTGGCCTATATATTTATCTATCTATCCATCTATCTATTGCCTGACGCCGTGATCCCCGAAGGGGTGGCCACGAACGAACCGCCCCCATGCACCTCTGTCCCCAGTCAGTCGACGCCCCTCCCCACAACCAGCACCGCCTTCGTTCATGTACTTCCTCACTCCATCCTTCCACCTCTCATTCGGTCTACCTCTCCCTCTCTGTCCCTCCACCTCGCTCTCATACACCCTCTTAGTCATTCTCTCGCTTTCCATACGTTCCATATGGCCGAACCATCTCAAGTTGTTCCGTTTCACACTTTCCAGCACATCTACCTCCACACCACACCTCCTTCTTACTTCCTCATTAGTCTGTCTATCCCTCCATGTAACTCCGCACGCACTCCTTAAGTAATTAATTTCCACTGCTCTCACTCTTGGTCTGAGTCTCTCAACCAACGTCCATGCTTCGCTTCCGTAAGTCAGTGTCGGGATTACCACACTGTCATGCAAGGACTTCTTCACTTCCATACTGACCACCCTATTTCTTGTTACTGCTTTTAGCGTTCCTACAACCCTCTTCCCCTGTTGTACCCTCTCCCGCACTTCTTCATCCATAGTCCCATCTTTACTCAACACACTGCCCAGATACTTAAAAAAGTTGACGATCTCCATAGCCTGACCATTCAGCTTCACCTCACACTCTGTGACTTCACCCCTTTCGAAGACCATAACCTTGCTCTTCCACGCATTTACCTTCAAATTCCGTTTTTCGCACACTGTTCCAAACTCATTTACCAGACCCTGCAACTCCCATTCATTATCACTCATCAGAACTGTATCATCCGCAAACAGCAGTATAGGTAGCTTCCACTCAATTCCCTCCCTTTTCAGCGATACACCAACATCCACTGCTCTTGATAGTATTTCTTTCATGACTCCATCCATATATACAGTAAACAACCACGGGGACATCACACACCCCTGTTTCAAACCAACATTCAGGTCAAAGAACTCGCTCTGCTCACTCTCCACACGTACTGCCGCCTTTGCACCCTCATACATGCTCTTCACTGCTTTCAGCAACTTGCCCTCTACTCCGTATATTCTAAGTACTTTCCACAAACCTTCTCTATCCACTCTGTCATAGGCCTTCTCCAAGTCCATAAAGGCAACATACACCTTTTGTTTCTTCTCCAGATACTTCTCCACAACATAATTCAGGGTAAAAATCTGATCTACACATCCTCTTCCCTCCCTAAAACCTCCCTGCTCGTCGCCTATCCATTTCTCCGTTCTCACTCTCTCAATCACTACCCTACTGTATATACCTTCCCTACTACGCTTAGAAGACATATTCCTCGGTGGTTACCACACACTCCTCTTTCCCCTTTGCACTTATATAGGGGGACTATTATGCCAGTCTTCCAGTCATCGGGTGCACTCCCCTTCTCCCATGCTAGTTTGCAAATTTTCCATACCCATTCTATCACTATCTCACCACCATACCTCAACATTTCCCCACACACTCCATCTGTTCCTGGTGCTTTCCCCAACTTCACTCTTTTCATGGCTTCCCACACTTCTGACCTCCTGATCCCCACCTCCTCCTCCACTACTTCTCTTCTTCTCACTCCCATACCATATCCAGCTATGTTTGCTGGCTCTTCATTCCTTACATTTAGCAACTCACTGAAGTACTCCCTCCATCTTTCGACTCTCTCTTGCTTCTCGGCTAGCATTCTCCCATTCTTAACTTTCACACCCTTACTGTTTCCCCTGCTACCTTCCCTAACTTTCTTGACTTCTTTCCAGAACAGTTTCTTACTCTCCCTCCATTTTACACTCAGATTCCTTCCAAATTCCTCATCTACTCTTCTCTTACTTTCCTTCACTACTCTCTTCACCACCCTCTTACTCTCCACGTACCTCGCTCATTTCTGTCTCTCGGAATCTTCATTCCCTCTACTACCCAACCACTCTCTATATGCTTTCTTCTTTTCTTCCACAGCTATTCTTACCTCTTCTGTCCACCATGCTGTACCTTTCACTCCCCTCCCTCTTCTCCTCACTCCACACACCTCCTCACATGCTGCACAGATCTCATCCTTAAACACCTTGCTCATCTCCTCCACTTCCTCCATAACTTCCAGGTCTAACCCACCTAGTCGTCTTTCCACTGCTCTCCTGTACTCCTCCCTGACTTCCTCCTCCTGCAACCTCTCCACCCTCCTCACCATTCCACCCTCCTCTCGCCTCCCTCCAGCTCTCCTCACCCACTTCTTTTGTATCCTAACCTTAGCTACCACTAAATAATGATCAGACAGACCCCCTCCAATACCCCTATACACCCTAGCATCCATCACAGATTTCTTCATTCGTTCATCCACACATACATAATCAATCAATGACTTTCGTTCCACCACTGTCTTATCCTTCATCGTCAACATCCGTTTCCACGTGTACCTGTGGATCATTCTGTGTCGGAAGAGGGTGTAGGCTATCCACAGCCTCCTCCCCACACATACGTCCACAAGTGCACTATCATTCCCATTCACCTCTGATGGTACCCCCCACCCTCCCACCACTCCCTCAACTTTCCTATCACCCACCTTACCATTCATATCCCCAATCAGAAATAATCTTTCGTTCTTGTCAAACTTCTCCAGGCACGCCTCCACATTCATCCAGAATTCCTCTTTCTTTCTTTCAAGTATATCCTCTGTCGGGGCATACACGCATACAATCACCCACGTTTGTATTCCTACTTTCATTCTCACCCACACAATCCTTGAACCCACAGACCCATACTCTCTTACACATTCCTTCCATTTGCTACTTACAAACAAAAATTACCTTCTCTCGCTGTTCCTTCACTCACTCCAGCACACACACCCATTCCACACTCCCACTCTCTCACTCTCTCACATATGAACCTTTCCATTTGGTCTCTGTCATTCCACATACATCCAGCCTGGCATTCACTAACACTTCCAGAACCTCTCTCTCTTTTGTGCCATCATTCATGCCACTATCATTCCACGTAGCCATTCTCAGAATGTCCGAAGGCATGTCCTTAGTCGGTCGTGGTTCGTCAACGTTGGTTCCGTCCGCATCCGAGGCTGTTCGTTCGTTTTTCTTTGCTTAGATATTTTTTCCGGGTGGGGGTCGCAAGCCCACCGACCCAACCTCTTTAGTCGCCTCTTACGACACGACACGCAGAAGGCACGTGGGGCATATTCTATTCCCTAACCCCCAGGGGGATAATATATATTTATCTATTAATTTATTATTTATTTTCGTCGCTAGATCTCCATCAAGCGTAAAAAAATACCCCCTAGACACCTTTTCAAGATAAATTTGTACATTTTTCTGTAGAAAAATGTCCCGGCCGAAGGCCGCTTCCTTTTAAATTACAGGCTCGCTTTCGCTCGCCAGGAAAAAATCGACACATAAATTGCACGAAATGTCTTAATAGTGACAACGAAATGGGGCGAAAGGTCTCAGGTTTGGCAAACTAACGGAGAGAAGGTAATAAATCTCAAAACTAATATGCTAAACATGAGGGAGAAGGGTGTCCAGAAAAAGCAACTATCTGGCCATTAAAATGGTTAGTTAGACAGAGGGCACCATACAGGTGTATTAAAGAAGGAACAGAGAGAGTTGGAGGCACCACCAGTACGTACTTTCCATCATATTCTGGTTACCATTAGACGATTTTCTTTAGTTTATAATCTACCTCTACGACTTGAATGGGTAAATACGATCTCAAAAGACCCTCTTAGCATCATAGGTCCTTCTTAAACTGTATAACATCATTTAATTCAAGCCAGAATCGAAAGTAAAAAGACGTCATGGTGCTGAAGGGGTTAAGGGAATCTTTTAGTGTACTCTCAAACTGGCAACACCACCACCAAGACCCGCCTTTGACATTTATTTGTGCATTGTACGGTAGACAAATGTCGCTGCTGAAATCCGACTCCTATTAATTAAGGTGAGTATTCCACTTGAGGGATTTTTGTTCTTGAACTCTTCCTCCCTCATGCTTAGACCCATTGCTTTTGAGATTTTAAGACGTTCGTCCCATTAGATTGGCGATCGTATAATGATAGCCAAAATATAGCATAACAGTAAAAACAGTGCTTCCTAGAACACTGAAAGGATCATGTAAGGTTTGGTCATGCTAACAGTAATTTTCTTAATCTTTTCTGTACCGGTGACGTCAATATTATTTGATTTCAGCTACATTTAGACGATTATGTAAAGCTTAGGAAGGATATATGGTAGCAAAACAATTGACTGACCTAGGCTGTAGCCTTTTAATGGGTAGACGTTCTTCCTAATCTGAATATAATCGTCTAATAGTTGCCAGACTATAATGAGAACAACGCCACCGGTACTGAAGGGGTTAAGTAAACATACAGAAAGGTTATGGTGTTTTTCATGTCGAACAAAGACTTGGGAAGGGAGTGGTAATTAAGGATCGATAAACTGACATTACCCACTTTTACAATGCTAACAATATTGGCTTAAGGGGAGGTTTTCTGGACCCCCTTCTCTCTCATGTTTAGCCCCATTAGCTTTGATATTTTAAGATATTCGCTATATTAGCTTGGTAATTTTAAGACCTTCCGTGCCATTCAGGTGTCGATCTATTCCCGGCAGGCGATAGTGAGCTTGCAATATAGGAGGAACAGGCCTTCGGCAGAGGTATTTTTCTATCGAAAAATGTAAAAATCTAGATGGGTCCTCTTGGGTTCTAGCTAAAGGGGTAGTTGGGATCATTTTTACCCACTGATTGCTAGATACCCTTCCTAAACTCCATATTTTCGTCTAATGTCAGCCGAAATAAAGTATTGAAATACCTCACGGTCCTGAATGGGTTAATTTTTAGTACACTTAATGAAGTTCCTCCCTCCCCCCCCCCCCCCCACCTACCACCCAGTACAAGACCTGAGCCTGCCCAGTACCCACGATCACGTAACTCAAGGCTCGCTAATGAAGGGTATACACGTTGTCAAAAAGGTTTGTTACGAAAAGGGTATTCGAAGTGTCCATAATAGCATACCCTTGTAATGGTATGTTGGTAGTAATGAACCCATATATTATAGGAATAGAAAGGTAAATCACTATCAATTTACCAATTATTTTACAGTATTTTTTTTTTTGTTTTTTTTTTTTTTTTAAGAGACAATGAACGGAGCAAGGAAAGACACAGATGTAACTTTTTGCATACCCTTTTTATACCTTTGATATTTTAAAGTGAAAGCTCCGTTTTGGCTGAGTCACATGAATACTGTGAATTTTGATCGAAAATTGTATTTTGCAAAAAAAAAAAAAAAAAAAAAAAAAAAAAAAAGGGGGGGGGGAGGGGGGGGGGGGGGGGGGGGGGGACAAACACGCGTGATGTTAACCTTAGATTGAAGTATTTGAAGATCGGTATGTCTACCATTTAGAAAATAAATCGAGAACTTCAGTAAATAAAATTATATTGTTGGAACCAGTGATGTTGGGGGTACAGTGTAAAAATTACCGCTTAATTGTAGCGAACAAAAACACAGATAGACAGTATTCTTCGGTTTATCTCTTCCTATTAGAATACACAAGACACTGGGGTTCTTGAAACGGGGCTGGCTTAATAATCTAGATAGGTTGATAGCCAGTGAAGTCCTATTTTAACTAACTAACTATTAGAACACGTAAACGAGTGAAACGTTCATTATGTGTATCAAGTTTTGTTACAGATCCAAATTTGACAATGTTCGTATGTGAGAAGTGGCTGAGTGAATAGTCGTTTGTTCTTCTCTGAAACTTATATATAAGAAATATTGATGTGTAGAGAGTATAATATTATAGTGTGCATAATAATCTACCCAGTTAAAGGTATATTGGTGGTAATAGACCCATCTTATACCAGTTAGGAAGGTAAATCACTATCAACATACCCAGTGATCTTATATCATATGCTTTCATTAATTTAATGTATTTAATCCTTAGAAGATACTATGACGCATGTCTTTTCTGTTTTCTGTCTATTATTAGACAATTTTATTTACATTAAAAAGGGTATATGGAAGTCAGAGGGTTAACTGAAACAGACTTGACCCTTATAATTCCACAGATCCTTCTTAAGCTGTATATAATCGTCTAATGATAGGCAGAAGAATAAACTGTCAAAATCAGTCATGATCCTCAAAGAGTTAATATCACGTTCCTCCTAAATTACAGGCTCGCTATCGTTTGCCATGAATAAATCGACACCAAATGGCACGAAAGGTATTGACAGTGATAAAGAAATTGGGTGAAAGGTCTTCAAATCTCCAAACTACTGGGGCGAACGCCTTCAAATCTGAAAACAAATGAGGTTAAACATAAGGGAGAAGGGGGACCAGAAACACCAACCAACCCCCTTAACCTTTCACTTCCTTGGGATCTTGTTTAATAGGTTTTGGCTCTCATTAAGCCTTTGTTGAGCTTAGGAAGAGTTTCTATAAATCCAGGAGGTAAAAACATTCTCAAAGTGAACCTACATTGTCGCACATTATGGGTATTCTTAAAGTGAACCTACATTGTCGCACATTATGGGTATTCTCAAAGTGAACCTACATTGTCGCACATTATGGGTATTCTTAAAGTGAACCTACATTGTCGCACATTATGGGTATTCTTAAAGTGAATCTACATTGTCGCACATTATGGGTATTCTCAAAGTGAACCTACATTGTCGCACATTATGGGTATTCTTAAAGTGAACCTACATTGTCGCACATTATGGGTATTCTCAAAGTGAATCTACATTGTCGCACATTATGGGTATTCTCAAAGTGAACCTACATTGTCGCACATTATGGGTATTCTCAAAGTGAACCTACATTGTCGCACATTATGGGTATTCTTAAAGTGAACCTACATTGTCGCACATTATGGGTATTCTCAAAGTGAACCTACATTGTCGCACATTATGGGTATTCTCAAAGTGAACCTACATTGTCGCACATTATGGGTATTCTCAAAGTGAACCTACATTGTCGCACATTATGGGTATTCTCAAAGTGAACCTACATTGTCGCACATTATGGGTATTCTTAAAGTGAACCTACATTGTCGCACATTATGGGTGTTCTCAAAGTGAACCTACATTGTCGCACATTATGGGTGTTCTCAAAGTGAACCTACATTGTCGCACATTATGGGTATTCTCAAAGTGAACCTACATTGTCGCACATTATGGGTATTTATATTGTCCATTATAGTCTACTCTTTTAAGGGGGCCCACCTTACTTTTTTTTCTTTCTCTCCCTCTCTCTTTTGCTTGTATCCGTTGGGCCCCATTCAGCCTACTGTTTTAAGACGTTTACCCCCATCCAGGTGTCAATAATTTCCTGGGGATCGGTAGCGAGCCAGCATAGGCTATGTACAGTATATAAACCAAATTGCAGCAAGCTAAATTTATAAATTTTTCGATCGAAAAATTTCTCCGGCGAAGCCGGATTTCTCCATATAATGATGACTGGCTATCGCTCGCCAGGAAGAAATCGACACCTGGATGGGGATAAACTTCTTAAAACAGTTGGCTGAATGGAGCCAAATGGATACAAGCCAGAGAAGGAGAGAAAAAGAGAGAAAGATAACAAAACAGGTGACCCCCCTTAAAGGTATATTGAGAGTAAAATACCCATCCTATAATATCCATACTACCCATAATATGAGGATAGAAAGGTTAAATCACTATCAATATACCCAATGATGCTATATACCTTTCAAATATTTGTATAATTATATCTTTGGTTATTTACAATCTACAACGCCCACAGATCCTTCCCAAGCTACATGGAGTTTTTCATTTGGATATATGCATGTTCGAATTGAATCTCCTTAACCCATTCAGTACTAGGGATATCCTTCTTATCAGATTCTGGCAACTATGAGACGATTTTACTCAGCTTAGGAAGGACATCTAGAAATAATAACGCTTCAAACTATCTCAACCAACCCTTTTAACTACCACATATCCTTCCAAAGCTGCATAATATCGCCTAAATATAGGTAGAGTAAAATGTAACACACGTCGCTGGTACTCAAAGGGTTAAGCTAATTAATTTAAATTGAATTATTCAGAGGCTATCAACCCCTCTGGTGCATTAAGCCAGCACACTGTATGTCAAGAATAGCGTCAGGACTGGAAACCCTTTTCGAGAACTCTAGTTAGTTACTTAGTTACAATAGGATTCAGAGGCTATCAACCCTGCTGGATTATTTAGCCAGCACACTGTAAGTCAAGAATAGCGTAAAGTCTGGCGCCCCTTTTCGAGAACTCCATGTATACCTTATATTTGCGTTTTGAGGTTCGTTTAATCAGTTCGAGGCTTCAACATGTATAATAATATATGGCCGCGATTGTACTGTACTTATAGTCATATATTGTAATGTTCAAAGGCCTTACCGTATTGAAAGCAGTATATTATAGTCTTCAGGGGAGGTGGTTGACTTTTCTGACACCCCTTCTCCCTCATGTTTAGCCGCATTAGTTTTGAGATTTGAAAACGTTCGTTCCATTAGTTTGGCGATAAAAAGACCTTTCACCCCATTTCCTTGTCAATATTAGGACCTTTCGTGCCATATACTGTAGGTGTAGATTTTTTTTCCTGGCTAGCGATGGCGAACCTGTAATTTTAGAATAAACCGGCCTTCGGCCGGGACAGTTTTCTACCGAGAAATGTATATATTAATCTCGAAGGGGGATCTTAAGGACACAGACGTATGTTTCACCCGATTCATTCCGTTTACACCAGATTATTTACAGCTCACCCAAGTCAAGATTATGTTTTCCTCGAGTGTACAATCTGGCACATAAATCCTGGCCTTAAAGGGGAGATAGTTCACTTCTTGGGCTATTTGTTGTCATATATTTATTATTTTTCTAGTTTTCTCCCTAGCCATCAAACTTTAAAACACATCCATTAGATCCCCCTCCAAGTATAATTTGTAAATTTTTCGGCAAAAAAATTTCACGGCCGAATGCCAGTTCCTCCACAATTACAGGATCGCTATCGCTCGCAAGGAAAACAAATCGACACCTAAAGGGCACGAAAGGCCTTAATATTGACAAAGAAATGGGCGAAAGGTCTTAAAATCGACAAACTAATGAGGCAAACGTCTTAAACTCTCAAAACTAATGGGAGATAAGCATGAGGAAGAAAGGGGACCAAAAAAGGGGCCCATCTACCCTTACGTGTTGTGTTTGAAGCTATCCCAAACAGAATTGAATCATCTCATTTGCTTTCTACCAGCTCTTCTTGGGTTCTTTATAAACGGGGTAGGTGATATTTATTTGTATATTTATTTCCTCCCTAGGCTTCTATCAAGGTAAAAAAAATATATATATACATAAATAAAATAAAATAAGATCCCCCTTCAAGAAAATTGTGTACTAATGTTATTCGGTAGGAAAATTGTCCTGGTCGAAGACCTCCAAGGCCTTCAAAATTACAGGTTTGGTATCGCTTGCCAGGAGACAATCGACACTTAGATGCTATGAAAGATCTTGATATTGATATAGAAATGGGACGAAAGGTCTTTATATTAATATACAAATGGGACGAAAGGTCTTAAATCGACAACCTAATGGGGTGAACGTCTTAGACTATCAAAACTAATAGGGCTAGTACAAAGTACAAAGGAGTACAAAGGAAATCAAGCAACAACAGGTCTAGTGACCCTTCTAGCCTGCTTGTCCTCAAACACACTGAGGATCAAGTGTCCAAACAGTGGTTTAGAGTGGGTAAGGGAACATTGGAAAGGAAACTAATGTCCGTGGCTGGATTAGGAAGTTACTAGGGGACAGATGGGTTAGTAACTGAGGGGGGGGATAAAATCAAGTTATTCATTTACAAACGCAGTCAGTCGCGGGTTTGATGCGAAATATTTGTCTAGGCGAAGTTTAAATGAATCAACGGTGCTACAGTCTATAACGTCTCGGGGAAGCCCATTTCACAAGTTGACAACTCGATTGAAGAAGAAATTCTTAGATTCGTGTGAGTTAAAAGATTTACTAATAACTTTGCAACCGTTTCCCCGCGTGTAATCATTGTTGAATCGGTTTTAGGTTACTCGATAGTGTAACTCCCAGATCGGTTTCTCTGTTTACATTCTTAAGCTGAGTGCCATTCATCGAATAGTTTGCTTTCTCATTTTGGTATCTGATATGTAGTACTTTACATTTTTCCGCATTGAAACTCATTTGCCAAATTTGGGCCCAACATGACAACTTATCTAGATTGTGTTGCATATCGTTAACTTGTTCTTTTGAGAGTACGCTATTTGCAATTTTTGTATCGTCAGCAAATTTTGAGATTGTACAGGTGAGATCCTCATCTATGTCGTTGATGTAAATTAAAAAGAGAATTGGTCCTAGTACCGATCCCTGGGGTACCCCGCTACTTACATTGGTCCATATAGATGCCTTACCGTTTATGACTACTCTTTGCTTTCTGTCGCTGAGCCAATTTTCTATCCATTTCAACACACGTATTGTATTCCATGCGCTTTTAGTTTTAGCAGTGTATGCACAGTAGTACTGGTAGTTCTGTGGTTTTAGAATGTGTTAAAGTGACTGTCGATCCATGAGTGGTCACTTAAGACATTAATGTTATAGATTTATCTGAATATTTCAGAGTTAGCCTACCTCAGATATAATAGATTCTGATTAGTATTTTTTTTATGTAGTATATAATTATATTTCCAGGATTCATATAAACAGTTCGAGGCCATAACGAGGGTAATAACACTAAATGTCTCTCGTTTGCTGAAGGGTCTATAAACTGGGTAGAGTTTTTGGATCCTCATGCTTCGCCCCATTAGTTTAATGATTCTAGACCATTTTGCCTCATTACCTTGGCGATTCTTATATGTATTACCCGATTCAAATGTGAGCCTGCAATTAGGCAAAACCAACCTTTGGCCGGTAGAAAGGAGCTTGAAATGGGGGTCTGGGAGACTTATATGTATTTACAATTTAAAGCTTGAAAGAGGGTCTGGGGAGGTATTTTTTGCTTGAAGGATGCTTAAGGGGCAACCTGAAATATAATTGCTTTAAAATTTAAAAACCTTCAAGAACATCAACAACAGTAGTAACAACAACCACAACAATAATAATAATAATAATGATAACACATACTAATAATAATAATAACAACCGCGATGAAATAATGTTGTCCAATCTCTGTTAACTAAAGGGTGACTATTGAAGGTAATGAGAATCTTGTCCGGGGCTCGGTGATTGGAGGCTTGAATTAGTTTATGGCTGAGAGAGAGAAAGAGAGAGAGAGTGTGAGTATGTGAGATAGATAAATAGATAGGTAGGGAGGGTATATATACTGTATATATATATATATATATATATATACATCTTTAATCTATAATATTGGCTGCTATTAACTTTAAGATAAGATTAGTAAAGAAGTAAACCAAAACAGTAAAGTGTGTGTGTGTTTATGTATTTGATCTATGTGTATGAAGGAGACAAAAGGCAGGTTCCCTGTAACGAGTGTCTCCCCCAAAGCCAAAAAAAGTGACAGAACCAAATTCAAGGGACGGTGGAGTCAAAATGCCTGGACACACGAATTTTGAAGCAGTTTAAGTCATAGGATGAAGGAAAGATTAATTGAGGGAGCGAGTTTCGAAGTTCACTTGTTGAGTAGAAAAAAGACAGAAAATTTGCGAATTTTTTGTTTGGAGAGATGGACAGAATATGAGTGGGACTGTGTTGAAATGCGGGTGCCTCGCACTCGCCGCAAGGGAGTGGGTATGCACTGAAGAACACTGATTGTTGTAATAGTGATAGAAGAGTGAAAGAGATGCAGCATTGTGGTGTGTAGAAAGAGATTGTAAGGAACAAGTAAGAGGAAGTGAGTTAATGAGGCAAAATGCTTTTGATTCTACTCATTCGAGAAGTGCGGTATGGGTGGAACCTCCCCACACATGCGAATAATACTCAGTACAGGGGCGCACTGTGCCCAAAAAGCTGTGCGGGGGTGAAAAAACCCACGGAGATGGTTGAGCACACCTAACTTTTGAGAAACTGTTTTAGCAAGAGTGCTAATGTGATATTTCCAAGAAAGCTCAGACGAAAAAGATACACCTAGAATATTGAGAGTAGATGAAGACTTGAGTTGTGTATTGTTGAATAATTTTTGATAGTCTTGTAGAAGATTGTGATGGAGAGGTAGAGGGAGAAATTGGGTCTTGGAGGCGTTGAAAGTAACAAGATTTTCTCTGTCCCAATCAGAAATAATTGATAGATCAGAAAGCAGGCATTCTATGGCCTCGTCATGTTTGTTTTGGGAGTGCTTTCATGCTGGTTTGATATAAAAAACTTGTTGAATAGTGTAAGGTAGAGTCGTCAGCATATGAGTGGATAGGACTAGAGGTACAGTTGAGTAGATCATTATTGAGTATTAAAAAGAGAATTGGAGACAGGACAGAACCCTGAGTAACACCAGAGTTGATAGGTTGAGGAAGTGAGCGATGGCCGTCCACAACTGCAGCTATGGAGCGGTCTGAAAGGAAATTAGAGACAAAGGCACAAATAGAGGGATAGAAAGTAAAGGAGGGTAGTTTGGAAATTAGATATTTGTGCCAGACTCTATCGAAGGCTTTTGATATGTCTAGTGCAATTTAAAAAGTCTCACCGAAGTCCCGAAAGGAGGATGACCAAGAGTTAGTGAGATATGAAAGAAGATCACCAGTAGAGCGACTCTTAAGGAAATCATACTGGTGATCTGAGAGTAGATTATGAGAAAAGAACATTTTAGCTTTAGACATTTTGAAGTAAGAATAGTTTAAAACACTTTAGAGATAAAAGAGATGAGAGCAATTGGATGATAGTTGGAAGGTTGAGAGCAGTCAGCCTGCTTTGGGACAGGTTGAATGAGAGCAAACTTCCAGCAAGAAGGAAAGACGTTAGGGGAAAGACAGAGACGAAAGAGTTTGCCTAGGCAAGGAGTCAGCACAGAAGAACAGTTTTTGAGTACAAAAGGAGGAACAGTATCTGGTCCGTACGCCTTCTTAGTATTAGCCCAGAGAGGGCAGAAAGTACATCCTTAGAAGATATTATGATCTTAGGCATAATTAAGGGCGAGGGGGGTGGAGAGGGAGGAGTAGGATAACTCCGGAATCATCCAAGGTGGAGTTTTTAGCGAAAGTTTGAGCGAAGAGTTCAGCTTTGTCAGAGGAAGAGGTGACGGTGGTACCGTCAGAGTGGAAAAGAGGAGGGAAAGCCGAGGAAATGAAATTGTTGGAGAGGTTTTTGGCTAGGTGCCAAAAAGCTTGTGAAAAGCTAGAGTTGGAAAGTTCAGATCATTTGTTATTGATGAAAGAGTTTTTGGCGAGTTGAAGGACAGATTTGGCTTGATTCCGGGCAGAGACATATACAGTAAAGTATGGGATTCTTGACTTTGAAGGCGACGGTACCATTTGAATGCTTCCTCTGTGTTGCGGATAGCAGTAGAACAAGCATGAGTAAACCAAGATTTTTGTGAGTTAGTTTGAGAGAAAGAAAATGGAATGTATGCTTCCATTCCCGAAAGAATTGCCTCAGTAATGCCCTTGGCATTCTCTGAGGGTCTCCGGCCACGGAAGCAAAAATCATTTCATGAGAAATCAAGGAAGCACTGCCGAAGAGCCTCCCAGTCGGCAGCGCTAAAATGCCACAAGCGCCGCCGGCTGGGGGGTCAGAAGGCCGTACTGGAGAGACAGGACAGGTGACAGAGATAAGGTTATGATCGGAGGAGCCCAACGGAGGGAGAAGAGTTACAGTGGAAGCAGCAGGATTAGTGGTTAGAAATGGGCCGATCTCCAGGGCGGTCTGGGATACGGGTGGGGTGCTGAACTAACTGTTCTAGGTCATTCAGGATAGAAAGATGTAGGCTTGTTCACCAGGTTGGTCAGTGAAATGAGATGAGAGCCATTGGTGGTAGTGAATATTGAAATCTCCTAAGATTGAGACTTCAGAGAAGGGAGATGGATACAATGTGTTCCACTTTAGAAGTAAGATAGTCAAAGAAATGTGGATATTCAGTAGAATTACGAGAGAGATAAACAGCATAGATATATTTAGTGAGAGAGTGACAAGATATCTTAAGCCAGAGAGTTGAGAATTCAGAAGAGTCAAAGTTGAGAACATGAGAGCAAGAAAGATTGTTGCGTACATACACACAACATCCATGTTTGGCTTTGAATGGAGGATAGAAATAGTAGAAGGATACAGAGAAGGGTTTGCTGTCTGTTTCCTTAGACAAATGTGTTTCGTTGAGAAAAAGTATTGGTCTGTCCCCCCCCCCCCCCCTCCCCGGACTCCGAGGCTGGCGGTGAATTTGTTTTAATTTTTTTTTGTAATGGAAAGTTAATGTGGTAAAGTTAATATGAATATGTGTGTATGTGTGTGTGTGTATGTGTGTGTGTGTGAGTATGTAAAGGTTAACTAAACCGCTAAACAGCATACAAAGCTTAGATACGGCACACAAAAATGGAAAAATTAGATTTGGAAGAAAACCATAATTAACCTGTGCAGTACCGGGGACGTCCTTATCATCATATCCTGGCAACTACTAGACGATATAGTTCAGCTCAGGGAGTATTTGTGGTAGCTATATAGATTAATTGACATAATTTGTATCTTTTTCATGGTTACAGGTCCTTCTTAAGCTTACTAAAATCATCTAATAGTTGCAAGAAAAAAAGAAAAAGGATGTCACCGGTACTGTTTGGGTTAAGGGGAGATGGTGGTTTTTGTCTAGTCCCCTTTCTACCTCATGTTTAGCTCCATTAGTTGTCATATTTTATTACGTTCGGCTTATCACTCAGGCGATTTTAAGACCTTTCGCCCCATTTCTTTGTCAATAATAAGGCTTTTCGTGTCTTTTAGGTATCGATTTGTTTTCCTGGCGAGCGATAGCGAACCTGAAATTAGGGAGTAATCGGCCTTCGGCTGGGACATTTCTCTACCGAAAAGTTTGATGGAAGTCAAGGGAGGAACTAAAAAAAATACTAACAAAATAAAAATCGACCAAAAGATAGACCATAACCCTTAAACAGACAAGTAGAGGAGACATAGGGTTAGAGGAGGGGGGGGGGGGGAGAAGAAGGTAGGTCGTCATTATTTGTTTCTCTTCAGTGAAAATAGAGCATCGAATTGGTGGTAGATTAGTAAAAACTAAGATTTTCACACTGAATAGAGTAAAAAGATAGACATAATTATCACAATAAACGTGTGGGATATCAAACAGGAATGTAAGAAGAACAAGAATTTATATTACCGGTAACACATATTCACATCAATAGCAAAAAGGTAATTGCAAGTAGATAAACACATAATGTTTTATTTAAAAGTGAAAAATAGGCAGTGATATTGAAGATATGAACAAATATGAAAATAAAAGCGCATACAAGTTAAGTAGCGAAACGAGAAATTTGTAAATAAAAGAGAGAGAGAGAGAGAGAGAGAGAGAGAGAGAGAGAGAGAGAGAGAGAGAGAGAGAGAGAGAGGACACAGGAAGGTAAAACGAAAAACAGGCATTGAGAGGAAACAAAGAGACGAAAGTGAAAGGAAAAGTGCTGCTTTAGGAAAAAGACAAAAAAATAGGAGAGGAATCGTCGGATGAAGATAGAGAGGCTGTAAAGGAGAAATGTGGAAAAGATTTATTGAGTAAATTATGTTTTTCGATACAATAATATAGAATGATAGACAAGTACTTATATAGTACCGGTATATATATATATATATATATATATATAGAGAGAGAGAGAGAGAGAGAGAGAGAGAGAGAGAGAGAGAGAAACATTGATATCGTAATTTTACATAGTGAATATAATACCGTACACACATGTACAATCAGATAGATATATACCTATATTTAACAGACGTATGCGCGCATACACAGGCAATGAGATAATTATGAGAGTTGATATATATATATATATATATATATATATATATATATATATATATATATATATATGTAGTATATACTGTATATACACACATACATAGAGAGAGAGAGAGAGAGGGGTGTGGGGAACATGGGAGATAGAGAGAGGGGTTGTGGGGACGGGGATAGGGGGTGGTAGAGGGAGAGTGGGGGGGGGGAGAGCAGGTACACACGATCGAGAGGGAAAGTTCTCAGACCAGTCCAGCGTAAATAATGGTTCTCTCTCTCTCTCTCTCTCTCTTAATCATTGTGATCAATAAAATATTTCAATATTTCAATATAGATTTCTTGAATCTACAGTATGTATTTTTTTATATATTTTATTTGATATGTGTACATAATGATTACGTGTATGTGTAAAGTATATAAACACGTGTGCAGTGTATATAAGTGGTTAGTGTGTATGTGTGCTTTATAATCTATACACGACGTGGCTATGTTAGTGAAGCTTCGTACATCATCCTGAGCAGCCAGAGGTTTTTTCTTTATTTATTTTATTCGCTAGGAAAAAGCCTCTTCTTCTCTATCTGCCAGAAGTTGTCTTGAAATACAGACGAAAGCTTGCAGTTCTGTGTTTCACTTTCCTAGCGAGTACAATAAATATACCATTTTGCATATATATATATATATATATATATATATATATATATATATATATAGAGAGAGAGAGAGAGAGAGAGAGACAGACACAGAGAGAGAGAGAGTGAGAAAACAAAACAAGCGAGAGAAAGAATTGTGTGTACATATGTGCATGTACGCGTGCTTTGGTGTGTACCTGATGGTGTGTGTATGTGAGTTAAGAGGTTGTTGTTTGTTTGTGTTTGTGCACTGGAGCCACGTTAACTATGTACCCAGCTAATGTTCCGTGTGTACATTTGGTTGTATACTTGTACAAGCTTAAACAATGGGAGTGTAATTGTCAATACCTTCTCTTCTATGTATTGGTATGTGTTCCAGTCTGCTCACAAGCTTATCATTCTGTTTACAGCCACTAAGTTATAGGTTAGACTTGTTGTGGTCCATTTGGAAGTGGATGATATGATAAGGTTTATATATGTTATAAGATTAACTTGTATTAGTTCTAGAACCATGTACAATTTGGAGTGTTTTTCATTATACATATATAAACATTAAATTAATAAATAAACAAATAAATGTATAAATATATAAATTAATAAATATATATATACACTTACAGTATATATATATATAGATAGATAGAGAGAGAGAGAGAGAGAGAGAGAGAGAGAGAGAGAGAGAGAGAGAGAGAGTCAGTCACATAGAGATGACATAGATGCACAAACCACAAATACCATTTGGTTCCAACGATGTGATCCGGCCTTAAATTTGAGGGTCGTAATATTTGTGCGGCATAGATAAATAGATAAATATAGGTACATATAATTATATTCTATGTATATATATGGTAACACTCTTTACCTGGTAAAATGTGGTGGTATCAAATATAACGTTCCCAACATGCAGCAAAAACCCAGATGCCCATAAGTCTCAGAGTAACATTTATTGCTGGGTTCACAGGTTCATTAAAGGTACAATGTCTGGGGTTCACATCCCGGTGGTACGCAGAGAGAGAGAGAGAGAGAGAGAGAGAGAGAGAGTCTTCAAGATGAAATGGTAATAACAACTTTTCATCTTAAGGTAAACACTGTATTTTTCTTTCTTTTTATCAACCTTCCACGTTTGTGGTCAATAGTCTTTTAAGTTTTATAACTTATTCTTTAGTTATCTCTCTGATATAAGGAGATGTTTCTTTTTTTGTTCCCTAGACCTCCATCAAGCATAAAACAATACCTCCAAGAGCCCCCTCGAGATAAATGTACATTCTTTTGTAGAAAAATGTCCCTGCCTAAAGCCGGTTCCTCCTAAGTTGTAAGCTCGTTATCGCTCACCAGGAAAACATCGACACCTAAATGGCATGGTCTTACTGTTGGAATGGGGCGAAAGGTATTAAAATCGCCAAACCAATGGGACGATCAACGTCTTAGAATCTCAAAACTTTAAGTCTCCTTCGGGCGAGATTTTAAGACCTTTTGCTCCATTTCTGTATTAATGTTAAGGCCTTTCGTGCTATTTAGCTATCGATTTTTTCCTGGGGAGTGATAGCAAACCTGTCATTTAGTAGGAATAGGCCTTCGGCCGGGACATTATCCTACCAAAGAATGTACAAGTTTATCTCAATGGGGGGTTTTGGGGGGGTTTGTCTAAAGTGAAAGTGAAAGAGAGTTAGACGAGGTAGAGGGTTTCTGGGAGGATTTGAGAGATTGTCTACAAGGGTTTCATGAAAACGAAAATGTTATAGTTTTAGGGGACCTAAATGCTAGGGTAGGAAATGAGCCTGTTGAGGGAGTCATCGGTAGTTTTGGTGTGGATGGTGTAAACGAGAGTGGAGAAAGACTGAAAAATGTATGTGAAGAGTGTAGATTGAGTGTAGGTAATACGTTCTTCAAAAAAAGGCGTATACACAAGTACACCTGGCATAGACTTGTGAGGGGAGAGATTGTAGAGAGGGCATTGATGGATTATGTGCTGGTGACAAGGGAAAGATTGTGTAGACTGCTGGATGTGAATGTGATGAGAGATGAGGCGGAGGGTATGTCAGATCATTACCTGGTGGAGGGAAAGCTAAGAGTTAAGAGTTACAGGAGAATAAGAGACAAGCGTGAAGTAAGAGAGGTAATAAAAGTTAGTGAGTTAGAGAAGAGTGAAAAAGAGAGGGAGTACAAGGAAAGACTAAATGAAAAGTGGATGGAAGTGAGAGAGATGGAAGAGAGAGAGGTAGAGGTTGAATGGCAACAGTTTAAGGAAGGAGTGAAAGCAAGTGCAGAGGTAGTATGCGGCAAAAGGAAAGTAGGAGGCAGAGGTATCAGGAAGGGAAGCGAGTGGTGGAATGATACGGTGAGGAAGGCAGTTGAGGAGAAGATACAGTGTTTTGAGAGGGTTTTACAGGATGGTAGTGTTGAGGTATGGGAGAGGTACAAGGAGAAAAGGAGAGAGGCAAAACGGAAAATTAGAGAAGAGAAAAAAGATGCAAACGAAAGGTGGGGCCAAAGGCTGAGTGAGAATTTTGAAGAACGAAAGAAGATGTTCTGGAAGGAGGTAAATAAAGTAAGGAAAGGAGGACAAAAGAGGGAAGAGTCAGTGAAAGATGAAAATGGAGAATTACTAGTGGAACCAGTTGAAGTGAGGAAAAGATATGCCGAGTATTTTGAATCTTTGTTAAATACAAGAGATGGAAGAGAAGCAGTGATTGAAGCAGAGGTGGATGGAGATAGGTTACCCAGGCCACCCAGGTGGCAGGGAATGAATGAAAGGATTGAGGAAAATGAGGTGAAAGAAGCAGTGAAACAAATGAGAGCGGGAAAAGCAGAAGGTTTGGATGGTATTGCTGTGGAGTGTATAAAGAAGGGTGGAGATGTGATAATAGATTGGTTGGTGAGACTTTTCAATGTGTGCTTTGCTGTGTCAATGGTACCAATAGACTGGAAGAGTGCATGTATGGTGCCGTTGTACAAGGGGAAGGGAGATCGGCAGGAGTGTTCAAGTTATAGAGGTATTAGTTTATTGTCAGTGGTTGGAAAGCTGTATGGCAGGGTGTTGATAGAGAGGATAATAAAGTGTACGGAAGTTGCAATAGGAGAAGAACAGTGCGGTTTTAGGAGGGGAAGAGGGTGTGTGGATCAGATGTTTGCAGTAAGACAGTTATGCGAAAAGTATTTAGAGAAGCATAAGGAGATATTTTGGGCTTTTATGGACTTGGAAAAAGCGTATGATCGTGTGGACCGTGAAGCAATGTGGAAGGTGTTAAGGATTTATGAAATAGGAGGAAATTTGTTAGAAGCAGTTAAGAGTTTTTATGAAGGGAGCAGAGCATGTGTGAGAGTAGGAAATGGTGAGTTGAGTGAATGGTTTGAGGTAAAGGTAGGTTTGCGACAGGGTTGTGTAATGTCACCATGGCTGTTTAATATGTTTATGGATGGTGTGGTGAGGGAGGTGAAAAGGAGAACTATGGGAAGAGGATTGGGCTTAGTAGGAAAGAATGGTAGAGATTGGGAGTTGAATCAGTTACTGTTCGCTGATGACACAGCATTGGTGGCGGATTCTGATGAGAAACTGCAGCGGGTAGTCAAAGAGTTTGGTGTGGTTTGTGGAAGGAGGAAACTGAAGGTGAACGTCAATAAAAGTAAAGTAATGGTGTGTAATAGGGGAGAGCATAGGGTGAATCTAGATGTGAGGCTGGATGGGGAAATATTGGAACAAGTAGAGTGTTTTAAATATCTAGGAAGAACAATAAGCAGGAGTGGAGGTATGGAAGTGGAGGTAAAACAGAGAGTGTGTGAAGGAAGGAAGGTTTTCGGAGCAATGGGAAGTATGTGGAAGACGAGAAATCTCGGAGTGAAAGTAAAAAGTGCACTGTATCAAGGAATTGTTGTGCCAACAGTGATGTATGGGGCTGAGACATGGGCTCTGAAGAAAAAGGAGAAAAGAGGGCTGGATGTGATGGAGATGAGCTGCTTGAGGAGTATGTGTGGAGTTACTTGTAGAGACAGATTGAGGAATGAAGAGATACGTAGGAGAGTGGGGCAGCAGGAACATTTGTCAGCCAGAGTGGACAGAAGGGTGCTGAGCTGGTATGGTCATGTTGAACGAATGGGAGATGAAAGGCTTACAAAGAGAATATGTGAGTCAGGTACAAGGGGAGATAGAAGGGCAGGAAGACCCCCATTGAGATGGAGAGACTGTGTAAGAAAGGCTTTGGATGATAGAGGAATGACTATAGATCAGGCAGGGGAAGTGGTGGTGGACAGAAGTGAATGGAGAATGCTTGTGAATAGTTGAGTGAACACGTGGTCATTTGGAGTAAGGGGTCGGGCGCAAGTTGGACTAGATAATAGTCCATCAGGCGCCTGGCCCGGGGAGACGATTAATATGAAGGGTGTGCCTGGAAGTGTGGTGGGAGGGCTTGTGGCTTTGGCTCCGCTGCATGTCTGCCTGCCGAGATCGGAACCTCTCCGGGTGGTCAGGGGCCGGGGGAGTGCTGGAGCGACCTAGGTAACCCTGGTCTCTGGGTCTTCTCCTGGGTGACCTGGATGTGTGAGAGTTTGTGTTTTTTATCTGTGTTTATTTTTTGTTTTATGTTGTTTTTGTGTTTTCCCTGTTCTTGCTCTGTCTTGAGTCGGCTACCCCCAAAATGGGGATTGGGCCTGAGCATATAGATAGATAGATAGATTGTCTAAAGTTTGATAGAGCTCCTCTTAACTCGCTACCCTTTTGTTTGTAGGTAAACTTTTGAAATTCCATTGTACCGTTTACGAGGGCGTGTGAGTGTGGGGTTGTTTGGGCGTGATTGAAGGTGTGTTCACTCATTGGTGGGCGGGCGGGCGGCGTGAGGAGGAATGTCTCGCCCATCCACAGTTACATATAGGTCAGTTCGCCCACACGTCATTTCACCCCTTAGTCCATTCACCACACTGTATGATGATGGTCTAGGGAAGAAACTAAATCAATATTAAATGAATACATAATTAACCAATAGATTCCCCCTTGCCCCCTTAATGTTAACCTGTTGTTATTTACCGCTACTGCGGTATAGTACTGCTCTATCCATAGTTTAAGGTGGGACATTACTGCAACGTTATTATTACTCAGTATAGAAGTAAAGCAGATGGTTGGTTTTTCTGAACCCCCTTCTCCATCAGGTTTAGACCTTTTAGTTTCCACATTTTAAGACGTTCAATTCAATTAAAAGAGTTTATTTTCAAAACACAATTCATGTACAGTCGCGCTAATAAGTGATGTCTCAGCACCAAGTATGTTTTGATCAATGAATGGTATCAGCAATATTTACACATGATTTCTTCTTTTGGAGTGAGATATACAAACATGTTCCTGCACTTACCAACCCTATTCAACATCTGACAGACAGTAATAGAGCACAGAGCGAGCCAAACGTAATGACAGCTGGGACATGACTTATTAGCGCGACCGTACAAACATACAGGTGTGAACAAATATATATTTCTCATATGACAATGAGGATTTGGTTCCGTCTGGCATATAATATGTCCTCTTCTTATATACTCATATTTTCAATACATCAGCTAATAGTTTGCCGATTTTAAGACCTTTCGCCCCATTTAATTTTCAATATTAAGACTTGTCGTGTCGTTTAGGTGTCGATTATTTTCCTGACGAGCGATACCAAGCCTGTTGTGGTAAACTATCAATGGAAGTTAAATGTTACTAAGCTATAATGAATCAAATAAAATCAATCTAAATGAATACTCTATATCTAAATTGAATTCAATCTGAAACAAGCTAATTTATATCCAAAGGTCTCGCATAATAAATGTATATAATTATAGGGTAAGGTTATAAGGGTTAATATTAGCCAGGAATTAACTCACCAATAGTTCCACGTGGCAATGAGGCAAGGGAGAACGTTTTACCCAATATGGTGGTGGACAATGGGGAACGAGACTTCGGTCCCAAGACACGAGTCAAGTTAAAGAAAGAATAAATGATTACATGGGAATGGACATGATTATTATAATTGTGCTTATCTATCAGTCAGTCATGATGTCGATGAGAGCGTCGTGATGGTGTAGCTGTGTGTATTGCTGTATGTGTATTGTGATTAGAGGCACAAAAGCACGATCAACTGAGGGCGGAAAATTAGATGTTAACTGGTTGGTGTTCGTGAAGGCTCTGGCGTACCTCAAAAGCACACCTTGCTGCCTTGGCAAACTGCCAGGAGCCCAAATTATCGTACCGCATTTAGGTTGCTCTATACGATAAATTATATTAATATATACGATAAATTCATATACTACATAAGACCATGGCAATATTGCTTAATAGCATATTAGGCCTTTTATAACTTAACTTATTTACAATCTTATAATATACGATCTACTCGTCCTACATCGTGCTGTAGGAGAGATCGTGACGTCACAGAGACATACAAGATCACAAAAGAGTCATATTCTATCGTATTTATACGATACACTCCCCCCACAAAAAAGACCTGAACCCCACCTTAAACCTAAAGTTGCCCAGAGGCTATCTTCTGACGCCACAAGTCGACAGCGCCAGCAGCAGCACGTCTGGGACGCGTCCCGGTCCGAGAATGATCACCATCAGTATGAGGTGAGTCGTTCCTTCGAGAATCCTCGGACCCAGCAATAACAGGTGGAGCCTCAGATTGCAATGCGGAATCTAGCTCCAAAGCGTACAAACGTGCGATAGGACGAACAGTAGTTCCAGTGGCTGTCTTTAATAGCGCCACCCGCTCTACAGAGTCTGCCCCCTTTTATACCTCCAATACGCGGCCTAATTTCCAGTATAAACGAGGACTATCTTCTTTAATTAAAACAACGTCACCAACTGTAGGGGCCGTTGGTCTACCAGAGGGAGTAACACTCCTTTCCCTCAATGCTAGCAGATATTCACTAATCCACCGTTTCCTAAAATCCTCGATTATCCTGGATATATACTGGTATCTCTTAGACACCGCTACCGCAGAGTACAACGAGGGATCCTCTAACTCTACTATGGACTGAAAATCAGATGGAAACGCAGTCAATGGTTTTCCATATAGCAAGTGAGCTGGCGTTAATGGTAGTGGTTCTTGCAGGTCGGTGTACACATATGTAAGCGGGCGATCATTCACGACTGCCTCTATCTCTGTGAGGACTGTCGTCAACTCACTCTTCTTTAATAGAGCACGTCCTACAACCGCTCTGAGTCCTGACTTTACTATGCCGACACACCGTTCCCACATTCCACCAAACCAAGGTGCCTTAACTGGAATGAACCTCCATTCGCACTTTTTCTCTCCCAAAAAAGTGATGATAGTAGGATCACTACTCATATCCTTTAGATATTTTGATGCTTGGACATAAGTGGGAGCATTGTCGCTAAGAATGAGTTGAGGGAATGAACGACGGGCACAAAACCGTCTGAACGCCAGCATAAATTCTTCGCTAGACATATTATCACATAGTTCTAGGTGTACCGCTCGAGACGTCGCACAGGTAAACAATAATATATAAACCTTCTCATGCTCCCTCGTCTTCAATGCCCCTGTGTAATCTAATCCTACCGCTTGGAAAGGTTCTACGTGCTTTACACGGCATTCAGGTAGAGGTGGAGCTGGTCCAGTTGCATATGGTTTACCCTTTAGTCTCTGGCATATTACACACTTTCTCACTACGCGTCGAGCTACTTGTCGAACTCTGGGTATCCACCATATGAGACGTAAATTTGATATAATATGACATACCCCGTAGTGTTTTACTTCCCTATGTGCACGTATGATCAATAGATCAGTAACGTGATGTCTTGTTGGCATAAGTATAGGTCGGTTTGTGCCGTCTGGTACACCCGACCACTTCAGGCGACCCTCACACCTGATGAGGCCATTGTCTAGGTGCAACCTTAGTTGACGCACTATATTAGGCATTAATGTCTTATTCGAGCCTTTCAAGGATTCTAATTCATTGGAAAAGGTTTCTACTTGAACCCATTTGATCAAAGTTACTTCAGCTGCTTTAAATTCACGAGCATCAATGTTGTGACCCCTGTTGCAGAGTTGGCCCGTTACTTTAAGCTTAAGATTGGATACATATCGCAACACCAAGCTACAACTCTGACTAGTTTATTATAGTCACCGAATCTTGCCCACTTTATGATAGGACCCGGTGGCTCATTTGGTTGGGCTGTAACTGCCACTGTTTCCAGTGGCAGAAGTCCCTCACCAACAGCATGCCATATCGTCCATTCACTTTCATGGAGCAACCACTTTGGACCATGCCACCACAATTCGGACTTCATTAACTGGCTAGCCGTTATACCCCTAGTTATGAGATCACTAGGGTTTTCCTTTGTATTTACATAATGATAAGCAACGTCTGGCAAAAGGGCTCTAATCTCATCTACCCTATTCCGCACATAAACTGGCAGAGACTTCTTGCTATGTATCCAGTTGAGTGCGACCTGACTATCGCACCATACGTGAACGATTTCAATATTTAATTCGCTCTCGTATGCTGCGCGTACATGTTGCACCAGACGTGCTAATAGCAGCATGGCAGTCAATTCCATTTTAGGGATAGTTACCTTCCTAACCGGGGCTACTTTGGCCCGGGCTGTAACTAAATGTGCCCCAAATGAAGTAACAACATATATGGCTACCCCGTATGCCGTGGCGCTAGCATCGCAAAACGTGTGTAACGTAACGTCACCGAACGCCGCCACTTTACGAGGTATAGGTTTAGTACATAGGATGGCATATTCATTCAACAACAATGTCCCTTGGTCATTCAGGTCCTCGGGCAAACTGTCATCCCATCCTATTTTACGTCTCCAAACTTCCTGCATTAGAATCCTAGCTCTTATGGTAACAGGTAATGCTAGACCCAAAGGATCAAAAAATTGCGCAACTTTGCTCAACAGACTTCTTTTTGTGTGCGCTCCTGTCTGCTGAGCAAAAGACCTTGTTTGAAAAGTTAGTATGTCATGTTTAGGTTGCCAGATCATCCCCAAATTTCTGGACCTTTCCTGGTTAAGAGATGCCGTACCATCCACCTGTATTAAACTCTGAAGATCTTCACTATTAGTAACCCACTCGCGGAGAAATAGATGTGCATCCGCAAACAATCTGCGTGCTTGCCAGTATGCATACAACAAATCATCTTGACTATCGCTAGTACCCTGCAAATTGTCAATGTATAATCCGCGAGATAGTTTACTTGTGTCCTCATGAGTGTCAGCTAGATGTTTTCTGATTGTGGCATTTAACAAAAACTGCGAGCAAGTGGCCCCAAAGAGTACAACCCGAAAACGGTATATTATGATGGGACTTTCAGAGTCGCTAATGTCGCTGAACCAAAGAAAGCGGGTAACATCTCTATCTTCCTCCTTTAGCTTGACCATCAAGAATGCTTTCTCGATGTCACTGGTATAGGCGTACTTTCCCAGCCTAAACCGCAATAGATGTTGGGACAGGTCCGACACCATGGACGGACCTGTCAACAGGCAGTCATTCAGACTGGGTTGTTGACCTTGGTGGGCAGAACAGTCATACACCACCCGTATTGGTGTGGTGACGCTGTCTTTCTTTACCCCATGATGGGCCAGATAGTGAACCCTACCCTTCTTACACGGTTCCTTGACATCGACTCTCTCAATAAAACCCCTATCCTCATAACTCCGAAATACATCGTCATACGCCTGGCGTGTGCTCGGTTCGTTAGACAATTTCCGCTGCAATGCGCGCAAGCGACGTAATGCCAAACCATAGTTGGTAGGCAGGCTTATCTCACTGTTCTTCCAAGGTAAACTAACTTTATATTGCTTGTCTGAGGCACAGTAGCACACAGACTCGTCAAACCTTTGTAGCGCAACTTCCGAGTCATAATCAGTCTCCATAGGATTAATGCCTATGTGATCCAATCTCCACAGTCGTTCCAGGTCGAACTCGGCAGCCATCTTAGGGTCACTAGGTTGGGAATCCTCCCTTCCCAACTCCTCTGCCGCGGTTACATTGACTCTATATATCGAGACCGTGTCGACCAGGACCTTTGACTGTGTAGTATGCACCTTTCCGCTCATGCAGTATCCAAATTTAGTGGGGATTAAAATTACACCACACATCTTTTTAAATCCAGGGTATACTACTTCATAATAATGATCCACACCAAGTAGAACATGCACCTCACTCTGATTTCCCATGGGATCTGACAAGTTAACCCCTTTGCTACGTAATGCGTGTTCCACCTTCTTCACACCCACAGATACATATTCTGGTAGGGTGTCTACTACGATACAAGTCATAAAGTACCGGTTTTTACGATAGAAATATGAAATCTCCGCTATCTCGTAGTCTTGTTTATCAGTAACCCCTGTGAAGCCCTGTAATCGAAGAGTCTCAGCCCCTACGATTCGGTGCTTCAATCCCACTAGTACGGACCTCTTTATAAAGGAACGTTGAGATCCTTGATCTAGAAGTACCCGACAAACTTTGTTAATGTCATTACCTTCCATGGGAATCTGTATTGTGGGCAATATAGTGGTGTCTTGCGTGCTACCTAGTGCCACAGTTGTAGTACCCTCATTTTTGACGTCTTTGACTTTATCTGCAGTAGGACACAACTTATCAAAGTGATGTCCTTTGCAGTGCCGACAGGGCCTTAAGTATGTAGCAGTACATTGTCCCTGCTTACCATGTTCCCCACTTAGACAACCTACACATAGCTTCAATCTTCTCGCCTGTGCTAGTTTTGTCTCATTTGTCGGGTATTTTACACAGAAACTCCATTTATGTTTGTTGTTACATAGCTTACATAGAATCTGAGCAGGTTTCTTATACACACCCTCTTTCTTTACTTTAGTCCCCACTGTCATGCTTACTGTTCCCCTCTTCTCCACATTCTCACTCCCTCCCGACACATACATTCTCCCTTTGTTCAACTGTAGATTATTGATCTCCTTACTGAACTGAGTTTTGAATTCCCCCAGCTCAAATGATCTTACCTTATCAAGTATTGCCATAGGAAGCTTCTGACGCAAGATAATGACTATCATTTCCTGCGTGGTAAGCCCTAGGGTATCTAGCGATCGAGTATGGCACTCCATATTTGCCCTGAAGTTTGTCAACTCATCAACCTTATACTGTGGTTCTGCGAGCCCCAACAAGGCAACGACATGGGCCATCTTCAACTGCTCTCTATCCCCGTATGTGGACTCTAATAAGTGTACCGCTTCAAGATAACTACCACCTACTACTGCAAAACCCTCTATTAAATGTAAGGCCTCTCCTTCCATTTGTCCCTTCAGATAGTGAAACTTGCGGACATTATCCAAAGAGGATTCATGAACCGTAGATCGAAATACGTCCCAAAAAGCTAACCACTCGGTCAACTTGCCCCCAAATGTAGGAAGATTGAGCTTTGGGAGGTGTACAGTATGTTTTGGGTTAGCCCTTCTATGGGCCTCATTATCGCCTCCCTTCTTACTCGCGATTGCACGCTGTAATAGGTACTTCGCTCTAAAGACAGGTTCGTCATAGAGGGCGCGATTATCACACTCTGTAACAATCTCTTCCTCCTCTGTCATGGCAGCCACAATCACCTCACTCAGAGCCGTAATACGACCGTGGGTAACCTGGACGTTTTCTAATCTAGCCTCCAATTCCTCTAGTTCAGCAGTAGTGATGAAAGTGTTGACATCCACTATTAGCCTATTCATTACTCCCCGAAGTCCCGCCCTTTGATTTTTAGGGGCTTTGTTCAGCACCCCACTAGACGGTGTCTCTTTACCGTTTTTATCCATTTTGCTTGCGAGCCTATAGGCTATGTATCTAAATATCACGTTACAAAAAACAACGGCCAAATAATAGGCTACTTAAGAGACGCCAACCGGCGGACTTCTATGTTATGGAGAAAAATAGTACACTAAATAGCAATACCTACTAATGGATCATATTGAACAAGAAAAAATGTTAGGTCAGGTCATATGTCACAGGAAGTCTGAAACGGAAAAGAAAATTATTGGGGAAAGATGATGGGTGGGATGCAGGACTTAGGCAGGCACAACGATGTGACCCTGCATTCCGGCTCTAACCATCGCTTGGCTAGCCTTGCCAGTTTATCATAGAGTTGTTCCTGCATCCTGTTATATGTCCCCTTGTTCATTGCCTTAAAATCCCTTACTGGTAGCTAGCTAATTCCCGGGTCTGGGCACCAATGTGGTAAACTATCAATGGAAGTTAAATGTTACTAAGCTATAATGAATCAAATAAAATCAATCTAAATGAATACTCTATATCTAAATTGAATTCAATCTGAAACAAGCTAATTTATATCCAAAGGTCTCGCATAATAAATGTATATAATTATAGGGTAAGGTTATAAGGGTTAATATTAGCCAGGAATTAACTCACCAATAGTTCCACGTGGCAATGAGGCAAGGGAGAACGTTTTACCCAATATGGTGGTGGACAATGGGGAACGAGACTTCGGTCCCAAGACACGAGTCAAGTTAAAGAAAGAATAAATGATTACATGGGAATGGACATGATTATTATAATTTGTGCTTATCTATCAGTCAGTCATGATGTCGATGAGAGCGTCGTGATGGTGTAGCTGTGTGTATTGCTGTATGTGTATTGTGATTAGAGGCACAAAAGCACGATCAACTGAGGGCGGAAAATTAGATGTTAACTGGTTGGTGTTCGTGAAGGCTCTGGCGTACCTCAAAAGCACACCTTGCTGCCTTGGCAAACCGCCAGGAGCCCAAATTATCGTACCGCATTTAGGTTGCTCTATACGATAAATTATATTAATATATACGATAAATTCATATATACTACATAAGACCATGGCAATATTGCTTAATAGCATATTAGGCCTTTTATAACTTAACTTATTTACAATCTTATAATATACGATCTACTCGTCCTACATCGTGCTGTAGGAGAGATCGTGACGTCACAGAGACATACAAGATCACAAAAGAGTCATATTCTATCGTATTTATACGATACCTGTTATTAAGGAGAGACTTGCCTTTGGCCGGGATATTTGTCTACCGAAAAAAAAAAAAAAAAAAAAAAAAAAAATGCAATAGAAGTCCCTTGCTGCCTTTGTGCCTTCCTTGCTCAGAGCTTGCCTGACCAGCATACCCTTCACACCTCCCTTGCCATCTGTCCCCGACTTCCACCTATAGAACACTTTCTCTCTCTCTCAACTTCTTACCTCTTATGCTTCTAATCTATTTAACATCATAACTCCCCTTTGGTTCCGCACGATTTCATATATCGGCCATCGTATTATATGCTGAAGCTCTCAAGATATTTCATGCTTAGTTAGACATTTTGGAGGGGTTAACATTTTGTCTGTAGAGGTTCGACACACATTGGCGGTGTCTCCCTACCTATTTCTTGGTTGTCTGCTGGGCTATTTAATGCTAGACTGGGGTGAGGCTATTGATGTTGTGATTTCCGATGTGTACCAGGTTTTGTTGAACTTGTACAATCGCAACGGATGCGTGGGAAGCCTAGGTTGTCTTTCTGACTGTGTACCTTGTGAGTTTAGCACTGTGTTGTGAGTGAGGGCTTTTGCCTCTGCCACCCAACACTGTGCTAAATCGTTTTGCTTTGACTTGAAGAGGGTCGCCAGGAGAGAACCAGATACTAGCGATCTGGATCTCTCAAGAGAGCACCCTGTCATTTAACATAATTTGGCCGTACAGTCTTACGGACTTCGCTAGGCTACGAGCCGCTTGCTCAGCCATTGTTTCCTAGCCTACGACATCCCAGCTAGACTATATTCTCCTAGCAGACACCCGATTAGGTTTATAAACTCTTATGTTATGTATGCAGCATTTTTATTCACGTTGATTGTAAGCCTTGGTTGTTGTTGAGTTGCACAACCTGAGCAGGCTTTTACGTTGCCTGAGGAAGTACTTCTTTTGTTGTTGGAGATAATACTATTGCGCATTTATCGTTATTCCCATGCCAGTTAACACTGTATGTCCCTACACTTGTCATATCTTGTTCCTGCTTTATATAACAGTTCAAAATCCGATTCGATCATCTTAAGCAGCATCAGACTTTCTTCAGAAGATTCCTGTTCGATGCTTTAGGACTTTCATTCACTTTCTTTAATATAGGAGTGACAGTTTATTATTGTTTAGAGTAACTTTAATTATACCTTCTTCTTGTTTGCATTAAATCATTCCAGTGATTTAATTAAGCTCTCTATCTTTTTCCTTGTATACATTATTAACGTAATTGTATGTTGTTGTGATCAGGCTGTATCAGAGATCATCAGCCTGTAGTAGTAGTGCACTTATACTGAGTTATAGGATACCTCGTTATCGCAGATTTAACTCTGGAGGGTATAGGTGTTTTTGTGCACCGGCATTATAAGTTCGAGGGTTGGATCTAGTGTTACCGTTGTGGCTGTGTGCCTTTCTAGTCCAATGATTAAGAGCCCTTGTTTTATACGAGTCCCGGTCGTAACACCACCCTCGTAAGGGGAGTAAGGAGTCCGGCAATAGATAGATAGACATTCTCCATTACCTGATAATTTGACCTCACCTCACACTCTGTGATGCATCACCCTCAAAGACCATAATCTTACTCTTCACTATAATGACCTTCAGGTTCCGTTTCTCAAACACATCTCCAAATATATTTACCAAACTTACAATTCCCACTCATTATCACTCATCAGAACTGTACCATTAGTAAATAGTACCACATGCAACTTTCACTCTCCCCTTTCCTTATCTGGGGTACACCAACATCCATTGCTCTTCCTTTTAATATTTCGTGACTCCAAGCGTGTTTCCGAACTTTACCGACAAACTTTGGGGGTTAATTGATGAGGAGATCCGAAATATAAATGCCTAAGTAAAAATAATAACGTAAACGTATTATAAGAGAGGTACAAGACCTGCTAGCAGAAAATGCTGACAACACTGGTGTAAAATGATAAACAGAGGCTTTACCGTACTGGTTGTGACGAAGGCAACGCCGTAGCCAAGTGTCCGAACGGTTAACAAAACAGTACAGTACCGGTATCTCAATCACGGGATTCGATCAGATCCCTAGGCTTCGAATTATTGAATCCGAGGCTGTGGGACAACTCCTAGCTCAATACTGTATGAACCCTACAATACCCAAACGAACCATCGGAACATGGATAGGCCCTACGTATTCCTTAATTTCAGTACTGTATTAGTAACGCTAAATCCTACGTTTTTTTGGGATTATCGCTGGTGCATGAATCATACCAAAACAACGCAGACCTCAAGCTACAGACAGATACAGATTGACATAGTCAGGTCTGCTCGTAAGAGAAGCTTTAAAACCTTCCCTTGATTACCCGAGAAAGGACAGGGATGTGGGGGGGAGGTGAGGGTGGGGTAGGGGGAGATTTGATGTGTTCGATCGTTCGGCCACAGGCTGTGGTTGTGTAGGCTATTCTGTTCACGTTAATAGGACGTTGCCTTTATCACAGCCAGTAGTGTCTCTGTTTAGCATTTCATACTAGCGAGTTTAGCATAGGATAAGCACAAAAGTGCTAAGCCCCATTGGACAAATGTTTTCTGATTCATATGTCTTCCATAACATTATTCATGCTAAGTATGATTTGTACTTTGCATTGACAGTTATTAACGCCATCATATTCTTGTTTCAAGTTATGTAAACTCGTTGTTAGCAGTTTCTGATAGCATGTCCTGTACCTCTCTTATAATGCATTAACGTTATATTTTTAATTAGGCATGTATACTTAGATTCTGTTCATCTATTAACCCACAAAGTTTGTCGGTAAAGTTCAGAAACACGCTACTGAAAAACTATGGGAACATTGCTTTAATCCAATATTGAGATAAAAGAACTAGCTCTGTTTATCCTCTACAGGCACTGTCGCCCTTGCACCATCGTACATGTTTTTTTACCGCTTACAGCAACTTTCCAACTACTCTATATATTTTCAGTACTTTCCACAAACCTTCTCTATCTACTCTATCATAGGTTTTCTCCAAGTCCATGAAGGCAGCATACAACTCTTGCCCCTTTTCCAAATATCTCCCCACAACATATTATATCGAGAGCAGGTCTGGTCTGCACAGCCTCATCCCTATCTAAACCCACCCTGCTCCTCACCTACACATCGCTCTAATCTCACTCTCACTCTCCCGATCAATGTTCTACAGTACACATTCCCTACTATGCTAAGGAGATATAGGCTACTCCTCTCTGATTACCACACACACCTTGCTCTTCCTTTTCCGTTTAAACAAGGGGCTTATGAAAGGTCTTTGGACAAGGATTTATTCTCAATTTCACTCAATAAATGCTGGTGTTCCCCAGGGATCAGTTTTGGCCCCAACTCTGTTCCTCATTCATATCAATGATCTCATATCTACCACTCATAATCCAATACATTCCTACGCAGATGACTCAACACTCCACAGTTCCTTCACATTTACCAATTCTTTCACCCAACCCGATCTTATAAATTCAAAAATAAACACTGCAATTTCTCTGAACCAGGACCTTTCTAGAATTAATGGATGAGGACAAAAGAGTCTAGTTTCCTTTAATGCACAGAAAACTAAGTACATTCAATTTTCTAACCGACAGAATCTCACTGAATCCCATATATTTTTTAATGATATAAATATTCCCACTTCCCCTAGTATTGACATTCTCGGTGTATCATTAACTACTAACTTGAGCTGGACACATTATGTTAGAAGCATTGCTAAGAATGCCTCTAAAAAACTGGGACTCCTGTACAGAGTTCGAGAATTCTTCACTGCCGAGCAGTTGGCCGTAATATATAAAAGTCATGTGCGTTCTCAGATGGATTACTGTTCACCTCTGTGGGGTGGAAGTGGAGTGGTTGCATTGAGGCAGTTGGACAAAATTCAGTTCTCAGTGTGGCTTTAAAGGAGCAAGACCATTCAAGCTAACTACGGGTCTATTTGTTCCTGTCTCTGTGGGCGCCTGTAGCTCATGCTGGGGTCACACATTCATGTATATTGCTCCCGTCAGCTCCCGTCTTTTGTAAACGAAGGTATATTGGTAGTTGGCAACCGATTACGTAAAATGTAAGGGCATAATACGCAAAACGTAAATGAAATTGCGGCCAGTCGGTGGGGTACTCACGCATGGCGCGAGTAGAAACGAGTAGCCCACGTGGGTCGGGAATGTTGTGGGTGCGGCCGAGGCCGCGCGGTTGTTGATTCGAGTGGAATCAAATACGTGGCTCGCCCTCACGTATGTCAAAAGACGGGAAAGCTTACGACCGACCGGGCCACCACGGCCGTCTGACGGAGCAGCCCCGTAAGACGTAGCAGCTCGCCCGGTCAAACATAAGCTGCTCCCGTCAATCGTAAACTATTCCCATCAAACGGGAAAGTTTACGTTAGTCAGGCCGCATCTGGCAGAACCGCCGCACTGCGGGTTGGCGGGAAAACGCGGCACCGTTGTACGGGGGGGTGGGGGGGGACAACGGGACCAGTGGGGGACCAGCGGGGGACACTCCCGTCACACCGGAGCAGCAACCAACAAGCCAACCCTGCCACCCTCTGCACCCTGCCGAAAACAAATCGTAGCAGCGAAACGACTGCACCTATGGCTTTCGTATTTTTACCACATTTACCTTACCCTTTAGGCTACCCACCACAAAAATCCCCAATTCCCTCCTCCCACCCACTCACTGACTGTCGGTCCTGTCAGAAGGAAAAAGAAGGAAAATCTGTGGCGGCGAAACGACTGCACCAATCGGTTCCATATTTGTGTGACAAGTCTCTTACCCTTCTGCCTTCCCCCCACCACACCCCCAACCGCCTCCCACCACCCACTTCGTAGGAAGAAAAGGAAAATCTGTGGTGGCGAAACTACCTCACCAATCGGCTTCATATGTGTAACACAAGTCAATTACCCTTCTACCTTCCCCCAACCAACCCAAAAACCACCCTCCCACCACCCTCCCACCCATACATTCCGATACCATAAAAGTCTCTGTAGTCTATAGTGTCTTTTCAGCTACTTTCGGGACGATCGGGGACCTGATTTCTGGCGAGGGGGAGTGTTTTTTTTACCATTATCCTTCCTTTCTCTCCCAACTTAATAGATTTAGCAAAAAAAAAAAAAAAAAACAAAAAAAAAAACTCTGGCACTGGCAGAAGCACACTGTCAAAATTGGCTGGCACTCAGCGGGTTAAAGGTTACAAGGATGAATGGTCTCTCCTAGGGAGTTAGGGAGTTCACAAAATTGAATTCCTCCAGGATGAATTCCGCGATGTTGTTCATGGTGCCGATGAAGGACTGGGAATGGGAATGGTGTGGCCATTCCTGCCCTTTTTGTAGTTCCCAGATTCCAACCCAGACCTACGTGGTTGACAAAGGCTGTCTTTGTCTGTGTTTGGTCAGACGGGGTGTGCCTACGATTGGCCGGAACCGGTCCAGGTACGACCTAACAAATCCCAAGACGTGCGGCTTGTGGGGGCGTGGCATGGGCGTGGCCTGTGTTCCCGCAAATCGGGCAGCCCATAAGGTCGAACGGGGCTATGCTTACGCACGTCGCAAACACGTACGTAGTTCAATACGACTCCATTACGTCTGACGTAACACTGGCCACGTTACGCTACGTCTGTCGGGAAGTGCAATAGACGTGGAAGAACGGGCGTTCAACGGCAGGAACTACTCGCGTCTTTACATAAATTGGCGATACGCCGGACGGGAGCTGACGGGAGCAATATACGTGAATGTGTGACCCCAGCATTATATGCGGATGCCAAGGGTTATATATTTGTGTGCTTACCGATATTTTCACCAAGAAGGCTTTGCACATGATGAGTTATTTTAAACGCAGTATTAACATTGCAAGGCTGAGAAACCGGAGCCACGACTCAGCAAGCATGATAATGGGTATATATATCACACGTTTCAATATATATATATATATATATGTTCCCCACAGGTGTGGATTCATAACTGTGAGTGTCCAGACGTTTTGATTACACAGTACCATGATTTGGGCTGTCTGTCACTCTTGCCATGGGGGGGGGGGGGATACTGGTTACAGACAAATTTACCTATTGTCTCCTTCGTATACATAACGAAGGCTAAATAATGCAAAATAATGAACTGGTGACTTGCGTTTCTGATGAATATAAAATACCATAGATATTGTTATGAATATAGAAAGAAGGTGATCAAAGTCAATATTGATCTCGTTATGGCATCTCACAAGCTGATGAGGCATGGTGTGTACAGTATATTATAGATTTTTTGACGAAACCTAGATTATATTCTAAAAATATAAATATAATGTAATCATATATATATATATACAGTATATATACTATATATAAAATTAGATAATAATAATTATTATTGATTATATATACATATATATATAGATGAGAGAGAGAGAGAGAGAGAGAGAGAGAGAGAGAGAGAGAGAGAGAGAGAGAGAGTAAATAATAAAGCTACCCTGGGATAGAAGGTTGATGTCGGGAGGAAGGAGAAAGTATACCCACCTGGGAATAAAGGAACGACGTGGGGGACTCTGAAGAATGACGGGGGTGAGGAAGGTTAAGATCAATGGAATGGTCCATAGTCAGAATGGGACTGGCGACTAAATGATAATATTTATGGGAATACTTTGATTACGATACTTAATTGATTTGGAAAGCTTGATTAAAGAAGATGTAATGTAATGTAATATACCGGTATATATATATATACATGCGTGTGTGTGTGTGTGTGTGTGTGTGTGTGTGTGTGTAATGGTGTCATGAAAGTTAAGCCAGTATACCAGGGGAAATGATGTGGGCAGGGTTTATTGGAGTTTGGAGTACCGTTAAGTGATGTGGGCAGGGTTTATTGGAGTTTGGAGTACCGTTAAGTGATGTGGGCAGGGTTTATTGGAGTTTGGAGTACCGTTAAGTGATGTGGGCAGGGTTTATTGGAGTTTGGAGTACCGTTAAGTGATGTGGGCAGGGTTTATTGGAGTTTGGAGTACCGTTAAGTGATGTGGGCAGGGTTTATTGGAGTTTGGAGTACCGTTAAGTGATGTGGGCAGGGTTTATTGGAGTTGGAGTACCGTTAAGTGATGTGGGCAGGGTTTATTGGAGTTTGGAGTACCGTTAAGTGAGTGGGCAGGGTTTATTGGAGTTTGGAGTACCATTAAGTGATGTGGGCAGGGTTTATTGGAGTTTGGAGTACCGTTAAGTGATGTGGGCAGGGTTTATTGGAGTTTGGAGTACCGTTAAGTGATGTGGGCAGGGTTTATTGGAGTTTGGAGTACCGTTAAGTGATGTGGGCAGGGTTTATTGGAGTTTGGAGTACCGTTAAGTGATGTGGGCAGGGTTTATTGGAGTTTGGAGTACCGTTAAGTGATGTGGGCAGGGTTTATTGGAGTTTGGAGTACCGTTAAGTGATGTGGGCAGGGTTTATTGGAGTTTGGAGTACCGTTAAGTGATGTGGGCAGGGTTTATTGGAGTTTGGAGTACCGTTAAGTGATGTGGGCAGGGTTTATTGGAGTTTGGAGTACCGTTAAGTGATGTGGGCAGGGTTTATTGGAGTTTGGAGTACCGTTAAGTGATGTGGGCAGGGTTTATTGGAGTTTGGAGTACCGTTAAGTGATGTGGGCAGGGTTTATTGGAGTTTGGAGTACCGTTAAGTGATGTGGGCAGGGTTTATTGGAGTTTGGAGTACCGTTAAGTGATGTGGGCAGGGTTTATTGGAGTTTGGAGTACCGTTAAGTGATGTGGGCAGGGTTTATTGGAGTTTGGAGTACCGTTAAGTGATGTGGGCAGTGTTTATTGGAGTTTGGAGTACCGTTAAGTGATGTGGGCAGGGTTTATTGGAGTTTGGAGTACCGTTAAGTGATGTGGGCAGGGTTTATTGGAGTTTGGAGTACCGTTAAGTGATGTGGGCAGGGTTTATTGGAGTTTGGAGTACCGTTAAGTGATGTGGGCAGGGTTTATTGGAGTTTGGAGTACCGTTAAGTGATGTGGGCAGGGTTTATTGGAGTTTGGAGTACCGTTAAGTGATGTGAGCAGGGTTTATTGGAGTTTGGAGTACCGTTAAGTGATGTGGGCAGGGTTTATTGGAGTTTGGAGTACCATTAAGTGATGTGGGCAGGGTTTATTGGAGTTTGGAGTACCGTTAAGTGATGTGGGCAGGGTTTATTGGAGTTTGGAGTACCGTTAAGTGATGTGGGCAGGGTTTATTGGAGTTGGAGTACCGTTAAGTGATGTGGGCAGGGTTTATTGGAGTTTGGAGTACCGTTAAGTGATGTGGGCAGGGTTTATTGGAGTTTGGAGTACCGTTAAGTGATGTGGGCAGGGTTTATTGGAGTTTGGAGTACCGTTAAGTGATGTGGGCAGGGTTTATTGGAGTTTGGAGTACCGTTAAGTGATGTGGGCAGGGTTTATTGGAGTTTGGAGTACCGTTAAGTGATGTGGGCAGGGTTTATTGGAGTTTGGAGTACCGTTAAGTGATGTGGGCAGGGTTTATTGGAGTTTGGAGTACCGTTAAGTGATGTGGGCAGGGTTTATTGGAGTTTGGAGTACCGTTAAGTGATGTGGGCAGGGTTTATTGGAGTTTGGAGTACCGTTAAGTGATGTTGAATACTGGAAGTGGAATATCATTATGTGGGCAGGGTTTATTGGAGTTTGGAGTACCGTTAAGTGATGTTGAATACTGGAAGTGGAATATCATTTGGTTAAGGAGATATCTTTATATATTTGTATATTTTTGTATTAATTTATTTATTTTTAATTTTATTTTTATTTCCTGCCTTGTCTTTCATCAAGCTTAACAAAATACCCCAAGACCCCCGTACGAGATAAATGTGTGCATAATGCTCCGGCCGAAAGCAGGTTCCTCCTAAATTGCAGGCTCGTTATCGCTTCCAAGGAAAACATCGACACCTTAAGGGCACGAAAGGTCTTAAAAGCGCCAAACTAATTGGGCGAATGTCTTAACATTTCAAGACTAATGGGACTAAAGATAAGGAAGATGGTGGTCCAGAACCCCCTCCCTTAACTACAGCACCAGCACAACATAACCAATATTACCTGTGATAAAGAACCTGTTGAGTGCCATTATGATATTCCTAGAGAATAACGATGCAACTTTACGTGGTCTTTCGCCTATTTGTAAAAATGTACCGTCAAGGGATAGAGTTGTTATACCCTTCCAAACTTGATGTCTAACCTAAACAATAAGACAAAATGTTCGTACAAATTAACATGACATTATAAAGTTCGGAACCGTATTCAATATTACGTTTTCTTAACAATAGTATGTCTCTATATTACAGTAGGCCTACTAAGATAGTAAAGAAGTATAGTCGGTTTTAGTTTAGCTGACGGTAAATTGAATACCTGAACAACTGATTTTGCGATACTCAATGGAGAAATATGAAACTCTTATGTCTCTGTGTTACATTAATATCGAGTTTTATAAATTAACAACATAGCACGATGACGATGGCTACCATTAGACGATGTTCTTTAACATATAATCTACCTCTAGGTCTCAAAAGGGAAAATTGAAGATCAATAAACCCTCTGAATAACATAGGTCCTTCTTAAATTGTATAAAATCATCTAAGGTCCAAAGGTCAAAGGGCGTCATCGTGCTGCAAGGGTTAAGAATATTCATACAATCACGGGATGGGACAACTCGTGTGAGCAATTGTACTGTACTTGTATCTTGAATTTATCTCTGTTCATTTTGTAGCGTACCGGTACTCTACAAAGTCAACGTTCCTTTCTGTCTAAATATATTTGGGGGAGGTGTGGCGGAGTGGTCTTGCCACTGGACTGGTAATCCAATGGACCCGGGTTCGAATCCAAATATGTCGATGGGAAGATATTATTGGGATGGAATTTGTGCTGTACCTAGTATCAGTGCATTACCACAGCACACCGAAATGCCAAACAAAATACCCTCATTGTTCCCTGATTAAATAGCATTGTATGAATATTCCCATATTCAAAAGTATGCTACAGGGGAGCAATGCCTAGTGAGTTAATTACTCAATAGGTGGTGTTCTGAGAGTGAGGGTCCGAGTGTGGGGGTTAAGACTGTGAGGCGCAGAGGCGAGGCGGCTTCAGAGATGGGATTGCTTCGAGCCGTCAAGCTTCGCATGTCTCACTCCCTAGATTGGAGCATGACCTCACAGGCCTCACCTTGTTCAGCGGTAGAGTGTAAAGGCTATCAGCCTATGCCCGAGAGGGAGTAGTTGGAATATAGAGATTTTTTTTTTTTTTTTTTTTTGTTATCCCTTTGAGGATCACAAGAAGCCTCAATTAAATGAAATTAGTTTGATTGGCCAGTAAGATCCAGTAAGAATGTAATGCCCAAATTGAGATAAGATGTTTTTGGTATCCTTTGGAAACATTTATGAACATGGAGGGTGCAAATTTCGCGACCCCTTTAAAGTGGTCACGTAACCCCTCAATAATCTTTAGCTTAGTTTCCCTAGTCTGATCCAGAAATTAGCCTATAATGGTTACACCAGCACATATTGAGATGATCTAACAATGTGAACTGATAATGTTTAGAACACCCAGTCAATTCAGACAGGTTTCAAGGTTTTCAAGGGTTAAAGTCAAACCCTAAGGTCAAGGTCAAATGTGTTTAAAACATACCTCTGAGCCACATTCAGATGAAAATAGTCTAAACTCATATGGTACTTTTATTTTAAAGTTTCCAATTACTTAAAATATCTTGTAAATAAATCTGGGTAACTAATTTCACCTCCTTCAAAGGTGTAACTTGACCCCTAATGACCTTGACCTTCGTTTTACCAAAGTTATTTGGATATGAACTTACCAACTTACTAACAGTGCATATTGTGTAGAGACAATCTAAGGTTGTCGCAGATATTCATCCTTCTTCTTGAACCTGTACACCTCTTGTGAGATAGTACAGAAAACGATCAATTTATGGTTCATGAGTCACTGTCATCGATTTGATCATCACTGATTATTTACCCATGTTCAAACAATCCTTGCATTTACACAAAGCTGTACACGAGAGGACATTCCTCAAACAAGAATACTTAGCTGAATCACATGAACCTAGGCATCCACACTTGACGAGTTCCTGAACTGCTCCAAGGGCTGGATTTTTAAGACACTTTATTAGAAGGTATCCACCAACTGGATTGACTTCCCATCCATTCAGTTCAAGTTGTGGTAGTTTGGGCATGGACGAAATATAAGACTTGCCCCTCATTGACATAAGTATAGTTTGATTAAAGAATGTTTGGTAAGAGTGTTTTCGGAGTTGGAAGGAGTCTTTCATCTTCAAGGTTCTTCTTACGGAAAAGTTGCCATCGAAGCTCTGGTATAGTGTCAGTGTGAGTTTGCTCCGAATACACTTTGCAACCAAATTGCTTAATACAGCGATATGCCTTTCCTAATCTGAATAAAATCGTAGAATAATAGCCAGATAAATTGAAAAAAGTGCGTCTTAGATCCGCAAAGGGTTAACACAGTCATATGAAAGTCAATAGAAAACAAGATCGATATGAGAAGAATGTTAAGAAGAGATAAGATTTAAACAAACACAAAATTAGGCATATAACAACAGTGTATACATGATAACAGCATTAAGAAAGTGAGATACAGAGAGAAAGAGAAAGTTACGTACTGCACAAAAGGGGGATTATTCTTTTATGGGCAAAAGGTGAGTTACGCAAGGGAGGTTAAACTAAGTACACACGCACGCACGCACACACACACACTCTCACTCTCACTTAAACCCATTCTCACTCACACACACGTTCTCTCTCTCTCTCTCACACACACACACACACACACACACACACACACACACACACACACACAACATTTATCTCAGCCCTTTGCAAATCCCAACAAAATTGGCCTAAAATGGATGTAGGCTTTCCCAACTATATAATTCTGAAGCCAGCCACAGATCTAGGCCTCTTACACAACTCAAGCTCTCAATTCTGTCAACATTCTCAGTAAGACAACATCTAGTAAATGTGTTCTGATCTATGCAATACCAAACCTTTGCCTTGCTATGCCTCTACCGGCTCTGCTCTTTTACTTGTATGAAGAATGTTGGCTTTCCTATTTTGGTTGAGTCTTAATAGGTCCTTAACTTTGGTTGAGTCTTAATAGGTCCTTAACTTTGGTTGAGTCTTAATAGGTCCTTAACTTTGGTTGAGTCTTAATAGGTCCTTAACTTTGGTTGAGTCTTAATAGGTCCTTAACTTTGGTTGAGTCTTAATAGGTCCTTAACTTTGGTTGAGTCTTAATAGGTCCTTAACTTTGGTTGAGTCTTAATAGGTCCTTAACTTTGGTTGAGTCTTAATAGGTCCTTAACTTTGGTTGAGTCTTAATAGGTCCTTAACTTTGGTTGAGTCTTAATAGGTCCTTAACTTTGGTTGAGTCTTAATAGGTCCTTAACTTTGGTTGAGTCTTAATAGGTCCTTAACTTTGGTTGAGTCTTAATAGGTCCTTAACTTTGGTTGAGTCTTAATAGGTCCTTAACTTTGGTTGAGTCTTAATAGGTCCTTAACTTTGGTTGAGTCTTAATAGGTCCTTAACTTTGGTTGAGTCTTAATAGGTCTTTAACTTTGGTTGAGTCTTAATAGGTCCTTAACTTTGGTTGAGTCTTAATAGGTCCTTAACTTTGGTTGAGTCTTAATAGGTCCTTAACTTTGGTTGAGTCTTAATAGGTCCTTAACTTTGGTTGAGTCTTAATAGGTCCTTAACTTTTGATAAGTTGTGGATAACGTCCCAGACCTCCCATCAGCTTCTGAGCCCCCCCCCCCCCCCCCCTAATATACAAATTAATAAAACACACACACACACACACTAACTTGAGATGTTTTCGTTTGATATTCATTCTACTAGTTCTTGATTAGTCACTGATTTAACACTAACATTTTGGCGATGGTTGGATAGCATGTCTGTCTGCATTTGTGTTTGTTGATTTGTGTGTATATTCACACAATATCTCGACATTGAATAAATGGATGTCAATGAGATTTTATTCTTTGGTACCCGAAAGGTTCCCATTAACTTTAGTTAACATTGAATGACGCCTCGGCCCCCTGTTCCCCCTGTCTTAGAGCGGCTCCAGCAAAACCTGTCGGTATGTTGGATGTATGAGGCAGTGTCAGCACCAAGAAGGATTTGCATCCCCTTTTGAATGCGCTTTACTTTTGCTTGCCTCCATCGGGTGTATTTTAGACCAGGTAGGACGGATGCTGCCTATCTTGTATGGAACCAGTACTTCCTTAAGCCTTTCTAATGCAAGGGGGGTAGGGGGGCTATTTGGACCCTTCCCGTTTCACTACATTAGTTTTGAGATTCTATGACGTTTCGCTCCATTTATTTGGTGATCAGAAGACGTTTCGCCTCTTTCAGGTGTCTATTTTCTCTTGGCGAGCTTAAGACATTTTCCCTCTTTCAGGTGTTGATTATTTATTCTAGGCGAGCGATAGCTAGGCTGTTATTTAAGAGAAACCGTACACATATAGATTGAATGGGGTAAGTGGGACAATTTACATGTATCTTGAATAGGGTCATCAGGGGAGACGTCTTTTAATGTCTATGGAACAAACTAGAAATAAATTTCTTGAATATATACAAAATAATCAAACCCCATTAAATAAAATATCATAGTAAACCCCAAGACACAGGATTATATGGTGTTAAGATATCAATTTATTTCTACTTCTTCAACACACGAACATTTACCTTTTCGGTATCTTGCATTAATTAACATTAATTTGCTTACCGTTCGATTATTATGTAAACCAAATCACTCTTCCCACAGGTTTAGGAAATAAGCTAATAGGTTTCTTCGCTTCGTACTTAAATCAGTATAAAATCCAAACAAAATATTAGTATGCCTAAACTAAGATGCTTTGGCAATTGACTTTCATGGTCCTTTCAGTCACTTGAACAAACACACTCAAACACTAAAGCATACACACACTAAAAAGCCTACAAGCAAACACACATGTAGACAATCGCTCACATCAAATATATATATATCGAGAAATACAATTATTTACTAATTTCTCATGTACTATTATAACTATCATACCGATAGTATTTAGATATACCCTGTCTAATGCATTAATTTCAGGAAAATTATAATTAACAAGTCACTAAAGTCTCCTTTGACCCTGTTTCAGCAACATGGCACACCAACGTACTTGTGGATCTTGTAGTGGCTGTTTCGGTACAACTATTTTTGCAAATAATGACTCAGTTCATTGCAGATTCTGTGACCAGCACACTGAGCTTGAGGGCAAACTCTGCAAAGCAAATCGACTAGTTGATGCACTAACTCGGAGAGTCAACACTTTCGAGGAGTTTGTGACAGCTTATGTTGCAAACGGTAATTCTTGGTGATTTCAATTTGCCAATGACTAAATGGGGCGAACCCATAACCTCACACACAGGACAAGATCTCTATGCAAATTTACTGGAGAGTTTATTATATGAGTTTGTCAACTCCCCCACATGTGGCAACAATATTCTTGATCTCGTCCTCACAACGAAAGATGATTTAGTAAACCAAGTTGTGGTAGGCGATGAATTTAGTTCAAGCGATCACCGCTCAATAACCTTCAACATTAACATCGATAACGTCAAACCAAATGAAAGCCAGGAGAAAGTACTATATTTCAGAAAGGCTGACTTTCATAAGCTAAAAAACATCTTCAATTCCACCAATTGGAGTTTCATAAACCAGCTAACCGATATAGAGAAAATTTGGGAAATATTCTCAAACATATATAATAATGCTGTAGAAGCTTGCATACCAGTCCATAACTGACTTTCAAATCGAAATAATATACCTAATTGGTTGAAAAAGGAAATCAAAGACTGTCTACCAGCAAAGAAACTCACCCATGAAGCATTCTACCAGACCAAATGTCAAAATCATAGGGAAAATTTCACCAATCTTCGTCCTAAAATAAAGAAATTAATTAAACAGATTAAAACAAATGATGAACAACATATTGCAAATTTAAGCAAGTCAAATCCAAAAGCATTGTATAGCTATATAAGATGTAAAAAAGTAGTTACCTCGACACTTAGCGCGCTAGTTGACGAAAATGGAGAACAATTCGATAATTAAACTCAAATGAGCATCGCTCTAAATAACTTTGTTGCATAAGTGCTTACTGAGGAATACATTAGCTCTGTTCCTCATATTCCGCCAGTTCAAATTAACAACTGTAATGCCCTATGCAACATTGAAATTACAAACGCACACATTAACGATGCAACATCAAAATTAAAATCCAATGAATCCCCTGGACCCGACAAATTTTCGCCAAGTCATGAAAGAAGTACAAGATGAAATCTCAAAACCACTAACCCTAATCAATGCAAAACAATACATTCCCCAAAGAACGGAAATAGCTAACGTAACGCCCATTTAAAAAAAAAGGAAAGAAAGCCCTACCTGGCAACTATCGCCCAATAAGCATTGCCTCAATTGTATGCAAGCTGCTCGAAACAATATTCCGAAATATAATTGTATGCCATTTTGAAAATACCAACCTTATAAAGGACTCGCAACATGGTTTCCGAAGTAAGCGCTCATGTCTGACAAACCTCCTTGACTTTTTCCACGATATCTTAAATGTATATGACGAAGATAAAGCAGTTAACATCGTCTACCTTGATTTTCAAAAATCTTTCAATAAAGTTATTCACAACAGACTGATAGTAAAACTTAAAGCTCACGGTATTCACAAATTTGTTTTTCATTGGATTCAGGATTGGCTAAGCGAGCAAAAGCAACGAGTAGTAATTAACGGCAAAGCCTCGAATTGGGTAAATGTTAGAAGGGGACAAGGCTCAGTTCTTGGTCCAATTATAATTACTATTTATATTTATGATATTGATGATGGGCTATCATGCAGAATCTCCAAATTCGCTGATGACACAAATATTGCAAACAAAGTAAACTCACCATCGCACATACAAGACATTCAGAATGATCTAGACAAGCTATCAAACTGGACGCAGACATGGCTGATGAATTTCTATATACTGTAGATAAATGCAAAGTGCTCCACATCGTCAGTAAAAATGAAAGCGCAAAGTATTCGATCAACTAAGGAACGTAAATAAAGAAACAGATCTTGGAGTAACCATACCAAGTGATATCAAACCTGCCCAACAAGTCGCTGAAGTTGTTAATAAAAAGTGAATAAAATTATTGGCCTCATTGGGAGATCTGTTGAGTATGAATCCAAAAACGTGATGCGCACCTTATATAATTCATTGGTTCATCTGTAATTTGGAAAACTGTGTCCAGTTTTGGTCTCCATACTATGTAAAGGACATTAAAAAAACTAGAGTATAACAAAGAGTAACTAAAATGATTCCTCGACTAAAAGAGTTTAACCTGTTTACCTTGACAAACCGCAGAATAAGAGGGGACCTAATCCAAGTTTTTAAAATTATCAAAGGCCATGACAACATGGATGCAAGTAAGTACTTCACACTAGATAAATCAAATTACACAAGAACTAATGGCTACACAATAATCGGAAAGGCATTTCATTCACATGAAGCGAAGCACTGCTTTTTCAACAGAGTGGTCAACTTATGGAATAAATTGCCTAAAAGTGTTGTAGAGTGACATACAGTCCAAACATTCAAATATCGCCTTGACAAATATCTTGCCATGAACTCCCAACTGACAGGGTTTGTGCCCGAGTAATGTGACCGTTTCAGTATCGTACATAGTACTCTCATTTTGTTTTCTGACCACAGTCTTTCTGGAGCTGAAGCCCTTCAGCTGATGGTTGTGACATTTGTTGTTCTTTTACAAGCAGCCTAGTAAGGCCCATAAGGACCGTTGTTGCTTGCCTTCCTTTGTATTCCTTTGTATCATACACATACACAATCATACACAAACCCAAATATAAATTTTGTTTTTTCTATGTGAGCGAGGGAGACAAAAGGCAGGACTGCCTATAGCGAGTGCCTCCCCCAGAGTTGAAAGAGTGACAGGTCCAAAATCAAGGGACGTTCGAGCTAAAATGCCTGGACACACATAGTTTGAAGCAATTTAAGTCATAGGAAGAGGGAAAGACTGATTCTGGGAGAGAGTTCCAGAGCTCAGCAGTTGAATAGAAGAAAGTCTGAGGATAGCATTTCACTCTTGGGTTGGAGAGTTGCACAGAGTAGGGATGGGATTGTATTGCAAGACGGGTACTACATGCCCTACGTAGAGGAGGTGGTATGCACTGGGAATGTTCTGAGGAACACTGATTATTGTAGTCGCGATAAAATAGTGAAAGAGATGTAACATTGCGGCGAAGAGAGAGAGACTACAGAGAGTTGGTGAGTGGACGGAAGTTAATGATACGAAAGGCTTTGCTCTCTACTTTGTCTAGGAGTGCGGTGTGAGAGGATCCTCTCCACACATGTGAACAATACTCAATACAAGGACGCACTGTGCCCCTGTACAGAGCCAGAAGCTGCGCAGGGATAAAGAACCCCTTGAGGCGGTTGAGCACACCCAGCTTCTGGAAGGCTGCCTTAGCAAGACTGGTAATATGGTCCTTCCAAGTGAGAGCAAAAGAAAAGAAGACACCGAGAATATTGAGAGAAGATGAAGGATTTATTTTTGTATTGTTGAAGTGTAATGGATAGTTCTCTGGGTGTTCCAGACAGGTAGATAGATGAAGAAATTTGGTTTGGGAAGCATTAAAGGTAACAAGGTTTTCTCTGCCCCAATTAGAAATAGTAGTTAGATCAGAAGATAAGTGTTGCATGGTTTCATTACGTTTGTTTTTGAGGGATTGCTGGCTGGAGCGTTCAGGAAAACTAATTGAGTAGTGTAAGGTAGAGTCGTCTGCATATGAATGGATAGGACTGGAGGTACAGTTGAGAAGATCATTTATGAAAATTAGAAATAGAATGGGAGATAGGACAGAACCCTGAGGAACACCGGAGTTGATAGGATGAGGAAGTGAGAGATGGCCGTCCATCACTGCAGCTATGGAACGGCAGGAAAGGAAATTAGAGACAAAGGTACAGATGGAGGGATAGAAACCGAAGGAGGGTAGTTTAGAAATTAAAGAATTGTGCCAGACTCTATCGAAGGCCTTCGATATGTCTAGTACTCTAGTGCATAGAAAAGGTCTCACCGAAGTTCCGAAAGGAGGATGACCAAGAGTTAGTAAGATATGAAAGAAGATCACCATTAGAGCGACCCTTAAGGAAGCCATACTGTACACATATGCACACACACACACACACATACACACACACACAGTATATATATATATATATATATATATATATTATATGATCACACACACACACATACACACTCACAAATACACACCTACACACACACACACACAAACAGAAGCACCAGACACACACACTTGTAAAGTGTGCTTCTACGAGTAACAATTGTTAGACTGTCTACCAGAAGCAGCCACCACAACAACTGATGCAAGACAACTTTTTCAGCACATGCTCTGCAATCCTTAAGGGGGTAGTGTATATTTTTTGGTCTATCTATTTAATTATGTATTTATTTATTTCCTAGTATCCTCGCTAGAACTCAATCAAGCTTAACCCTCCTGGCCCGGTTGTCATTTTAAAATGACACCACGAATTAAGGGCAGGAGCCCGGGTGTCATTTTAAGATCTGTAAGCTTGAAAGCCTATTCAGCTTTGGCTGAACGCCGTGCGTCCGACGCATGTAAACAAAGCCGATCGTTACGTCACCGCACCTCCGAAAACAAGAAAGAGAAGACTCGTTTGTTATTGTATGTCTGTATGTCGTTGTTTCAGTAGTGAAAAGATCGTCATATTGCTAACATCGCCTGCAAGTGCTCTTCACTGAAATCGTCATCACAACTGAACCAGTTGACATAGAGAGCTCTACTCAAGCCCAGTCTACAGATTGGAAACCGCACTACATTTATAGATGATTGGGAAATTTCTAGCTAAACAAACTAAACTAAAATACGGTAGCCTAGGCCTAGACGTTTTTCGGCCAGATCGCCAGGGTAGCCCACACTGTCATTTTGAGAGCCTGCCCGGGCCAGGAGGGTTAAACACATACACCCTATAGGCCCCTTCGAGATAAATTTGTATATTTTTCGGTAGAAAAATGTTCTGGTAAAATTACAGGCTCGCTATCGCTCTGCAGGAAAAAAATCGACACCTAAATGCCACGAAAGGTCCTAATATTGATAAAGAAATAGAGTGATTTTTGTTTTATGTGTATGAAGGAGACAAAAGGCAGGTTGCCTGTAATGAGTGTTTTCCCCTGAGTTAAAATAGTGTCAGAGAGCCAAATTCAAGGGACGTTGTGGTCAAAATGTCTGGACAGCCGAAGTTTAAAGCAGTTTAAGTCATAGTATAAAGGAAAGATTGATTGAGGGAGAGTGTTCCAGAGTTCACTAGTTGAGTAGAAAAAAGCCTGAGAAATTTTGCCAATTCTTGGGTTAGAGAGTTTGACAGAATATGAGTGGGACAGTGTTGAAAGGCGGGTGTGTCGCACTCGCTGCAAGGGACAGGGTATGCACTAAGAGAGCTCTGAAGAACACTGATTGTTGTAATAGCAATAGAAAAGTGAAAGAGATGCAACATTGCAGCGTATACAAAAGAGATTGTAGGGAACTAGTAAGAGGCGGTTAGTTGATGAGGCAAAATGCTTTAGACTCTTTTCTTTCGAGAAGTGCGGTAGTACGGGTGGAACCTCCCCACACATGCGAACATTACTCAATGCATGGGCGCACTGTACCCCTATACAGAGCAAGAACCTGTGCGGGGGTTAAGAATCCCAGATTCTTAAGATTCCCAGAAGTTGGGTGTGCTCAACCGTCGTCGACGGTTGAGCACACCCAACTTCTGGGAATCTGTTATAGCAATAGTAGTAATATGATCTTTCCAAGAGAGGTTGGATGAAAAAGATACACCAAGAATAGTGAGAGAAGATGAAGAGTTGATTTATGTAAAATCGCCAAAGTAATGGGTCGAACGTCTTAAAACCTGATAACTTACGGGGTTAAACATGAGGGAGACGGGGTCCAGAAAAAACAACTACCTCCCCTTTAAGTAGCTCAGTGATCCCCGTACATTCTCAGTTTCACCATGCCTCTATTTTTAGATACTTAACCCCTTCTGTACCGGCGACGTCTTTTCTTAATGTAGGCTATTCTAGCTATATTTAGACGATTTTGTGCAGCTCAAGAAGGATCTGCGGTGGTAAAATGGGTTAATCAAGATAGTTCGAAGCCTGTTAATTGCTGGAGGCCTTTTGTGAATGAATAAAATCATCTGAAAGTAGCAATAATAAAGTTAAAATGACGTCGCTGGTACAGAAAGGGTTAAGGGAATGCCAGAAAATCATAACTTATATACATTAGTAATTTTCAAACATATGTTTTACATTAGTAAAATATAAATGAAAATTATAGTACAAATATATATATATAAATACACAACTAAATATATTAGCTATTTTATAGTTATATATAGTACAAATATATATAAATACACAACTAAATATATTAGCTATTTTATAGTTATATATAGTACAAATATAAATAAATACACAACTAAATATATTAGCTATTTTATAGTTATATATAGTACAAATATAAATAAATACACAACTAAATATATTAGCTATTTTTTTCTGTTTAGAAAAGAACACAAGAAATTCCAAACGTATATGTTAGAGTAATTTTCAAGTATAATTTCGCTTTAGTAAACAAAAGTAAATGCAAATATATAATATATACGTAAATTAATAAGTCATGTATTTTCTTCTGTAAATTATTTTACAAATCGTTAGATATATGCCTAATTATTCACAAAAGTTCACGTGTAACTTAGTCTGTAAAACAACATATTTGTTATTTGTTGGATCCTATGAAACCTAATGTTTTGTTTGCTTTTAAGACATTGTTGTGTGGGTTTTAAATCACCTTATACAGTTATTCCTAGGCCAGCTTCTTTATTGACACTCTTGAATTTAATTATTCGTCTCAAGTAGTTTGCCTTTTAATTTTTGCTATATATATTCATTCGACAAAATCTGGACCTACAGTATAGTCGGTTTTATTACAACTGACGGTAAATTAAATCCCTAAACAGCTGGTTTCTTGATAGTTCGTGGAAAAACATGAAATAACTATGTCTACGTCACATTAATACCAAGTTTTCATAATCAACGACACATCTCCCTACAAAATCTGCGTAATAGCTAGCTCATCAAGACGAGGACATGGCAATTTACCGTCTTCTGGAAATATAGACTATAGATAATTTGGGAGAGAGGTATCCTGACTAGGACTCGAACCCACTCACTCCAGGTATATTTGGGAGAGTCGGGCACCGTAACCACTCGGCCAGGAGCGGATATAAGGAAAGCAACCTTAGTTCTTGTTTGAAGAACCAGATTATAGTCTCGTGGAGGACTATGCCTTCCAACACGTGGCGAGTTTTTAGACTTCAACCATGACTATTTTACACTCCCCCCCCCCCCCCCCCGCCAATTCGGCTAAGTGATACTATTTTAATCGTCCTGGTACTATTATGGAACCTCTCTGAATGACAAATATCTAATGATAATGTGAGTGGGTTCGAGTCCTGGTCAGGATACCTCTCTCCCAACCTGTCGTACATTATCATTAGATATAGATAATTTGTTTAAATAATTGTGAATCTGACGTGTGTCTGCTAGATAATTTTACTTTGCTTGTGTTTTTGTATCGTCGGCAAATATTGAGATATTACCCAATAGTCCATGATGATAATGTCAGCCCGACTTTAACCCCTTCTGTACCAGCGATATCTTTTCAATTTGTAACAGTAGCCAAATTAAAGTTAACCATCTCAGACATATGACGCGATTTTGAGCCTATTGGGGATACTTTAAAGCCTTTGTTACCATCAGGGGCATTTAGAAACCTTTAGTTTAGTTACTTCAACCTCTGCAGTTGTCTTTGAGTTAGCTGTGGGCAGAAAATTAATTTTGGAGAGGTAATTATAAGAGTGCGAGAACTTTATTTCTTATTGCTAATCTGGCAACCTCTGCGTCATAAATGCGTGAAAGGGTTAAGAAAGACGTCGCCGGTCCAGAAGGGGTTAACAATCGTCGAATCCTGTCCATCATCAAATGTTAAGGGGTAGTCCTTGGTTTTGGGTAGATATATTTATCTATTAATTTATTTTTGAGTTTCCTCGCTAGACCTCTATCAAGCTTAGAAAAACACTCCCTAGACCCCCTTTTAAGATAAATCTGTACATTTTTCGATAGAAAAATTTCCTGGCGAAGGCTGGTTTCTTCTAAAATTAGAGGCTCGCTATCGCTCGCCAGGAAGAAATCGACACCTAAAGGGCACGCAAGGTCTTAATATTGACAACAAAATGAGGCGAAAGGTCTCAAAATTGCAAACTAACGGAACGAACGTCTTAAAGCCTCAACACTAATATGCTAAACATGAGGGAGAAAGGGGTTCAGAAAAAAGCGAGTAGTACCCTCTTAATAGGCGTATTTGACTGGCGAGCCGTGTTCTCCAGACAGATAGTTTCATTCCGGGGTCTTGGGATATTTGGAGAGAAACCTATTCTCGTCAAAGAACAAGTGAAAGTGAGATTAGAAGCTACTTAAAGATTCAACAGGGTACATGCCACAGCGGTCAGTGTTACTTTAAAGGGAGATTGATTTTATTTGTTTATGCATATATATACAGGGGAGGTGTGGTGGAGTGGTCTTGCCACTGGCCTGGTAATCCAAAGGTCCCGGGTTCAAATCTCGATGTATCAATGGGAAGATATTATTGGGATGGAATTTGTGCTGTACCTAGTATCAGTGCATTACCACAAGCCCACCGAAACGTCAATAAAATACCCTCATTGTTCCCTGATTAAATAGCTCTGTATGAATATTCCCATATTCAAAATATGCTATAGGGGTGCAATGCCTGGTGAGTTATCTGCTCAACAGGTGGCGTTGTGTGGTTGTAAGTGTGAGAGTCCGAGTGTAGGGGGTGAGACAGTGAAGCACGGGAACGAGGTGGCTTCAGAGATGGGGTCGTTTCGGGCCATGAGTGAGCACCGTGCCTCATGTGAAGGCAAGATGGCAGGTGCTCGTTGTACTCTACGTGCTTCACATGTCTCACTCCCTAGACTGGAACAAGACCTCACGGGCTTCACTGTTCATTGTAAAGCGGTGAATGTTAAGGCTCTCAGCCTATGCCCGAGAGGAAGTAAGTTGGAATATAGAAAAAAAAAAAAAAAAATAAATAAAAAAAAAATATATATATATACTGTATATATTATATATATATATATATATATATATATATATATATATATATATATATATACTTATGTATGTATTTATTGTAATCCTTTTAATTGTACACATTAATCTCGAAGGGTATTAGTTTAAGTTAATGGATATCCAGGGGGCAAACTAAATACTTCCTCTTAACCCGTTCAATACCGGCATCGTCCTTTTCATTATGTTCTGTCAACACATAGATGATATTATTCAGATTAGGAATGACCTCTAACCAATAAAAGGCTACAAACTATCTCAATTAATCCTTTTAGCTACCATATATCATTCCTAGGCTTCATATAATCGTTTCAATGTAGTTAGCATACAATTAAAAAGACGTCGCCGGTACAGAAGGGGAAAGGGTTTAATTATTGTTTGATTTATTTATTCATCTATTATTTGTTTAGTTTCCTCTCCAGACCTCCACCAAGCTCAATAACACATCCCCAAGATCCCACCCGTAGACCGGTTCATTCTAAATTACAGGTTCGCTATAGCTCGCCAAGGAATAATGATCACCTTAATGCTACGAAAGGTTTTAATATTGACAAATAAATGGGGTGAAAGGTCTTAAAATCGACAAACTAATGGGTCAAACATCTTAAGATCTGTAAACTTACATGAAAACATATGAGAAAGAAGAGAGAGGGGGGGGAGAACAAAAATCCATCCCCCACCCCCTTCTTAAAGCCGTATTAATAAATATGCAAGAAAGTGTTGACTGTCCCGCATTGCAAGGGAGAGGTTAACAAGGTATCACACGAGCTGTATTCTGGCAACTATTGGAGGATTTTATTAGGAAGGGCGTCTAGCCGTTCAAAGGTGACAGACTCTCAGTTAAGGGGGTACTACTCGCTTTTTCTGGACCCCCTTCTCCCCCATGTTTAACATATTAGTTTTGAGGTTTTAAGACGTTCGTTCCGTTAGTTTGGCGAAATTGAGACCTTTTGCCTTATTTTTTGTATCAAAATTAAGACCTTAAGACCTTTCGTGCCCTTTAGGTGTCGATAATAGTCGATAGGCGAGGGATAGCGAGCCTCTAATTTTAAAAGGAATCGGCCTTCGACTGGGACATTTTTCTACCGACAAATGTACAAATTCATCTTGAAAGAGGGTCTAGGGGGTGTTTTTCTAAGTTTGATGGAGGTCTATCGAGGAAACTCAAAAATGAATAAATACATACATATATAGACCAAAAACCAAGCAGTATACCCCCTTAACATTTAAACCAAGCAGTATACCCCCTTAACCAAGCAGTATACCCCTTTAACATTTGTCCAACAACATTTCTGGGATCGGAAACTGAGGTGAAGTGTTGACGAGTTCCTTAAACCCGCTGTACTGGCGACGTCTTTTTAATTGTATTCTTACTATATTTAGACGAGTTTGTGTGGTTTAAAAAGGATCTGAGATAGTAAAAAGGCTTAAGTGAGATAGTTCGAAGCATGATAATTGCTGGAAGCCATTTTTAAACTGAATACAATTGTGTAATAGAAGCCACAATATATTGAAAAGGACGGAGTTCTTGGACGAATTTGACACATATATCTGTATAGTGAAATAGGCGAGAAAATTTTACCTCTCCCATATTGAACAGAGAATAAGAAACCAAGTGTTTGTATATAGAAAAAACTTTGCATCCCTCAAATCTGTCATAAAAACAATCTAGTAATATTTAACTCAGATTTACGGATATGGCCAAATGTGTTACATTTGAACTTCACCTTGATTGAAAAGACTAAGATAAAATTGTTGTATTTACAATATTTGGTAACTAATATTCTTTGATATACCAACCAACACTTATTAACCCCTTCTGTACCGGCGACGTCTTTGATATTTTATTCTAGCTATATTTAGACGATTTTATGCAGCTTAGGAAGGATCTGTGGTAGTTAAAATTGCTGATTGCGATAGTTTGAAGCCGTATCATTGCTAGAGATCCTTCCTAAGCCGAATATAATCGTTTAATAGTTGTCAGAGTATAATGAAAAAACGTCGCCGGTACAGAAGGGGTTAAGCTCCCAATTAGACTGCTCTCTTAAATGTGGCTCAATATGGGATTGGTCTAACCCGTTAAATACCAGTGCCGTCCTTTTAACTTTATTCGGGCTAAAATTAGACGATTTTAATCAGCTTAAATGGAGCCTCCAACAATTAACAGGCTTCGAAATATCTCACTTAACCATTTTTTAATACCACAGATCCTTCTTAAACTGCAGAAAATCGTGTGAGTATAACTAGAATATAATTTAAAACACGTCGCCGGTAAAGAAGGGGTTAATCTTTTCCACAGTCGTAGTCAGGAATTTCTGGACAATTTTAGGAAGCACAATTATGATACACTGGAGAACTATTTTGATAAACACCTATCCTATTACTGGGATTCACTAGTTAACGTTCACTGTATTGTTTATATCATGCAGAGATGTTTAATTATTTACCACCACGACTGAACCACATTGTCATGAACGTGGGAAAGGGCTCACTCTCTCATTCCATCATTAAGGGGGCCCACCTCGCTTGTTTTCTCTTTCTCTCCCTCTCTGTTTGGCTTGTATCTATTAGGCCCCATTCAGCCTACTGTTAGAAGACGTTTACTCCCATCCAGGTGTCAATATTTTCCTGGCAAGCGGTAGCGAGCCAGCATACAGTATATATATTTTTGTTTTGACAGCAAGCTAAATTTGTACATTTTTCGATAGAAAAATGTCTCCGGCGAAGCCGGAGGTGTGGCAGAGTGGTCTTGCCACTGGACTGGTAATCCAATGGACCCGGGTCCGAATTCCAATATGTCAATGGGAAGGTATTATTGGGATGGAATTTGTGCTGTACCTAGTTTAAGTGCACTACCACAGCACACCGAAATGCTAAAAAAAATACCCTCATTATTCCCTGATTAAATGGCATTGAATGAATATTCCCATATTCAAAATATGCTACAGGGGGGCAATGCCTAGTGAGTTAATTGCTCAATAGGTGGCGTTCTGAGAGTGAGGGTCCGAGTCTGAGGGATGAGACTGTGAAACACAGAGGTGGAGCAGCTTCAGAGATGGAGTTGCTTCGAGCCGGGGTGGTTCGCATGTCTCACTCTCTAGACTGGAACAAGACCTCACGGGCCACACCGTGTTCAACGGTAGAGTGTGCAGGTTCTCAGCCTATGCCCGAGAGGGAGTAGTTGGAATATAGAAAAATAAAAATAAATAAAATGCTGGCTCACTATCACTCGCCAGGAAAAAATCGACACCTGGATGGGGATAAACGTCTTAAAACAGTTGGCTGAATGGGGCCGAATGGATACAAGCCAGAGAAAGATAGAACAGAAGAGAAAGAGAAACAAAGTAGGTGACTCCCCTTAAGTACAGTGACATTCCATAGTTCGCCGACAACTGAGATGAAACTCTGAACAACTTGAAGATAACACACTTTATTATGCCAGTCCTCGTTGTTTTCAGTTACCCTTTAACAGTTATTGTTTGTTTGAACTTAAAAACAATATATGATTGTGTTTCTGTCTGAAATGTATTCGATTTTATGATCAACTTCGTTAATTTACTTTTGAATTCAGGTGTACTGTACTGTACTGTACTGTACTGTACTGTACGTAAGGGGAGAAGTATCGCTATCCCAAAGCTTAATTCAGGTGTACTGTACTGTACTGTACTGTACTGTACTGTACGTAAGGGGAGAAGTATCGCTATCCCAAAGCTTAATTCAGGTGTACTGTACTGTACGTAAGGGGAGAAGTATCGCTATCCCAAAGCTTAATTCAGGTGTACTGTACTGTACTGTACTGTACGTAAGGGGAGAAGTATCGCTATCCCAAAGCTTAATTCAGGTGTACTGTACTGTACGTAAGGGGAGAAGTATCGCTATCCCAAAGCTTAATTCAGGTGTACTGTACTGTACGTAAGGGGAGAAGTATCGCTATCCCAAAGCTTAATTAAAACATAACTCGTATATTATATAGAGATTTTTGTTCTGGCGGAATGTTTGTTTTAATTATATTTATACATTCCTACGTTTAGTTCATTGCTTCAATTTATATGTATTACATGCCAGGTAATACATATTCCATATAAGGTGTTCGTGACAAAATCATATTATTCTGACTCAACTAATCACCTACGAGGTTTAGGCTTTAAGGACAGTTAAGGTGTAATTATCATTATAATTATAACCTCAATGGAAAAGTAAATACTGTTGTAGTATACACAAATGTACAGTCGCCTGTACAAGTAGATAGTTAGCATAATGCTATATGATAAAGTTAAGACATTGAACATTGAATAAGGTAAGACACTTCGGTATGTGTTTAAATGGAATGTTTCAGGATATGTCCTTAGTGTTTCAGTACTCATAAATTACTATGTTAGGGCCTACTGCCTTTTACCACATCAATTTAAATCGTAGTTGTCATATGCAATCTTTCTGGAGCTACCCTTCAGTTGATGACTGTCATTTATTTTTTTTTACAAGCCGCCTAGTCAGGATTATTAGGTATGTTGTTGCATGTCTTCCTTTGTATATGTACAGTCCATCACGATCCCATATACAGTATATATATATATATATATATATATATATTATATCTATATATATATATATTTATATATATATATATATATATATATATATATATATAGTATATACTGGTATTATTTATATATATATATATTATATATATTTTTGTTTTGTCTTCTTCTGTCTACTTTGTTATTGATGTTTTCTTGTTTCTTGTCTTTGTTGTTGTCGTTGTTTTCTTTTTCTACTTCTTATTTCACCTTTGTTATGTTCATCTTAAATTATTATTCAGTTTCTTCTTATTCTTCATTTACCTTTTCTCGTCCTGCAATTTCTTATTATTCTCCGCTTGCCAGATTTGCTATGCCTGGAACAAACGTGCCTCAGATGCTGTAACTAATTGCGTGCAAGGGTAGTTGGGAAAGTATTCGTTTTTTTTCTGAACCCCTTTCTCCTTCATGTTTAGCCCCATTAGTTTGCACATTTTAATACTTTCGTCCATTTCTTTGTCAATATTAAGACTTTTCGTGCCACGTAAGTGTCGATTTCTTCCTGGCGAGCGATAGCGAGCCTCTATTTTAGGAAGAACCGGCCTTCGACCGGGGCATTTTTATACAGAAATATGTACAAATTTATCTCTAAGGGGGTCTTTGGGATGGTATTTCTTCAAGCTTGATAGAGGTCTAGGGAGCAAACTAAAACAAACATAATTACTGGTAATAACGAAACATAAGTAAACAAATGATTATAATAACGTACCCTTAAGCCAGGTGTGCCTTGTAGGCTCACATTTCTGTTATTCACGCATTCCTGGGGTAAATGTGAACCCTCTAAGTTTTTAAGGACCCGTTTTCACAATTTTTCTGGTTAATATTAGACAATTGTATTCAATTTTGGGAGGCTCTCTGCGAATGGGTAACTTCTAATTTTTCCTTTAAATTCAACAAATGGAAGAAAGTCGTCCTTGTATCTGGAAAGGGATAAAGGTTATGAACAAAATATATATAATGGTGACAAACTGCGCAATAATCTGTTACATTTTTATTTTGCTATGATAGACAGTAAGAAATACAACATTAAACCTCTGCATTACATGGCGTCTTATCCAATATATTCTTGCTAACACTAGACGATGTCATTCAGCCTAGTAAGACCTTTAAGGGGGTATGGGCTATTTTCGTTTCCTCTGTAGACTTCCATCAAAGCATTAACAACAAAAAATCGATAAAAAAAAATTCCGCTCGCTATCGCTATCGCTGGCCAGGAGAATAAATGACACCTAAATTATACGAAATTTCTTAATTTTGACAGATAAATTGGGTGAAAGGTCTTAAAAGTGCCAAACTAATGGGCCGAACGACTTAAAATATGAGAGCTAAACATGAGGAAGGGGGGGGGGGGGGACCAGAAAAAACAACCATCCCGCCTTAACAATCAATTGGGTAAACTCCATGTTAATTAACCCTTGACTTCCCACAGATCCTTTCTAGAAAATAAAGATTTAATATTATCCAGAATACAATTAAAGAATGCTTCCTTATATATTGAAGGGGTTAATTACATAGACTCTGCTGCAACTACTATTGATATGGAGTTATTGCACTACTGGTACGTAATGAACAATCTTTGTGTTAATCTACTGTATGTTATCTATTTGTTAATCTACTGTATGTTATCTATTTGTTAATCTACTGTATGTTATCTATTTGTTAATCTACTGTATATTATCTATTTGTTAATCTACTGTATGTTATCTATTTGTTAATCTACTGTATGTTATCTATTTGTTAATCTATTGTATGTTATCTATTTGTTAATCTACTGTATGTTATCTATTTGTTAATCTACTGTATGTTATCTATTTGTTAATCTACTGTATGTTATATATTTGTTAATCTACTGTATGTTATCTATTTGTTAATCTACTGTATGTTATCTATTTGTTAATCTACTGTATGTTATCTATTTGTTAATCTACTGTATATTATCTATTTGTTAATCTACTGTATATTATCTATTTGTTAATCTACTGTATGTTATCTATTTGTTAATCTACTGTATATTATCTATTTGTTAATCTACTGTATATTATCTATTTGTTAATCTACTGTATATTATCTATGTGTTAATCTACAGTATATTATCTGTGTTAATCTACTGTATGTTATCTATTTGTTAATCTACTGTATGTTATCTATTTGTTAATCTACTGTATATTATCCATTTGTTAATCTACTGTGTTATCTATTTGTTATATATCGCAAAGTCTAACATGATAACATTATCTTAAAACATAATACACTCGTGTTCTCTATCTCTCTCTCTATCTTCTCTCTCTCTCTCTCTCTCTCTCTCTCTCTCTCTCTCTCTCTCTCTCTCTCTCTCTCTCTCTCTCTCTCTCTCTCTCTCTCTCTCTCTCTCTCTCTCTCTCTCTCGCTCTCTCTCTCTCTCAGTTTACGTGTGTGTATGTGTTTTTGTGCATATGTTTTGTTTTATATGAGTGAGGGAGACAAAAGGCATACCTGCCTGTAGCGAGTGCCTCCGCCAGAGTTGAAAGAGTGACAGGGCCAAAATCAAGGGACGTTCGAGCTTACGAGTGTGTGCGCATATTACGTGCTTGTGCGCGTGTAAGCTTGTGTACTGACCACACGCCAAGCACCAGCCTCAATAACAATAGCTCATAAAAGCACTCAAACCACTACACCTCTCTCTTGTGCTTGTCTTGCTGGCTGTCTGTCTGTCTGTCTGTCTGGTATCTGCTTTCACTCAGGAGAAACGATGTGCTATATTATTTATGTCTGCTGTAATCTGCTCCAACGAAAGGTTAATTTTGTTATTTGTTTTATATCTAGCTTCATAACACGTATTCATACAAACATAGTCATATTTTTGTTTATATCTGTAGCTTCTTAAAACATTCTTATATCTCTCATACCAACATAAATATTTGGTTTATTTGTTTATTCATAAAACGTGCATATATATATCTCAGACAAACATATTTATTTGGTTTATCTTTAGGCTAATAAACAAGTACTTAAATATATCCTACCAGCTGAGCTATTTGGTTTATATTGAGGTTAATAAACACGTTCTTATATCTCTCCTACCTTCGGAAATACTTCACGCTTATATTTAGAGATTCTAATTTAGAAAAGTGTTGATAATGAGGGGAGGTTATATGTTTGCTCCCTAGACCTCAATCAAGCTTTAACAACAAAAATAATAGAAAAAAGAAAAAAAATCCTCCTTCAAGATAAATGTGTACCTTTTTCGGTAGAAAAATGCCCCGGCCTAATTCTGGTTCCTCTTAAATTGCTAATTGCTAAAACTAATCGGTTTAAGCATGAAGAAGAATGGGGTCCAGAACAATACCTTCCCTTGAAGCCAAGTTGTTGAAGCGTAAGATGAAAACATAGCATTGCCTGACCTTGTGTATATTCGATACATATTCAAATGGGTGCGTCGCTATTGGTGTTAATGGCTGTACACTGCATACTTTATATAAAGAGCAAAACATACTGTATATAGGTAAATCAATAGACGCAGACACAATGGAATAAGAAAAACAGATATAATGACATAAAACCGGAAACACAAACACTCACACACACACACACACACACACACACACACACACACACACACACACACACACACACACACACACACACACACACACACACACACTGACAAACAAACAAACACTACCACAGAACGTAACAACAGATAGCCACTCAGTTATAATGTCCCGAGGATAATTGGTTTAACAGAAAGTGAATCACGAACACACATAAGCATATCAGATGCTAGAGTATTGGAATATGCTGCATACACTGTTATCACCCATGGTTATACTTCGTAGGGAAGAACGTAATATTGGAATATGTTGCATACACTGTTATCACCCATGGTTATACTTGGTAGGGAAGAACGTAATATTGGAATATGTTGCATACACTGTTATCACCCATGGTTATACTTGGTAGGGAAGAACGTAATATTGGAATATGTTGCATACACTGTTATCACCCATGGTTATACTTGGTAGGGAAGAACGTAATATTGGAATATGTTGCATACACTGTTATCACCCATGGTTATACTTGGTAGGGAAGAACGTAATATTGGAATATGTTGCATACACTGTTATCACCCATGGTTATACTTGGTAGGGAGAACGTAATATTGGAATATGTTGCATACACTGTTATCACCCATGGTTATACTTGGTAGGGAAGAACGTAATATTGGAATATGTTGCATACACTGTTATCACCCATGGTTATACTTGGTAGGGAAGAACGTAATATTGGAATATGTTGCATAAACTGTTATCACCCATGGTTATACTTGGTAGGGAAGAACGTAATATTGGAATATGTTGCATAAACTGTTATCACCCATGGTTATACTTGGTAGGGAAGAACGTAATATTGGAATATGTTGCATACACTGTTATCACCCATGGTTATACTTGGTAGGGAAGAACGTAATATTGGAATATGTTGCATAAACTGTTATCACCCATGGTTATACTTGGTAGGGAAGAACGTAATATTGGAATATGTTGCATAAACTGTTATCACCCCTGGTTATACTTGGTAGGGAAGAACGTAATATTGGAATATGTTGCATAAACTGTTATCACCCATGGTTATACTTGGTAGGGAAGAACGTAATATTGGAATATGTTGCATACACTGTTATCACCCATGGTTATACTTGGTAGGGAAGAACGTAATATTGGAATATGTTGCATACACTGTTATCACCCATGGTTATACTTGGTAGGGAAGAACGTAATATTGGAATATGTTGCATACACTGTTATCACCCATGGTTATACTTGGTAGGGAAGAACGTAATATTGGAATATGTTGCATACACTGTTATCACCCATGGTTATACTTGGTAGGGAAGAACGTAATATTGGAATATGTTGCATACACTGTTATCACCCATGGTTATACTTGGTAGGGAAGAACGTAATATTGGAATATGTTGCATACACTGTTATCACCCATGGTTATACTTGGTAGGGAAGAACGTAATATTGGAATATGTTGCATACACTGTTATCACCCATGGTTATACTTGGTAGGGAAGAACGTAATATTGGAATATGTTGCATACACTGTTATCACCCATGGTTATACTTGGTAGGGAAGAACGTAATATTGGAATATGTTGCATAAACTGTTATCACCCATGGTTATACTTGGGAGGGAAGAACGTAATATTGGAATATGTTGCATAAACTGTTATCACCCATGGTTATACTTGGTAGGGAAGAACGTAATATTGGAATATGTTGCATACACTGTTATCACCCATGGTTATACTTGGTAGGGAAGAACGTAATATTGGAATATGTTGCATACACTGTTATCACCCATGGTTATACTTGGTAGGGAAGAACGTAATATTGGAATATGTTGCATACACTTATCACCCATGGTTATACTTGGTAGGGAAGAACGTTAATATTGGAATATGTTGCATACACTGTTATCACCCATGGTTATACTTGGTAGGGAAGAACGTAATATTGGAATATGTTGCATACACTGTTATCACCCATGGTTATACTTGGTAGGGAAGAACGTAATATTGGAATATGTTGCATAAACTGTTATCACCCATGGTTATACTTGGTAGGGAAGAACGTAATATTGGAATATGTTGCATAAACTGTTATCACCCATGGTTATACTTGGTAGGGAAGAACGTAATATTGGAATATGTTGCATGCACTGTTATCACCCATGGTTATACTTGGTAGGGAAGAACGTAATATTGGAATATGTTGCATACACTGTTATCACCCATGGTTATACTTGGTAGGGAAGAACGTTAATTTTGGAATATGTTGCATACACTGTTATCACCCATGGTTATACTTGGTAGGGAAGAACGTAATATTGGAATATGTTGCATACACTGTTATCACCCATGGTTATACTTGGTAGGGAAGAACGTAATATTGGTATATGTTGCATACACTGTTATCACCCATGGTTATACTTGGTAGGGAAGAACGTAATATTGGAATATGTTGCATACACTGTTATCACCCATGGTTATACTTGATAGGGAAGAACGTAATATTGGAATATGTTGCATACACTGTTATCACCCATGGTTATACTTGGTAGGGAAGAACGTAATATTGGAATATGTTGCATACACTGTTATCACCCATGGTTATACTTGGTAGGGAAGAACGTAATATTGGAATATGTTGCATACACTGTTATCACCCATGGTTATACTTGGTAGGGAAGAATGTAATATTGGAATATGTTGCATACACTGTTATCACCCATGGTTATACTTGGTAGGGAAGAACGTAATATTGGAATATGTTGCATACACTGTTATCACCCATGGTTATACTTGGTAGGGAAGAACGTAATATTGGAATATGTTGCATACACTGTTATCACCCATGGTTATACTTGGTAGGGAAGAACGTAATATTGGAATATGTTGCATACACTGTTATCACCCATGGTTATACTTGGTAGGGAAGAACGTAATATTGGAATATGTTGCATACACTGTTATCACCCATGGTTATACTTGGTAGGGAAGAACGCAATATTGGAATATGTTGCATACACTGTTATCACCCATGGTTATACTTGGTAGGGAAGAACGTATATTGGAATATGTTGCATACACTGTTATCACCCATGGTTATACTTGGTAGGGAAGAACGTAATATTGGAATATGTTGCATACACTGTTATCACCCATGGTTATACTTGGTAGGGAAGAACGTAATATTGGAATATGTTGCATACACTGTTATCACCCATGGTTATACTTGGTAGGGAAGAACGTAATATTGGAATATGTTGCATACACTGTTATCACCCATGGTTATACTTGGTAGGGAAGGACGTAATATTGGAATATGTTGCATACACTGTTATCACCCATGGTTATACTTGGTAGGGAAGGACGTAATATACTCGGTACTCGTGTTCTGGCATTAACCCCTTCTGTACCGGAGACGTCTATTTCATTCTATTCTAGCTATATTTAGACGATTGTGTGCAATTTACGAAGGATCTGTGGTAGTGAAAAGGGTGAGGTGTGATAGTTCAATGCCTGTTAATTACTGGAGGGCCTTTTGTATATTGAATATAATCGTCTAAATACAGCTAGAATATAATAGAAAGGACGGCAACGGTACTGAAAAGGTTAATATAGAAATCATGTGGATTGTTCCCTTTCTACTCACGTTCCTGGCAGAACCTGACCCGGTATCAGTTCACCAACATTCCCTTTCTCTCTCCACCCCCATCATCACCTTTCAGACCATAACTTTGTCCGCTCACTTTAAGGGGGAGGTAGTCGCTTTTCATGGACCCCTTCTCCCTCATGTTTAGCATATCAGTCTTGAGATTATAAGACTTTCGTTCCGTTAGTTTGGCGATTTGGAAACCTTTCGCCTCATTACTGTGTCAATATTAAAACCTTTCGTGCCCTATAGGTGTCGATTTTTTTCCTGGCGAGCGATAGCGAGCCTCTAATTTTAGAAGGAACCGACCTTCGGCCAGGACATTTTTCTACCGAAAAATGTACAAATTTATTTTGAAAGGGGGTCGAGGGGGTGTTTTTCTAAGCTTGATTGAGGTCTCTCGAGTAAGCTCAATATAGACCAAAAACCAGGCGCTACCCCCTGAAGTTCATCTGATACCCCCCATCAACCCCCCCTCTCTCTCTCACTTTCATCTAGGCAGTCTTATCTATTATTTATTATATTTCGTATCATCCCATATCGCCTTATTATTATTATTATTATTGATTATATTTCGTATCATCCCATATCATTTATTATATTTCGTATCATCCCATATCGCCTTATTATTATTATTATTATTATTGATTATATTTCGTATCATCCCATATCGCCTATTATTATTATTATATTATTTATTATTTCGTATCATCCCATATCGCCTTATTATTATTATTATTATTATTGATTATATTTCGTATCATCCCATATCGCCTTATTATTATTATTATTGATTATATTTCGTATCATCCCATATCGCCTTATTATTATTATTATTATTATTTATTATATTTCGTATCATCCCATATCGCCTTATTATTATTATTATTATTGATTATATTTCGTATCATCCCATATCGCCTTATTATTATTATTATTATTATTATTTATTATATTTCGTATCATCCCATATCGCCTTATTATTATTATTATTATTATTATTTATTATATTTCGTATCATCCCATATCGCCTTATTATTATTATTATTATTATTGATTATATTTCGTATCATCCCATATCGCCTTATTATTATTATTATTATTATTTTTGTTTTTCTAATTTCCCACTCTCAATCTCACTTCCCACCTCTCTTATTTCCGCCAAACGAAGGTTGCGGATATTAGGTGATTTCCCTATCTCTTCGTTTGTTAATAAACAGTGCTAAACATAAAAAAATCCTATTCGGATTTACGTAAAACATCGTCAGTAAAATTACAGGCTCGTTATCGCTCGCCAGGAAAACATCGACTTCCTGAATGGCACGAAACGTCTAATTATTTACAAATAAATGCGAAGAAAGGTCTTAAAATCGCCAAACTAATGGGCCGAACATCTTAATATCTTAAAACCTAATGGAGCTATACGTGAGAGAGAAAAGGGTCCAGAAAAAAACAAAAACTTCCCCTTAACCCGTTGAGTAAACCCAAGCATCCCCCCTTATAAGTCTTTGATATCCCTTCCACTTTGTAATCTTCTCTGTCCGCCCACTCTCCATGTCAACTTCCCCATTATACTTACACATTCTCTATATTTGTCTTTTCCCTCACGAACCGGTTCTTTTCTCAAAATTTACCAGTCAACTTTTTCGTGTTCAGTATGTGTTTCCTAACGCCAACCTTAACAGTCAAATAACTTTCTCCTGTTCTCTGTCCTGTCCTCTCCAAATACTTCTTTCCAGCACACCAATATTGTGTGTTAACTCCAATGTATCTTGAATTTGGCTTTCTATCGCTCTTTCAACTTTGGGGGAGACACTTGTTACAGGCAGCATTGCCCTTTTGTTTCCTTCTTTCACATAGAAAAATATATAAATTATAAATACTAGCACTCTAATAGTTTTCTAGTTAAAGTGGTTAATAGTAAATATGTTTGGCCTATGTAATGCACAGAGTATAGTCCCATTACACACTGCTAGTCAACTTCTTTTGCTCTCCTACACTAATATTTTCACTAACATCAAATTCACCCCGTTTCCCTGATTTGCTCTCTTATACTCTGTTTCTTCTCAGCTGACGATAAATGAACTCCCTTAGCAACTAATGAACTCCCTTAGCAACTAATGAACTCCCTTAGCAACTAATGAACTCCCTTAGCAACTAATGAACTCCCTTAGCAACTCATTTATCGATACGTAATGGACACATATGAAACTACTATGTTTCTGCATTATATTATGACCAAGTTTATGTAATTAGAACCATATTTCACTACAACCTTTTCAAAATAATTGAGGAATCTGGATAGGAACTTTGCAATTGACCACCAGTTGAAAGGAAACTGACTATACTGTATTTCTTCCCCTTTTCCTCCACTTTATTACACCTTTCCACTTACGCTTCCTTTCACTCACCTTTCCACCTCACTGCCTCTCTCTCTCTCTCTCTTCCATATAAGTTACCTTCCTTCACTACCTTGCTCGTTAACATCCTCAGATCCATCTTCCACCACCCTTACAAGAATTATACTTAAGTCCGTCAGTAATATTGTACATTTTTATCAGAGGCTCTTGCTAAAACTACATTATTCTATACAGCTAAACTTCTACCAATCAAAGAAGTAAAATCCATCTCAATTAAACCCCTTTAAATACCGCAGAACCCTTTTAAAGTTGATAAAAACGTCTAATACTATCCAGAATATAATTGAATCCTGCGGTAGAGTATAGTAAGAGTTTTAGGGGGGGATTGCAGGCACCAGTCGAACAGGGCTAGACCCAGGAGAGTCTATACTCTATAGGCATGTGATAAGGAGTCGCTGGAATTCCTGTTTAATTTGTTTGACCTCTCTTACTGATTTTCTTTGTGCCTTACTTACACTGAGAGTAATCCAGCAAGCTCTAACAAAACACTATCTCTATTTAACACTACACCACACACAAGCAAGCTATATTTCTTTCCAATACACCAAAAAGAAAAAGAAAAATGGTGACACAACATGGCCCAGCCTCGGAATCCCGGGGGAGGGGGGGGAGGGGGGGGGGGGGGGGGGGCTGGACACAGGCTGGACACTCAGCCAACGACCCACCAAAATGTCTTGGACCGTGACCTGATACTCTCGCTATCAACTTTTACAACATTCGTGGCCTTTCCTCTAACTTCTACACTGTTGAACACCACCTCTCCTCTGCCAACCCTGATCTTCTCTTTCTCATCGAAACTCAGTTGTCTGGGAATAATGACAGCAAACCCTTCTCTGTACCCTCCTACTATCTCTATCCTAGTTTCAAATCCAAAGCCGGATGTTGTGCATACATACACAACAAACTCACTTGCTCTTGTGTTCCCGAATACGACTCCTCTGAATTCTCAACTTTGTGGCTCAAACTATCCTGTCACTCTCATACTAAATATTTCTGTACTGTCTATCTCTCCCCCAACTCTACTGACTTTCCCAAATTCTTTGACTATCTAAACTCTAAAGTGGAACACATCCTATCCGTCTCTCCTTTCTCAGAAATCTCCATCTTAGGAGATTTCAACGTTCTTCACCGTCAATGGCTCTCCTCTTATTCCACTGACCAACCTGGTGAACAAGCCTACAAATGTTCTATCCTAAATGGCCTAGAGCAGTTGGTTCAGAAACCCACCCGTATCACGGATCGCTTCGGAGATCGGCCCAACATTCTGGACTTGTTTCTAACTTCTAACCCTTCCGGGTATACTGTCGATCTTTTCTCTCCTTTGGGCTCATCCGACCATAAACTTATCTCTGTCACCTGTCCTATCTCTCCAGTACGGACACCCGATCCTCCCAGCCGACGACGCTTGTGACACATTGGTGCTGCCGACTGGGAGAATCTTCAGCAGTACTTCCTTGACTTCCCATGGAATTATTTTTGCTTCCGGGGCCGGGGACCCATGGAGAGTGCTGAACCCATTACCAAGGTAATCCTATCGGGCATGGAGGCATACATTCCATTTTCTTTCTCTCAGACTAATGCAAACCAATCTTGGTTTATTCACGCTTGTTCTACTGCTGTTTGCAATAAGGAGGAAGTATTCTAACGGTCCCGACGCCTTTAAACTAAAAAATCTCATTCTTCCTATGTTTCTGCCCGGAATCAAGCCATATATGTTCGTCAACTCGCCAAACTCTCTTTTATAAATAATTTATGTACTGAACTATCCAACTCTAGCTCTTCCCAAGCTTTCTGGCATCTAGCCAAAAACCTCTCCAACATTTTTTGGTCCCCGTCTTTCCCTCCCTTTTTCCAATCTGATGGGACCACTATCACTTCTTCCTCTGACAAAGCTGAACTCTTCACTCAAAATTTCACTAGAAACTCCACCTTGGATGATTCTGGTGCTATTCCTCCATCTCCACCCCCCTCTCTCCTACTTATGCCTAATATCCTAATCTATTCTAAAGATTTACTTTCTACCCTCTCGGGGCTTTATACTAAGAAGGAGTAGGTCCGGACGGTGTTCCTCCTGTTGTACTAAAAAACTGTGCTTCCGTGCTGACTTCCTGCTTAGGCAAACTCTTCCGTTTCTGTCTCTCCTCTAACATCTATCCTTCTTGCCGGAAGTTTGCTCTCATTCAACCTGTCCCAAAGAAGAGTTACCGCTCTCATCCCTCCAACTATCATCCAATTGCTTTTATTTCTTGCATCTCTAAAGTTTTTGAAACTATTCTTACTTCAAAATTTCTTAAGCATTTTTCATCTCGTAATCTACTCTCAAATTGCCAGTATGACTTCCTTAGGGGTCGCTCTACTGGTGATATTCTTTCATATCTTACTAACTCTTGGTCATCCTCCTTTTGGGACTTCGGTGAGATCTTGTCTATTGCACTAGACATCTTGAAGGCCTTCGATAGAGTCTGGCACAAAGATCTCATTTTTAAACTACCCTTGTTCGCTTTCTATCCCTCCATCTGTGCCTTTATCTCTAATTTCCTTTCCGGCCATTCCATAGCTGATGTTGTGGATGGCCATCGTTCACTTCCTCATCCTATCAACTCCGTTGTTCCTCAGGGTTCTGTCGTATCTCCAATTATCTTTCTAATATTTATAAATGATCTTCTCTACTGTACCTCCAGTCCCATCCACTCATATGCTAATGACTACCTTACACTATTCAATTAGTTTTCCAGAACGCCCCAGCAAGCAATCCCTCAAAAACAAACGTGATGAAGCCATAGAACACTTATATTCTGATCTAACTACCATTTCCAATTGGGGCAGAGAAAACCTTGTTGCTTTCAATGCTTCCAAAACCCAAATACTCCATTTATCTACCCATCAAGAACTCCCAAAGGACTATCCCTTATACTTCAACAATACAAAAATTAACCCTTCATCTTTTCTCATGTTTCTCGGTGTCTCTTTTTTTCTTCTGATCTCTCTTGGAAAGACCGTATTACCACTCTTGCTAAAACGGTTTCCCAGAAGCTGGATGTGCTCAACCGCCTCAATGGATTATTTACCCCTGTACAGCTTCTTGTCCTATACAGGGGCACACTGTGTCCTTCTATTGAGTATTGTTCGCATGTGTGGGGAGGATCCTCTCACACAGCACTTCTAGAAAAAGTAGAAAAGAAAGCCTTTCGTCTCATTAACTCACGTCCACTCACCGATTCTCTGCAATCTCTTTCTCTTTGTCGCAATGTTGCATCTCTCTCACTGTTCTATCACTATTACAATAATCAGTGTTTCGAAGAGCTCTCTCAGTGTATTCCATCTCCTCTACAGTATGTAGGGTGCGTAGTACCCGTCTTGCAACACAGTTCCACCCCTACTCTGTGCAACTGTACAAACCAAGAGTGAAACGATACACCTAATCCTTCTTCTATTCAACAGCTGTGCTCTGGAACTGTCTCTCTGAATCCATCTTTCCCTCATCCTATGACTTAAATTGCTTCAAATTCCGTGTGTCCAGACATGTTGGCTCGAACATTCCTTGATTTTGGCCGTTACTCTTTCAACTCCGGGGGAGGCACTCGTCACAGGCAGTTTTGCCTTTTGTCTCCCTCATCCACATATCAAAAAATACAGAGAAAGGATTAACTTATGAAGTGTTCTAATTATCTGCCTAAATATAATTATCTGCCTACATATAATGGACATTGAGATGGTTGCTATTCCCTGTTCCAAATAAGTAGGCCAAAACCTGAACATAATCTTTAAAAATTCACAATCGACTAGAGTAATCAAACTAAAATATTACCGTTTTGGAAGGGTCAGCCAGAGAATAGGTGTTGTTACGACCGGCACTACGAAATAAACAAGGGCACTTAATATTGGACTAGATGATAGGCTATATCTGCAACAACGGTACGCTAATTCCAAACCCTCGAACTATTACGCCGGTGAACAAAACACTTAAACCCTCCAGAGTTAATCTACTGGATAACGGGGTATCAATTAACTGGGTTTTAGTGCACTTCTACAAAGGCTTTCCGGTGACGGCAAAGCCTACTCGCAACAGGAGTACTTTACGTTAATAAAATGCTCTCAAGTAATAACAATGCTTAAATAAACTATAACAAGATTTAATAAAGGAGTATATGCTTACGTTAACTTTAGTGTGAGTCTGAACTTAACACAAAACTCTTCAATGCTCTATGAAAACACTGGAAGTCTAGTCCTACAGCAAACAGATATGGAATCTTCTGAAAACGTCTGATGCTCTAAGATGCTCGTTAATATAGAACAGAAATAATGCAGGGGCAGGACACCAAAGCGTGTATCTTAAATACACCAACAAGTAGGATACATATATATAAAACAAGGGATTGCAACAACTCTGTGACAGCACTAATAATAGCCACTCAAAACAGTACTTCCTTAGCCAAAGTAACAGCCATACTGGGTTGTGCACCATGCATCAACCTAGGCAAAAAGAATACGTGAATAATTCCTAAAGCATACGCAGTTAAAGTTATAAACACAATGCTGTCTTTATTACTAATAAAGTCTAGCAGCGGAAAAAAAGGTACCAGGAGTCTAGGCAGAGCGCAAGCATGCTCGTAGCCTATTGTCTCCCCTTGAACAGATTTCCCTTATGTTACGTTAAGTGACTAGGAGGCTCTCTCGGTAAGTCCAGATCTCAAGTATCTGGTCTTACCCTGGCGCTCCACAAAGGTCAACAAAATGAGGTAGCAAGCATACAAGTAAGAGTAGGCAAAAACCCTTCGCTTGTATACTGCTACGCTCGCAAAGGAAAAATATGCACAAGGGTTACAGGCTACCTAGCTCCGTCGAAGTTGTACAGGCTCTGACTTGCCATATACATAACTCAGACAACGACCAAAGATACCCTCCACTGTCTAGCATTAAATAGTAACAAAGAACAACTCAATAATTAGAAGCACCCAATAATAATATGACTCCATGTGACTATGACTCTAATAATCCCTAAAGCTAGTGCAAAACATATATGTGAGAACTGGTGCTGGTAATACGACTGGCCGACTATGGAAGTCGTATGCAGAACCAGAAGGGATAAGTAATTGAATAAAGACAAGTATTGGAAAAGAAGAAGTTCAGAGAGAGAAACAGTAGTACAGAGGGTTAAAGTGGGGACAGATTGCAAGGGACGTCTAGGACCAAGCACAACATACCAAGCTCTAAGGAGACACGCAGGTAGGAGCCCCCCAGCACCAAGCTGAGACAGCGGCCCCCAATCACAGACCACTACGTCATGAAGAGCAGGCGTCATATGACACGCCAGGCCCGCCATCCAATCACGAGCGTGGGAACCCCCACCCAAGCGAGGAATGCGCACGTACATACACACGCACATACTACCACCTCGCTGCTCCTTCTCGCTCTCTCTCCTTGCAATTCACACTACATATCTTATACTCTATCAATGATATAAAATACTTCCAAGTGTCACAGACAAGAATAAAGACAAACACTGATCTGTCTGTGACAACATGCATACTAAGAAAGAAAGAACATCGTTCTACGATTATTATAGCCCATATCACTGCCTTGGCGAGTGCTAGCGAGTACGAGTACATTCTAGCAAGCTGGCCAGCGTAAGTGTGAAACTTTAATGCCCATTTGCCCTAGCCTTTTTTTTTTAGTTACATAGCTTAGAATAGCTAGACTCACGTTCGGTTAGGCATAGCAATTTTTGTCATGTCGATAACAAAAAGAAGGCGGAGGTAAATAAATAAATAAATAAAATAATAATAATAATAATAATAATAATAATAATAATAATATATGATGCATGTTACTGAGAAATCAATTACAATGTTCCTCAGTTAATTCACCTATGCATAGCCTCCGGTAGTGCAGTTGGAATGATCAACTGCAGACATGCTTTGCCTTCTTACGCATCAAATCAACCAAGCTACAGACCAACATGGTGAAACACATACAATAGCACTGGATATATCAAAGGCATTTGATAGAGTCTGGCATCAATCCTTATTGTCGAAGATGTCACACTACGGCCTTGCATCATTAGTTCCACTAATTTCTTCTTATCTTCATAACAGAAAAATACGTGTAATGGTAGATGGCCTTTATTCTCAATTTCACTCAATAAATGCTGGTGTTCCCCAGGGATCAGTTTTGGCCCCAATTCTGTTCCTCATTCATATCAATGATCTCATATCTACCACTCATAATCCAATACATTCCTACGCAGATGACTCAACACTCCACAGTTCCTTCACATTTACCAATTCTTTCACCCAACCCGATCTTATAAATTCAAAAATAAACACTGCAATTTCTCTGAACCAGAACCTTTCTAGAATTAATGGATGGGGAAAAAAGAATCTAGTTTCCTTTAATGCACAGAAAACCAAGTACATTCAATTTTCTAACCGACAGAATCTCACTGACTCCCATATATTTTGTAATGATGTAAATATTCCCACTTCCCCTAGTATTGACATTCTCGGTGTAACATTAACTACTAACTTGAGCTGGACACATTATGTTAGAGGCATTGCTAAGAATGCCTCTAAAAAACTGGGACTCCTGTACAGAGTTCGAGAATTCTTCACTGACGAGCAGTTGGCCGTGATATATAAAAGTCATGTGCGTTCTCAGAGGGATTACTGTTCACCTCTGTGGGGTGGAAGTGGAGTGGTTGCATTGAGGCAGTTGGACAAAATTCAAAATAAAGCTATTAGATTAATCAATAACCCTGCAATCACACAGGACCTTCCTACATTATCCATACGAAGAAACGTTGCATCCCTTGCATTATTCTACAGATATTTTCACAGCAATTGTTCCGAGGAACTTGCTTCAATTGTGCCGCCTCTCCACATCTTTCCCCGTAGAACTAGGGCAGCTGAGAGCGCCCATGAATTTACACTTTCTCCTCCACAATGCAGAACTTCTGCTTATCAGAATTCATTTATCCCCAGAGCTACTACTCTTTGGAATTCACTTCCCTCGAATTGCTTTCCACAAACTTACAATCTACAAATGTTTAAATCCAGTTGTTACAAACATTTTATGAATGGAGGATGCCTTTAGGCACATGGACCTTTTTGTTTTGTCTGTGTTTTTCCTTCCTCCGTTCATTGTCTCTTAAAAAAAAAAAAAAAAAAAAAAATTTACATGCTAAGATTGGTATGCAGGATTCGAAACTGCGTAATAAATCGTAGGCTTGTGCAGCATTCTTTAACTGTCTTCGTGGCACAATGCATAAGTGTGTTGATTTTCGGTGTGAGTGTCCTGGGTTCGAATCCCCGGGCTGCCAAATGTGTTTGTTAGTTTCATTAATCGAGTTTAGGAGTAAAGTTGGTTGGTGGAGAGAACATAATAATATATTACTCTATGAACACTACTTTTTTTTGTTTTATATACCCTGTATATTTCAACTACTTCCTCTCGGGCATAGGCTGAGATCCTGTACAGTCAACCGTACATTATCCTTTTCGCTATTTACGATATCCCTTAGAATACTATCACATTTCTTCCTCATTTTCCCTCTCTGTCTTCCTCCTCCTCGTCATCATCACCATCATCATCATCATCATCATCATCATCTACAGTTCCTCATCACTACCACTCTCTTTTCCCTTTCTATATTCACTCTTTAACTCCTCTTCCCTCCTCACCTCTCCCTCCCTTCTATGTGTCCACTCTCTTTTCCTTCCTCCTCCTCCTCCTGCTCTTCCGTCTTTTCCTCTTTTCTCCTTCCTTTCCATCACCACCCCTCCTGCACATTAAGGGGACGTTATTATTTGTGTTTATTTTCTATTATTATCAGTATATATATTTGTTTTAGTTTACTTCCTAGACCTCTATTAAGCTTAACAGAAATACAAACAAAATTCTAAAGACCTTTTTCGAGATAAATGTGTAAATTTTTCGGTAGAGAAATGTCCCGGCTGAAGGCCGGTTCCTCTTAAATTACAGGCATGCTGTCGCTCGCCAGGAAAACATTGACACTAAATTCGGGCGAAATGTATTAAAATCGCCAAACTATTGGGGCGAATGTCTTAAAATCTCATAACTAATAGGGCTAAGCATAAGGGAGAAAGGTTCCAGAAAAATAACTAAATACCTCCCCTTAACCCCTTCAGTATGCGACGGCGTTATATATACTGCTTTAATTTTGGAGAACAGTACTATTAAGGGGGGATGGTTGCTTTTTATGGACTCCCTATTCCCTCATGTTTAGCCCCATTAGTGTTCAGATTTTTTTATACATTCTGCCCATTAGCTTGGCGATTTTGAGGCCTTTCGCCCCACTGTTTTGTCTATATTAAGACCTTTGGTGACATTTAGGTGTCGATTTTTTCCTGGCGAGCGATAGAAAGCCTGTAATATAGTAGTAATCGGCCTTCGGTTGGGACATTTATATGTCGAAAAATGTACAAATTTATATTGAAAGTGGGTCCTAGGGATGTTTTTTTGTTTTAAGTGTTATGGAGGTTTATGGAGGAAACTATAGAAAATAATATAACGACGAACATATTAACAACATTTAAATACACCCATCTCCCCTTAATTAGAACTTAGGAAAGAGGCAAGCAAATCTGTGAAGTAAAACATGTCTTAATCAACTATTCGGCTCTCATAGAATCTTCCTACACTTAATTAAATCGTCTAATGATAGCCAAGATAATATGTATATAGAAAAGGGTTAATTCTCTCTCCTTTCTCACTACTATACCCTGTTCATTATAGTTAGGCGAGACATACCTACCCAACATCTAGAAACTTAAGGGAGCCCACCTCGCTTTTTTTATCTTTCTCTCCCTCTCTCTTTGGCTTGTATCCATTCGGCCCCATTCAGCCTACTGCTTTAAGACGTTTATAATAATCAGTGTTCCTCAGAGCTATCCCAGTGCATACCACCTCCTTTACGTAGGGCACGTGGTACCCGTCTTGCAACTCAATCCCACCCCTACTCTGTGCAACTCTCCAACCCAAGAGTGAAACGTTACTCTCAAACTTTCTTCTACTCAACAGCTGAGCTCTGGAACTCTCTCCCAGAATCAGTCTTTCCCTCTTCCTATGACTTAAATTGCTTCAAACTCCGTGTGTCCAGGCATTTTGGCTCGAACGTCCCTTGATTTTGGCCCTGTCACTCTTTCAACTATGGGGGAGGCACTCGCTATAGGCAGTTATGCCTTTTGCCTCCCTCAATCACATAGAAAAAAAAAAAAAAAAAAAACCCCATCCAGGTTTTTTTTTTTTTCTATATTCCAACTTACTTCCTCTCGGGCATAGGCTGAGAGCCTTAACATTCACCGCTTTACAATGAACAGTGAAGCCCGTGAGGTCTTGTTCCAGTCTAGGGAGTGAGACATGTGAAGCACGTAGAGTACAACGAGCACCTGCCATCTTGCCTTCACATGAGGCACGGTGCTCACTCATGGCCCGAAACGACCCCATCTCTGAAGCCACCTCGTTCCTGTGCTTCACTGTCTCACCCCCTACACTCGGACTCTCACACTTACACACACACAACGCCACCTGTTGAGCAGATAACTCACCAATATTTTCCTGGCGAGCGGTAGCGAGCCAACATATATATATATTTGTTTTGACAGCAAGCTTAATTTGTACATTTTTCTATCGAAAAATGTCTCCGGCGAAGCCGGATTTCTCCATACAATGCTGGCTTGCTATCGCTCGCCATGAATAAATCGACACCTGGATGGGGATAAACGTCTTAAAACAGTTGGCCGAATGGGGCCGAATGGATACAAGCCAGGGAAAGAGAGAAAAGGAGAGAAAGATAAACAAAAGCCGGTGACCCCCCTTAAAAAGGAATTAAGTAATTGAGCTGTTATTTCTACCGGGGGGAAAGAGACAACCAGTAAATAATGTTTGCAAAATTGCAGCCCATTTGCTTCAACCCTTCCTTAGTTACGAGAGGTTAGATTTAAGATTCCTGGCGTAAAAAAAATAAAAAAATAAAAACATAAACAGACCATAGGCTACCTCCAAAACAGACCATAGGCTACCTCCAAAACAGACCATAGGCTACCTCCAAAACAGACCATAGGCTACCTCCAAAACAGACCATAGGCTACCTCCAAAACAGACCATAGGCTACCTCCAAAACAGACCATAGGCTACCTCCAAAACAGACCATAGGCTACCTCCAAAACAGACCATAGGCTACCTCCAAAACAGACCATAGGCTACCTCCAAAACAGACCATAGGCTACCTCCAAAACAGACCATAGGCTACCTCCAAAACAGACCATAGGCTACCTCCAAAACAGACCATAGGCTACCTCCAAAACAGACCATAGGCTACCTCCAAAACAGACCATAGGCTACCTCCAAAACAGACCATAGGCTACCTCCAAACAGACCATAGGCTACCTCCAAAACAGACCATAGGCTACCTCCAAAACAGACCATAGGCTACCTCCAAACAGACCATAGGCTACCTCCAAAACAGACCATAGGCTACCTCCAAAACAGACCATAGGCTACCTCCAAAACAGACCATAGGCTACCTCCAAAACAGACCATAGGCTACCTCCAAAACAGACCATAGGCTACCTCCAAAACAGACCATAGGCTACCTCCATAATCTATAATCTTACTCCTGCTCCAGTCCCTCACTATCTACTGTATATATATGGCTATGTCCATGAGTGCGAAGGTTTTGTTCTTTTACTAGAGAGAACCAAAGTTGAACTAATTCATAGGGCACGATTCTTTGAGCGTGACTGTACTGCATAAAATGGGAGATGTTCACTTATTTGGTTGCTGTACCCCTTCATCATGTTTAGCCCCATTAGTTTTGAGATTTTAAGTCGGTCGCTCCATTAGTCTCATATACTTCATTATTGTCCTGTATATTTTACCTCCTACACCTCCTGCTCCTCCTCCTACTCCTGATCATCATTATCTGCTACCCTGTTCCAAGTAGGAGGGCCAACAATCGTGAACCATAATCTCTGTAACTCAAAAAAGACTACTGCAAATGGGCTGTAAGTTTTCACACCTATTCCCTGGCTGACCTTTCCCAAATGGTAGACATATTAGCTCGATCAGTATAGTCGCTTGTGAGTTATAGAGATAAATGTTCAAGATATTTGGTCTACTTATTTGGAACAGGGTATAGTTGTCTTCCTCTCATCGTTATTGCTTCCCACTCGTTATTCCTCTCTTTCTATTCCCTATACGTTCGATTTTCTCCTACCACTTATATTACCCACGCCTCTCCGCCCTCCCCTCTTCCCAATCATTATTATATTTTCCTCCAGTTCCTCCCTACCTCTTCCTCTACCCCATTATCTACTGGTCCTATTCTTCTCTACCCCCGCCCCCCCCCCCCACGGTCCCGCCAACCAGCGCCGCCCACGCCCCCAAACTTTCACTCTCGGTAAAAATATCGTGTGGTGCCATTATGGAGAGCTGACCAGACGACCCCCCCCCTCTCTCTCTCTACCCCCCCCCCCTCTCTCTCTACCCCCCCCCTCTCTCTCTCTCTCTCTCTCTCTCTCTCTCTCTCTCTCTCTCTCTCTCTCTCTCTCCACATACTATTATAGCATTTGCCTAGTTATCTTCTGTATGTGGTTATCTATGTAGTCTACTCTCCGCCATGATATGTATGCCTTTACTTGAATTGGTTTAGCATTCAAATTCCAACTCCGAAGCATTTAGGGAATTATATAGTATTAAAGTATCTGGTTTGGGTTAGGTACCGATCTGATACAAATGAGTGTATGCTAATTATAGCTCATGAGAGTACCGGTTTATCTACATCTACGCATTCCTCTCTCTCTCTCTCAAAACTATATAAAACTGTGTTGTAGTAATCATTTTTACATCTCAAGTATATACAATGTAAATGTAGACATAGTAACATGTCAGCTCCCTTACTGCAATAGGTGTATAGCATGTAGTAAAACAAATCTCTTGTATTGGTGGAGATAAAGAAAATAACACCATTAAAATAGTGTCTAAGTAAATCAAACATACCTGAACAGAGGGGCTATTTTATTGCTAAGCCCAACAGAACAACTTCTGACATTGTATTATTTGACGTAGATGCAGCTACACACACGTCTTGATCATGTGTACAATCGTGGACAGGAACGCTTGTACAATATTTGGATGAATAATTATGATACAAGGACGAAGTATATCACAAATTTGATTATTTGATGAGCATGTTTTTTCTCGTAATATTTTGAGACTTTATCGCATTGGAATCGGAAACTAGACTGAAAGTAGGTTATATAAAGTGGCTGAATTATAATATAACTGAGATTTTAAGGCTGTTAGACTACAGTTGTTCGTAAAAATTGACGGAAACAATTTGAACCCTAACCTCTGTATCTCAAAAAGGGTTAGAGCAAATGGGCAGTTCATTTCCACACATATTCCTTAGCTGACTCCTCCCAAATGGTAGAAATATTAGTTCGATTACTGTATTCGCTTGTTAGGTATAGAGGTTAATGTTCAAGTGCGTTGGCATACTTATTTCGAACAGGATATAGATGGACTGAAGAATTATTATTTCGAAGAGGGTATAGATGGACTGAAGAATTATTATTTCGAACAGGGTATAGATGGACTGAAGAATTGCTATGTCACCTTCTTTTCAAAACAAATTGTCCGTAAAAGATGGCCCTACAATAGCAGCTTAAGGGGGGTGCCCTGCTTTTTGTTATTTCTGTCCTTTGCTGTCTTTCTCTGGCTTGTATCCATTCGGCCCCATTCAACCAACTATTTTAAGACGTTTATCCCCATCTAGGTGTGGATTTCTTCCAGGCGAGCGATAGCGAGCCAGCATTATATGAAGAAATCCGGCTTCGCCGGAGACATTTTTCTATCGAAAAATTTACAAATTTAGCCTGCTGTCAAACAAAAATAAAAAATATGCTGGCTCGCTACTGCTCACCAGTAAAACATTTACACCTGGATGGGGATAAACGTCTTAAAACAGTAGGCTGAATGGGGCCAAATGGATACAAGCCAGAGAAAGATAGAAAAGGACAGAACAAAAACAGGTCACCCCCCTTAATCCGTGGCTTCTGTCCTCTCCACTGTCAATATTGTGTTTTTTATCCCTGTCACTACTGGTTTCGTTTTTTTAACTTTATTCTGGCTACTATTAAAAGATTATATTCAGTTTAAAAAGAGCCCTCAGCAATTAACAGGCTTTAGACTATCTCACGTAACCCTTTGTACTACCACATATCTCTTTTAAACTGCACAAACTAATCTAAATATAGCTAGAATATAATTAAATAAGACGTCGCCGGTACAGAAGGGGTTAAATACACAAGGTTCGGTGTTAATTATGCAACTGATACTAAAACACTTTGCCCGTGATTAAAACAGCTGACATAAGTACTTCCTTCTCATGTACGGTCACAGTCAAAAGTCATGTCCCACTGTAGCAACCTTAGCTTTGTTTATCACTGTTGATTTTAGAACATTACTACAAAATTAATAAACTGAACTCATCTGAAATATATGGCTTCGTTCATTAGTGCGAAGGTTTTGTTCTTTTACCAGAGGGGAAACCGAAGTTGAAATACTACATAGGACACGACTCTTTTAGCGTGACTGTACTGCATAAAAAGTTAACTTATTTTTATTTTTTAAATTATTTGTCTGTATCCCTTCTCCCTCATTTAGAGCCCAATTAGCCTCGAGATTATAAGTTGGTCGCCCCATTAGTTTGATGATTTTAAGGCCTTTCGCCCCATTTCTTTGTCAATTTTAAGACCTTTCGAGCCATTAAGGTGTCGATTTTTTTCCTGGCGAGCGATAGAGAGCCTGCAGAAATTCATATCGACTACTTTGCCTGGATGAAATCATGTATTTGGTTATATATACTGTATATGGTAATAACTTGTATAAATCATGTATTTGGTTATATATACTGTATATGGTAATAACTTGTATAAATCATGTATTTGGTTATATATACTGTATATGGTAATAACTTGTATAAATCATTTATTTGGTTATATATACTGTATATGGTAATAACTTGTATAAATCATGTATTTGGTTATATATACTGTATATGGTAATAACTCTTTTAAGTATCTGGGCAGTGTGTTGAGTAAAGATGGGACTATGGATGAAGAGGTGCGGGAGAGGGTACAACAGGGGAAGAGGGTTGTAGGAACGCTAAAAGCAGTAACAAGAAATAGGGTGGTCAGTATGGAAGTGAAGAAGTCCTTGCATGACAGTGTGGTAATCCCGACACTGACTTACGGAAGCGAAGCATGGACGTTGGTTGAGAGACTCAGACCAAGAGTGAGAGCAGTGGAAATGAATTACTTAAGGAGTGCGTGCGGAGTTACATGGAGGGATAGACAGACTAATGAGGAAGTAAGAAGGAGGTTTGGTGTGGAGGTAGATGTGCTGGAAAGTGTGAAAAGGAACAACTTGAGCTGGTTCGGCCATATGGAACGTATGGAAAGCGAGAGAATGACTAAGAGGGTGTACGAGAGCGAGGTGGAGGGACAGAGGGGGAGAGGTAGACCGAATATGAGGTGGAAGGATGGAGTGAGGAAGTACATGAACGAAGGCGGTGCTGGTTGGGGGGAGGGGCGTCGACTGACTGGGGACAGAGGTGCATGGGGCGGTTCGTTCGTGGCCACCCCTTCGGGGATCACGGCGTCAGGCAATAGATAGATAGATAGGTAATAACTTGTATAAATCATGTATTTGGTTATATATACTGTATATGGTAATAACTTGTATAAATCATGTATTTGGTTATATATACTGTATATGGTCATAACTTGTATACAAAAGGGCATAGCTTCTTATTCAAGGATCACTGCCTCGTGTAACATGAATATATTGTCTGCAACCGTACTTTGAACTATTTATTTTAGCAGATGTCTTTTCGATAACTGAATTCAAAGTAGCTCAGAGAGAAACATTCATAATCATCTGTGACTTTCTTTATATAACTTTGTTTTAACAGTATGCTACATTTTGACAGCGTATTTGTCCTATCCTTTGACGATTTTAGACAGATTAAGAAAGATCTACGGGAATTATAAGGGTAAAGACTATCTCAATTACCCCTCGGACTTCCAAGTATCCTTCCTGATCTGAATACAATCGTCTAATAATAGCCAGAAAACAGAAAAGAAATGCCCAATCGAATCTTGAAAAGGTTGAATCTCACTATTTTATCACATCTCAAGGTTTCTAGCGGACACCCTCTTAACCCCTTCAGCACAATGACGTCCTTTCACCTTATATGCTGGCTAAATTTAGATGATTTTATGCAGTTTAAGAAGGACCTATAATAATTCAGAAGGTTTATTGATATCGTATTCACCCCTTTGAGTCCTAGAGGTGGAATATAAGCTAAAGACAGTCGTTTATGGTAACCGGAATATGACTAAAATGACATCTTCGATCTAAAGGGGTTGAGTGACAGCGATCAAAACGGCCACAGTTTATTAAGGGGAGGTTTTTGTTTGTTTTCTGGATCCCCTTCTCCCTCATGTTTAGCCCGATTAGCTCTGAAATGTTAAGACGTTCGCCTTATTAGTTTGGCGATTTTATGACTTTCGCCCCTTTTCTTTGCCAATATTTAGACCTTTCGTGCCATTAAATTAAGGAGTCGATTATTTCCTGGCGAACAATAGCGAACATGCAATTTAGGAGGAACCATGTATCTCAAGGGTAGTCTTGGGCGTGTTTAATAAGCTTGATAAGGACTAAAAAATAAATAAATAAATAAATACGAATAACAATACTAATCAGAGGTAAGCAACCTAACCTGACCTACCCAACATACCCAAAGCTAACTTAGCCTAAACCTAACCTAATACTCCTGCATAACGTGACATGACAATACTAAGGTAAATCTGTGTTGGTGGTGTAATGGCTTAGATGCTTATTTTCTGGGTGTGGTGTCCCGAGTTCGAATCCCGCGAGGACCATATGCTTTCATTAGTTTATTCAGATACATTGGGGTTTGTAATGGATGATTAATGTTAAGAACCGGGTGTTACTTAAATCTAACCCAAACTATACTGCTTCTCCGTAGGTTTAGGACTGGTCGTTTTAGGTGTGGCCGTTCTAGTTGTAGCTGTTTAGGAATGTGGCCGTTTAAGAAAGCAGATAAATTTCCTTGACATTAGATGTTTTTTGTTTCTTGCCTGTTATCAGCTCGGCCACTTAACCTTTCACCCAGTTGAAAAAACAATCCTCACAGTTTTTTTTCTGAATAAAGGTATCGAATTCTAGATGGTTTTGGTCACTGTAGCGAAACTTAATCTTCCCCCTAAACTCTCTGCTCCTTTTGTCCGGGTTTCCAACAGTGTATTATTTTTCATTCAGTATTTTCACTTTCTATTCTTGACATAAGGCTATTGTTTTGATCTTGAGTATATTCTTTCGTCATCACCGAAGTATTATTCTTATTACCTAACAACTGATGCTTGCAGAATGTTTCCTCTCTTTTGCGATCCCCCACCCCTCTCTCTTTCTGTCTCTCTACACACACACACACACACACACACACACACACACACACACACATACATCCCCGTGGCGTAACTGATAGCGCGTCTGGCTCACAACCAGAAGGTCTTGGGTTGGAGACCCGGGCGGGGAAGATACATTTGGGCAAGTCTCCTAACGGTGTAGCCTCTGTTCACCTAGCAGTATAAATAGGAACCTGGTATAAGTGGACGAAGTTGTGACGTCCTATCTGGGGTTGGTGATCGGTTACAAGGTGAGATGGGTATCGTACTGGTCAACCTAAGCTACTGGTCAACCTAAGCCTTCGGGTGAGACTGGTACCGTAGTGAGAATGGTACCGTACAGATTAACCCTAAGCCTTCGTTTCCAGATGTCGCCAATTGGCTAAAATACAGACTACGCACACATCCACAGCCATTCCAACGATACATAAACACTTAACATGCATTTCACGCAATACATTCCCAGTTAAGGAGGCGCGATAATAATGAGCTTAGCTCGCATTGCGTGGATTACCCTTAACGAACAAGCAAGTGAATACACACACACACATACACACACACACACACACAATCGGAGGGAATTAATGTAGACGGGGAATACCTTAACCATCTCCGATTTGCAGATGACATTATCTTAATTTCAGATAAAACAGAAAACCTCAATGATCTCAATAAAGATAGTCTCAAAATAAGTCTATAAATGATCAGGATTAAAGCCAAAGTTATGTACAATGATAAGGCTCAACGCAGAATAATTAGGATTTATAACGAAATTCTAGTGGAAGTAGAAGAATAAGATTATTTTGGCCAAGTGATGAAACTAACAAATAACAATGAACATGAAATAGTAAAGCCTACTACACACATTCAAGAGTAGATATACATTATAATCCAACAAGACAGAGAGAGAGAGAGATCCATTAAGTGTTTGTGTATCTTCAGTGAAGGAGCCCAACCTCTCTTGCACACTTCCATATGTAAATGTATAGACTGCATCACCGTTGATTCATTTAAACTCCGCCTAGACAAATATCTCGCATCAAACCCGCGACTGACTGCGTTTGTAAATGAATAACTTTATTTTATCCCCCCCTCAGTTACTAACCCATCTGTCCCCTACTAACTTCCAAATCCTGCCACGGACATTAGTTCCAGGGCAGTAATTCCCTTTCCAATGTTCCCTTACCCACTCTAAACCACTGTTTGGACACTTGATCCTCAGTGTTTTGGAGGACAAGCAACCTAGAAGGGTCACTAGATCTGTTGTTGCTTGATTTCCTTTGTACTTTGTATAGGAGTATCTATCTAGCTAAGATACAGTAGAGTCATAGCTACGTAGATACTGTAGATAGTTGGACAGATGCATACTTATACAGATTAATTCATAGCTACATAATATATATATATATATATATATATATATATATATATATATATATATATATATATATATAGAGGTAGCACGCACTATATATTAATAAATGTTATATTGATAATGATCGAATAATTATGTTTAGATACATCGATGCAGAAAGAATTTGCTTAATATGAAAACATATGATTAGATCCATAATAGATTCGTGAAGACATATAATTAAATATAGGTTGATATGTAAATAAATGTACATATATACATACACAGTAATAGATAGATAAATTTAGATAGGTAGGCCTACATACAAAGTGATAGATAGATAAATTTAGATAGATACATACAATGTAATAGATAGCTAAATTTAGATAGATACATACAAAGTGATAGATAGATAAATTTAGATAGATACATACAAAATGATAGATAGATAAATTTAGATAGATACATACAAAGTGATAGATAGATACATTTAGATAGATACATACAAAGTGATAGATGGATAAATTTAGATAGATACATACACAATGATAGATAGATAAATTTAGATAGATACATACAAAATGATAGATAGATAAATTTAGATAGATAAATGCAAAGTGATAGATAGATACATTTAGATAGATACATAAAAAGTAATAGATAAATAAATTTAGATAGATACATACAAAGTGATAGATAGATACATTTAGATAGATACATACACAATGATAGCTAAATTTAGATAGATACATACACAGTGATAGATAGTAAATTTAGATAGATACATACACAGTGATAGATAGATACATTTAGATAGATACATACACAGTGATAGATAGTTAGGTAGATAGACATACTAATTAAGAGGTAGTGATTATTTGTTGGTCTATTTATGTATTTATTTATTTATATATATATATTCCTCGCTAGACCTCCATCAAGCTTAAACAAAACACCCCCTAGAGCCGCGCAGGTGTTCTCAAAGTAGTGCCTCAATACCCCCAGGGGGTATCGAAACCGGTTCTTGGGGGTATCCAAAAAGTAATCCTGGAAAATATTACATTAATAATTTCGTGCACTGAATGGTGACTGTGACTAACTGGCAACTACGAGTAGGGAGTGACTAACTGGCAACTACGAGTAGGGAGTGACTAACTGGCAACTACGAGTAGGGAGTGACTAACTGGCAACTACGAGTAGGGAGTGACTAACTGGCAACTACAGGTAGGGAGTGACTAACTGGCAACTACGAGTAGGGAGTGACTAACTGGCAACTGAATGAGCACAAATAGTGTTGTGTACAATAATGTTATGTGGAAAACAATCTGACAGTGAGGAAATATTTTGTGTAATCTATCTATCTATCTATTGCCTGACGCCGTGATCCCCGAAGGGGTGGCCACGAACGAACCGCCCCCATGCACCTCTGTCCCCAGTCAGTCGACGCCCCTCCCCCCAACCAGCACCGCCTTCGTTCATGTACTTCCTCATTTTGTGTAATAATTATACTTTATTCAATTATTTACTGAAAATAAAAATAAAAGAGTCCATAGAATTCAGCTGTTTGTTCATAGCCGTCCTGTTTTCTCATTTTTACAGGAAATTAAAAGTTAAAAGTCTGGAGTAGTAGGCTAATATTGGAGAGGGGGTATCAGGTTGACTTGGAGTTGAACTTTGGGGTATCGGGGCTGAAAAACTTTAAGAACCACTGCGACCAAGATAAACTTGTACATTTGTCGGTAGAAAATGTCCCGGCCCAAGGTTGGTTCCTCCTAGAATTACAGGGTTGCTATCGTCCGCCAGGAAAAAACGACACCTAAATGTCACGAAAGGTTTTTATATTGACAAAGAAATGAGACAAAAGGTCTTAAAATCGCCAAGCTAATGGAATTAACCCCTTCAAATCTCAAAGATAATGAGACTAAACATAAGGGAGAACAAAACACCTACCTCCCCCTTAAGAGCTAATGAGACTATACATAAGGAAGAACAAAACACCTACCTCCCCCTTAAGAGCTAATGAGACTAAACATAAGGGAGAACAAAACACCTACCTCCCCCTTAAGAGCTAATGAGACTAAACATAAGGGAGAACAAAACACCTACCTCCCCCTTAAGAGCTAATGAGACTAAACATAAGGAAGAACAAAACACCTACCTCCCCCTTAAGAGCTAATGAGACTAAACATAAGGAAGAACAAAACACCTACCTCCCCCTTAAGAGCTAATGAGACTAAACATAAGGGAGAACAAAACACCTACCTCCCCCTTAAGAGCTAATGAGACTAAACATAAGGGAGAACAAAACACCTACCTCCCCCTTAAGAGCTTATGAGACTAAACATAAGGGAGAACAAAACACCTACCTCCCCCTTAAGAGCTAATGAGACTATACATATAAGGAGAACAAAACACCTACCTCCCCCTTAAGAGCTAATACCTCCCCCTTAAGAGCTAATGAGACTAAACATAAGGGAGAACAAAACACCTACCTCCCCCTTAAGAGCTTATAATTCTTGCAGACTTCCCTATGTAAGTATTTGGAGGTATCTGCCTCGTCAGAATCCCTGTGTACACATGGGGTATCATTCGGGTTGTATTGTTACGTGTGTGTGTGTGTGTGTGTGCGCGCGTGTGTGTTTTAACCCCTTCTGTACCGGCGACGTATTTTAACATTTATTCTAGCTATATTTAGACAATTGTGTGCAGTTTAAGAAGGATTTGTGGCAGTGGAAATGTTTAAATTAGATAGTTCGAAGCCTGTTAATTGTTGGAGGCTCCTCTAATAGTAGCCAGAGTAAAGTTAAAACAACGGCACCGGTACTGTAAGAGAGAGAGAGAGAGAGAGAGAGAGAGAGAGAGAGAGAGAGAGAGAGAGAGAGAGATCCAGTAAGTGTTTGTACAGACCTCTTGGACGCCACCATATGTAAATGTATGGGGGTATCTGCTTAGCCAGTATCCCTATGTGTCCACAGGTCGATCACTGGTGCTGTGTGTGTGTGTGTGTGTATTGTGTGTGTGTATGTGTGTATGTGTGTGAGTGTGATATACGTGTTCGTGTATGTCAGAGGGAAAGAGAGTATTGTGTTACAGTATTGTGTATATGGTATGTATTTGCGCCTGTTGTATGTTTTGAGTGGATCGTATCATAAAAGAGCTAAAGATGGCAGCGTTACCAAGTCACGGCAGGTACTAGCTCTCCATGGCCATAAAGGTAAATCTACTACCGCTGAAGAGTCTCCAAGTGTCACCTCCCTCACCCTCAACCATGGTAGGTACAATGCCCCCGGGGATAACGAACAACCATTAAGTCACCGGATTTTATTTCTCTTTCTCTTCTGTTCTCTCTTTCCCTGGCTTTTATCCATTCGACCCTATTCAGCCAACTGTTTTAAGACGTTTATCCCCATCCAGGTGTGGATTTCTTCCTGGCGAGTGATAGCGAGCCAGCATTGTATGGAGAAATCCGGCTTTGCCAGAGAAATTTTTCTATCGAAAAATGTACAAATTTATCTTGCTTTCAAAAACAAAACTATATATATGCTGGCTCGCTACCACTCACCAGGAAAATATTGACACCTGGATGGGGGTAAACGTCTTTAAACAGTAGGCTGAATGTGGCCGAATGGATTTAAGCTAAAGAAAACTATATATATGCTGGCTCGCTACCGCTCGCCAGGAAAATATTGATACCTGGATGGGGGTAAACGTCTTAAAACAGTAGGCTGAATGGGGCCGAATGGATTCAAGCCAAAGAGAGAGAGAGAGAAAGAGAAAACAGCGAGGTGGGTTCCCCTTAAGCTTGGTGTTGCTATAGACATGTTTTTCAACCAGTAACGTGTTCTTTCATTTTCACTTCCTTCTTCGTAACTTCAGAATCTGTGTGTTTTCCTCAGCTTTCACTTAATAACCCATAATATATGTTTTGTTTTTCAGAATTATCGTTTTATCAGTGACAGTTCAGGTAAATAGTTTCCCCGTTGAAGAGTCCCAGACTGTCACCTCATTCACACTTAGTCATGGAGGTTACAACGTCCCCGGGAGTAAGGAAGACTCATTAGGGTAGATACTGTTATGTAGCTATTTTGACTTGGTAGAGGAAACGTCATTGAGTAGTACTTTTTGTTGTTATTGTTGTTGTTTACGTCGCTGGTTTTGGTGGTTACCTTCGCATTATCTTTTGTGTTTGGTGGGCATGTCAATATTATGCATAGAAAGGTTACCAATCACATATTGATAAGTTAGGCAAGAATGTGTCGGTATGCTTTACCTTTTCCGCCCACACAGTCTCATCACCAAGAAAATACACACAGTTCAAATTTCCAATGATCATCTCGTCATGGCAGATCAGACCACTTTATTATTTCAACCATATATCATGTTGCTATTTGATCAATTTATTCCCATATCGTTTCATTCATATGTACTTAGACTCATAGCTTGTCTTGACAAATTGGCCATTAGGCGTTTATGCCATGACCATCCTTCAGCGGGGGTTTCCCAGGAAGAAGTAAGGCGTCGGAGTTCATGATGATCAAATATTGGTTATTTCACCCTATGTCATTTCACCTACACTCATGCGTGGGAATGATATGACCTATTGGTCGTCATTATTGTGTAGTGCTACTGCAAAATACATATCCTTTCATAAATCAGTATTAGATACTTAAACATTTTCCTCTGTATGTTTTCAGGACTGTACTTGATCAGAACAACAGATTCGCAAGCATTTTATGACATTTCTCAATCAGAAGAGTAGCTGCACAGGTATGTTTTACCGTCTAGGCTGACAATAATGCATTTTTATGACACTAGCCAATTAGATAATGAGATACCCAATCATTCTTCTCTTCATAACTCTACGCTTTGCAATTTTCGAGACAATATTTAATTAAGATAATGAGAGTATCAGCATGGTTCTAAGGCTTAACCCCTTGACAGCAATGGGGCAATGTCGAAACTTAATTTGCTGACTGCTATTTGTCAAAATTAAATTAAACAAATGTAGTCGTACCTAATCATATGTTCAAAATAATATTCAATGCCTTGAATACGATTTGTTTTTTACCTAAGATAAAAACATTATTATTCGTTGGCCAAATGTAAACAAAACATCTTCACAAAAGGCTGGTTATTTCTTTGCAATTTATATGACGGTGCCCTTTCAGAATATTAGATACCCAAGCATTTTTGTTTTCTGAATTGGTTTAACACTGCAATATTCGTGACACTAGGCTGGAAACTCACAATGCTGTGAAGGAAGAAGTTATGCCTTCTATAAAAACTTGTTTCACCATGTGGGTATAATTTATCCATTCATGAGAATCATGACACTGCCCAATCAGGAAATGAGATAGCCAAGCGTCCTCCTGTGAGAGCACGAGTCGACCATAACGGCGGAGTGATTGCGAAATGTCCTTTACCCTTCCTGACCAGGCAGTAAATAAGGTTAGCAGGTGGACATGAATGGCACAGATCCAGAAATACTGAGACAGCCACACTTCCTACCTCAGGGATAACATTTCCAGGTAACTCTCGACCAAGGTGCTTTGGGTATTCTATCAATTGTAGCTATTGTAGAGTTCGCTATCGTCATGTGTTACGACATATTGTATTAAAACTCCTAAACTAAATGTCATGTCAGCTTATTAGTTGTTACGATATCGTAAGTGGCCTTTGTGTAGAATAACTATACTGTCCTACAGTAAAATGTCATGTGAGCTTATTAGTTGTTACAATATCGTAAGTGGCCTATGTGTAGAATAACTATACTGTCCTACAGTAAAAATGTCATGTGAGCTTATTAGTTGTTACAATATCGTAAGTGGCCTATGTGTAGAATAACTATACTGTCCTACAGTAAAATGTCATGTGAGCTTATTAGTTGTTACAATATCGTAAGTGGCCTATGTGTAGAATAACTATACTGTCCTACAGTAAAATGTCATGTCAGCTTATTAGTTGTTACAATATCGTAAGTGGCCTATGTGTAGAATAACTATACTGTCCTACAGTAAAATGTCATGTCAGCTTATTAGTTGTTACAATATCGTAAGTGGCCTATGTGTAGAATAACTATACTGTCCTACAGTAAAATACACAATTATAACATGTTTTGAATAACCTAGACGCAAGAATTGACCACTTGCGAGTTTTGGGCTGTAAGAAAGTTGAATCTGTAGACATTGATGCTTAACAAAAACCATATTGAATTCTACAGCATGAATTTCTTACACACCAGAACTTGAAAATGGTCAATAGGCAATCCCACACATATGGATCTTGTGCTCGAGTCAGTGTGGTATAAAATGAGGCACAGGTACGTACATGTGACCGTATTCAGAAGCTTACATTTGCTCAATGACGTCAACCAAGATCAACCGGTAGAAACAGTAAGGGTTGTAGTAAAAAACATTGATGGGTCCTGGCAAGATTTTTTGGAGTATGTGCTCTGACCCATATCTAACCATCAAACTTTGAAAGAAAACAATTATATATTTATTTACCTATCTCTCTCTCTCTACCCCCCCCCCCATCTCTCTCTCTCTCTCTCTCTCTCTCTCTCTCTCTCTCTCTCTCTCTCTCTTTATATATATAGATATATATATATATATATATATATATATATATATATATATATATATATATATATATATATATATATATATATATATATATATATATATATATATATAATGCGGTCATATGCTTGCTGTGGGCTCACCTATTACGGACTCGGTTGCCAAGAAACGACGTTCCTAGTAAGTTGTGACATTGAATATATACTCAGTGTTCGTCCCTCGATCCTTACAGTATGGCACCGTCTATTAACATTATATTATGGCTAACATTGGACGATTTTGTACAGATTAAAAAGGATCTCTCGCAGTTAAAGGGTAAAACAAACTTCTAGGATTGATCAGACGCCCACAGATTCCTTATAAACATAATCCAATGGTTATAATTAATAAAGGATAGCACAGCCCATTCATTTGGTTTCGTAAGACAAGAATGACTTCATCACTTCGCCAGTAAGTTGTTTCGCTACACTCGAGTTGCTCTACTCATACTTTGTTGCCTATTAGGGGAAGTTCGGATGACTTAAGGGGGGAAGAGTATATTTATTGGTCGATTTATTTGTTTACTTATTATTATTTTATAGTTTCCTCCCTAGACCTACATCAAGCTTAAAAATACACTATCAAGACACCGTTTCAAGATAAATTTTTAAATTTTTCTACCGAAGAATGTCATGGCCAAAGGCTGGTTCCTCCTAAATTACAAGTTCGCTATCGCTCGCCAAGAGAAAATCGACAGGTAAATGGCACGGAAGGTCTTAAGATTGACAAAACAATTTATCGAAAAGTCTTAAAATCGCCAAACTAATGGGCCGAACGTCTTAAAATTTGAAAATTACTGGGGCTAAACATGAGGGAGAAGGGAGGTCAGAAAAGCTCCCATCCCCCCTTAACTTTACATAGGTGTAAGATAGGTTATTGGTTAGACAAAGGATAGGTCGGGATAGGTTATGTTTTATTATCTATAACGTTAAGTAAGGCTTAGTTAGGATAAGGTTAAACTAAGTTTTTGGTTGGACAAAGGTCAGTTCAGGTTACGTTATAATCATGTTAAGGGGGATGGGTGTATTTATTAGATTGTGTATTTATCTTTCTATATATTTGGTTGTTTTTAGTTTCCTCCCTAGACCTCCATCAAGCTTGACAAAAACATCCCCTAGCCTCCCCTTCAAAACATCCCCTCGACTCCCCTTCAAAACATCCCCTCGACTCCCCTTCAAAACATCCCCTAGACTCCCCTTCAAAACATCCCCTAGACTCTCCTTCAAAACATCCCCTAGACTCCCCTTCAAAACATCCCCTAGACTCCCCTTCAAAACATCCCCTAGACTCCCCTTCAAAACATCCCCTAGACTCCCCTTCAAACATCCCCTAGACCCTTCAAACCATCCCCTAGACTCCCCTTCAAAACATCCCCTAGACTCCCCTTCAAAACATCCCCTAGACTCCCCTTCAAAACATCCCCTAGACTCCCCTTCAAAACATCCCCTAGACTCCCCTTCAAAACATCCCCTAGACTCTCCTTCAAAACATCCCCTAGACTCCCCTTCAAAACATCCCCTCGACTCCCCTTCAAAACATCCCCTAGACTCCCCTTCAAAACATCCCCTAGACTCCCCTTCAAAATAAATTTGTAATGTTTTCAATAAAAAAATATCCCGGCGGATACTCTTAAAATTACAGGATCGCTATTGCTTGCTAGGAAAAAAATCGACACCTAAATGGCACGAAAGGTCTTAATATTGACAAAGAAATGGGGCGTAAAGTCTTAAAATCGCCAAACTAATAGGGCGAACGTCTTATAATCTCAAAACAAACGGGGCTAAACACGAGGGAGAAGGGGGTCTAGAAAAGCAGCCCTTCCCCCCCCCCTTAAACATAGGTTAAGTTAGTTTAAGGTAAGATCAATTAAGTTGTATATTCTGGTTAGTCTACGGTTAGATAAGGTTAGGTTAACCCCTTCAGTACCGGTGAAATCCTGTTCATTATCTTCTGGCTACTATTAGACGATTGTATTAAGTTTCAAAGGGTCTTCAGTAATAAACAGGCTTCCAATTATCTCGCTTAACCCTTTCTAACTGCCACGGACCCTTCTTAACCTGCACATAATCCTCTAAATGTAGATAGAATAAAATACAAAAGACGTCGCCGGTACAGAGGGGTTAACCTGTAAATGAATCTAAGAGAGGGTGAACCGTCTTGGAGTCAGTGAGCGACAGTACTTGTGAGCGACTGGACACCATTGCTGAGGTAAACGAATGGAAAGAGTCACTTAAGGGATCCCGGGGATGGCCGTATTTATTTGCTCATTTATATATATTTGTATTATTTGTTTAGTTGCTTTCCTAGACCTCCATCGAGCTTAAATAAACACCCCCAAGACCTCCCTTCAAGATCAAATTGTACATTGTTCGAAAGAAAAATGTCCCGGCTGAAGGCTGGTTGCTCTTAAATTGCAGGCTCGCTCTCGCTCTCCAGGACAAAAATCGACACCTAAACTGCATGAAAGGTCTTAATATTGACAAAGAAATGAGCCGAATGGTCTTAAAATCGCCAAACTAATGGGTCAAACGTCATCAAATTTGAAAACAAGTAAAGAGGCTAAACATGATGGAGAAGGGGCGCCAGAAAAGCCAACCACCTCCCCTTAATATACAGTATTTTAGGTGAGCATTTTGACGCAATGACGCTGCTAACCTGAGGAACCATGTATGTATTTAGTGAAGTGAGTTATCTTGACAGTGATTATATAATGGCCGAAAACCTACGTCATTCTTAGATCACCATTCTTGGCACACACTTCTTTAATATGTTTACAACATTAGATGAGCTGTTTATGATTGTGTGTTTATATAATTGGTTATAATTATATATTGCTATTCCTTCTACATTATATATTTGTTTCGATAGTATTGTTCTAGCTAGGAAATAATGCACTTAATGTTATTGTTCTATCATCAATGGGGTAAGAGTTATTAATATTTATTGTATAACATATAATACTGCATTTAATGCCTATATATTGGGCTTTGCTCATTTATGTTCAATTTTAGCTGATTATTTATATTAGTGTTTATATTTCAGGTAAGGATGGAGACCAGACATAGACATTCTTCATCGATGACGCTGCATCAGTATTGGTATGCTAAAAATTATCATATTATATATTTTGTTCCAACCATAGTTCATGGGAGGAGGCTGTAGGCACCAGCCGAACAGGGTGGTACTCCCGGGGAGTGCTACAGGTGGGTGTTAAGGACAACTGGAACTCCTGTTTCACCATCTGGCCTCCTTTGCTGATCCTTTCCGTGCCTCACCAAACCAGAAGGCAACTCTAATTTGCCCTCCAAAACACCTTTCTATGTCCTTCAATACACTATATTACAAGCATCTTGCATACAATGTTACCTTTTCTTTAAAAAAGTCGTTAAAATGGATAATTCAAGACCCGCATAAGAGTACCGGGGGAAGGGGGTGGGGGGTGGGGGGGGTGTCCCCATAGGTCGGGCCCCTGGTTTTGACTCCTCAAAATGCTCTAGTCCACAACCTTCTACTCTTACTATAAATGTCTGCAGCATTAGTGTCCTTACCTCTAACTTCCACTCTGTGGAACACTGCCCCTCTTCATCTTCTCTTTCTCTTCAAAACCCAGTTGTCTGCAACTACTGATAGCAAGCCTTTCTCAGAATCCTACTATCTCTATCCTCAGTTTCATGTCAAATGTGGATGTTACATATATGTGTGCAACAATCTTGCTTTCACTCGTGTTCCCAACTTTGATTCATCTGAATTCTCAACTCTCTGGCTAAAACTTTCTTGTCATTCTCAAATTAAATATTTCTGCGCTGTCTACATCTCCCCTAATTCTACTGACTATCCAAAATTCTTTGACTATTTTACTTCCAAAGTGGAACACATTCTATCCATCTCTCCTTTGGCAGAACTCTCCATCTTGGGTGATTTCATTGTTCATCACCACCAATGGCTCTTCTCTCATTTCACTGACCAACCTGGTAACCCAGCCTATATCTTTTTGATTCATAATTACCTAGAACAATTAATTTACCACCTTACCCGTATCCCGGACCGCCTTGGAGATCCGCCCAACATCCTTGACATACTTCTAACTTCTAATCCTTCTGCTTATACTGTAAACATATTCTCTCCATTGGGCTTCTCCGATCACAGCATTATCTCTGTTACCTGTTCTATCTCTCCTGTATGGCCATCTGATCCTCCCAGCGAGGCGGCGTTGTGGTATTTTGGAGCTGCCGACTGGGAAGCAATATGGCAGTACTTCTTAAATTTATCTTGGATTTTTTTTTGCTTTGTGGCCAGGGGCCCTCAAAGAGTGCCAAGCACATTACTGAGGTGATCCTGTCACGCATGGAGGCATACATTCCATTTTCTTTCACTCAGGCTAATACACATTAACCTTGGGTTACTCACGCTTGTTTTACTGCTGTCCACAACAAGGAGGAAGCATATAGACAGTATCGGCACATTCAAACTCCAGAATCTAGAACTCCTTATGTTTCTGCCCAGAATCTCACCAAATCTTTATCAATAGTAAATGTTATGAACTTTCTAATTCTAGCTCTTTCCAAGCTTTCCGGCACCTAGCCAAAAAACTCTTCAACTTTACTTCCTTGTCTTTCCCGCCTCTTTTACGATCAGGTGGCACAACCGTATCTTACTTCCCATAACTTTCTTTCAAATCGCCAGTATGGCTTCATTAACCCTTAACTGGCGGGACCGGACTTAAGTCGGTCTAGAGAAGAAAGGACTATGTGGCGGGGACCGACTTAAGGCGGTGTGCAATTTTGGGCAATAATTGGCTCTGAGAGAGAGAGGAGCAGTGGGAGGAGCGTAGGTCGGCTCTGACCGTTCGGCACGGGTCCCGCGGCAACTGACGTCCCCTCCACACACATCCACACTCACTACCTCGCTACACAGGGAATTATGTAAGGAAATTACCGTATTTTAGGGATTTTTCCTTCGTCTTGCACGATCGTTGCAAGAGAATGCGTGGTCGTAGAAGGATGGTTCTGGTGTCATTGGAAAGCTCAATTATCGCCCTTTCAGGGATACATAATTGTATTACGCTCTGGCTCTTGTTTATGCATGAAAAAGAGCACGGAAATAAGCTCGTTTAGGGTAAAACCACCCGCTTGGCAGGTAGTAGAAGTTACTCACGGGCCCGCTCGTAAGGCGTTAAAGGCCGCTCTACTGGTGATCTACTTTCCTACCTTACTAACTCTTGGTCATCCTTCCTTCGGGACTTCAGTGAGACTTTTTCTATTGCGCTAGACATATTAAAAGCTTGTGATAGAATCTGACACGATCAAGATTTCCAAGCTACCATCTTTTGGCTTCTATCCCTCTCTCTCTCTGTCTTTTTCGCTATTTTCCTTTCAGGCCATTCCATGGCTACTTTTGTGGATGGCAAACGTTCACTTCCTCAACTTATCAACTTCGGTGTTCCTCAGGGTTCTGCCCTATCCTTAGTCCAATTTCTAATGATCTTCTCAACTGTACCTCTAGTCCTATACATTCATATACTGATGACTCTACCTCATACTATTCAACTAGTTTTCCATAACCTCCCTCCTCAAAGTCACTCCAAAACTCCTCTGATCTTTTAATAATTTCTGATTGAGGCAGAGGAAATCTTGTCACCTTCAATGCTTCCAAAACCCAATTTCTCCATATGTCTACCCGTTACAATCTGCCACACGACTATCCCTTATTCTTCAACAATACATAAATCCACCCCTCATCTTCTCTCAATATCCTTGGTGTCTCCTTTTCCTCTAACCTTACTGGAAAGACCATATCACTAATCTTGCTAAAGTGGGTTCCCAAAGCTTGGGTGTGCTCAACTGTCGCGTTGGTTCCTTACCCTAGCACAGATTCGTTCTTTGTACAGGGGCACCATGCACCTCTATATCAAGTATTGCTCACATGTATGGAGAGGTTCCCCCATGCAGAACTTCTCGAAAGGGTAGTGTCCAAAGCATTCCGTCTTATCAACTCACCATCTCTTACTTATTCCCTACAATCTCTTTCTACACGTCGCAATGTTGTATCCCATTCTCTCTTCTACCGCTATTACAACAATCAGTGTTCTTCAGAGCTCTCTCAGTGCATACCCCCTCCCTTACGGCGAGTGAGTGGCACAATCCCACCCCTATTCTGTCCAGCTTTTCAACTCAAGAATTTAAAAAAAATCTTAGTCTTTCTTCTACTTAAAATGTAACTCTGGAACTCTCTCCCTCAATCAATCTTTTCTTCATCCTATGACTTAGACGGCTTTAAACCCCGTGTGTTCAGGCCCTTTGACCCCATTCTGGCTCTCTGTCACTCTTTTGGCTTTGTGAGAGACACTCGTTACAGCCTTTTGTCTCTCTCATACTCATAGAAAAAAGGGAAAACACAAGTTGTGTAGGATTGAAATCATTCCGATGACGGCATATTGTCAATGAAATTATAACCAAAAGTGTTCCAGTAGTTAGCTTATAAGTATGATGTAAAACAATATGGAACTTTTAGCTAGGAATACTTAGCATAATATAATAAGTTATGTGTATTATATTGTTGTGAATTTATGGTATCATTCGTCTATGATTATATTATTCAGGCAGACCCTCGAAATTTAGCAAGCTATCCTGAACGAAGGTTTGGCCATATGGAACGTATAGAAAGCGAGAGAATGACTAAGAGGGTGTACGAGAGCAAGGTGGCGGGACAGAGAGGGAGATGTGCACCGAAGGAGAGGTGGCAGGATGGAGTGACGAAGTATATGGATGAAGGCGGTGCTGGTTGGGAGGAGGGGCGTCGACTGACTGGGGACAGAGGTGCATGGGGGCGGTTCGTTCGTAGCCACACCTTCGGGGATCACGGCGTCAGGCAATAGATAGATATATAGATAGATCCTGAACGATTTATGAAGCAATACAGCTATCTACTGTACATATATACTAGCTCAGCATCACGAGTAAATAAACGAAGAAAATCCGATTATAAAGTATAGGTAACAGTTAATGAGAGACTGATATAATTAGTGGGTAAATTACGTGGTATTAATTATTTGTTAAATCAATGTTATGCTTTGTACATTGATTGATGAGAGATGGAAGGAATTATATACAACTAGTATGTTCAGCAGTATATTATTTAATTGTGCATATATATATATATATATATATATATATATATATATATATATATGTATATATATATATATATATATATATATATATATATATATATATATATATATATATATATATATATACATATATATATATATATATATATATACATATTTTGTTTTTTTTGTGTTTGCTTGGGTTTATGATTTCGTATTATTCTTTATTCCCCTTAATTCCTTTTAACTCTTTTTATGTTTAGTCTTTAATGTTTTAAGCTAATATTTGTATTTGTACTCCCTATTTTAATTAACTTTGATTTATATATTTTATATGCTAAGAGATTGTCTCTCATCTTTTAGATTCCACTGAAGATGGCATAATGTGAATGCCGAAACGTTAAAGAAAAGCCCATTTTAAATAATAATCAATCTACATATATTATATATATATATATACTGGTGTATGTATATATATATATATATATATATATATATATATATATATATATACTGGAGTATGTATATATATATATATATATATAGATATATAGATATACTGTATATATTTTTTTTTTATCCGAGGGCTAGCAAATTTTTTTCTGAATTACTTGGCACCTCTAACCCTCTGGCTGCGGTTATATTTGCGCTATTTAGGGCATATTCAGGCACTCCTGAATGATTAATCAAGTATCTGCATTAAATTAACTGTATTCTGCCAAAAACTAGGCGAAAATAGCTTCAAAATGACACCAGAACGAGCTTCGTAAGTGGCGGGGTTCACCCGCAGCGTTGCCATAGACATTCAGGAAAACTCGCTAATTATTAGCTCTCGCTCGCTTGGCAACACTGTCGAGACAGCCGTGAGAGACCACATTTTACCTCAGTGAGCGACTGGCTGCTCTGAGGGTCGGACGGAGGTCCCTCACGCTCCTGCCCACTGACACTCGATTTCTATGGCTTTTACAGGCTTTTAAATCCTGGAAAATGCTGTAAATTGCCTATGCATTCCAGAACGTCTCCCGCAGGGAAAGGGTTAAGAAATATAGAATCAGATTGTTATTATTTTATTATATTTATTATTATTACTAATATTATTATTATTTTTGTAATTATTAGTAATATTTTAATTGTGATGCCCTGCAGCCAAAAAATCCCGCAACCACAGAACTACCCAAGTGGATAGCGTAGAATAGTCGTTGATGGAAAATTCTAATAAACTAACCACATGTATCACCATGAGACTATCAACTGCTTCTGTCAAGGAGAACTAAGGTTGCTATCCTATTGTACGTCCATGTAAGTCCAGTGGTTAGTGCGGGAGTCTGGTATGCCTACTGACCCGAGTTTGTAACCGCGCCAAGCCCAGATATTTTCGGGAGGCCTAAATTCCATTCTTACCCAGCATTTCATTGGTGGCAGCGGTAGGATGTGATCTGGTAGCAAGATAGAGCACCCATCACACGGAGCCTATAAATGCTGAGATTGCTGAAGTGTTGTGGCTACGGTACCTTACGAACTTAAATATAGGTTAGGGATTAGCCTTGTTAACCCTTTCTCTGCAGGCATATTTGGGCTATTTAGGGCATATTCAGGCACTCCTGAATGATCAATCAAGTGTCTGCATGAAATTAAATATATCCAGCCGAAAATTAGACGAAAATAGCTTCAAAATTACACTAGAATGAGCTTCGTAGCTCGCGGGGTTCACCTGCAGCGCTACCATAGACATTGGAGAAAACTCGCCATTATGAACAATGTAGCGCTTTTTTGCCTTTGGCAGCACTGCTGAGACCCGGTGCTGGGGTCTCAGTGCACGGACGGATGTGCTGGCAGTCGGAGGTGGGTCCCTCGCTCTCCAGCCCAATTACACTCGATTTCTACGGCTTGAACAGGCTTTAAAAGCTTGTAAATTGCTGTAAATTGCCATTGCGTTCTGGAATGTCTCCCGCAGGGAAAGGGTTAAGAAGGATGTTTATGTGATGACCTGTACCTGAAAAATCCTGCAATGACAGAACTACTCAAGTTGACATCTAAGAAACCGTAAAATAGTCATTGGTGAAAAAGTCTAGTAAACTCACCATGTGTATCACCAAGAGACTATCACCTGGTTCTTTGAAGGAGAACTTAGGTTGCTATCCTGTTGTACGTGGTTAGCAGTGGTTAATGCAGAAATCTGGTATGCCTACTGACCCGGGTTTGAAACCACGCCAGGTCCTGATATTTTCGGAAGGCCTAAATTCCCTTTTCACCCAGCATTTCAATTATTATTATCATTATTATTATTGGTATTATTATTTTTATTATTATTATTTGTATGATTATTATTATTATTATTTTTATTATTATTATTATTATTATTATTCTTGAAAGGTCCTTGACACAATGTTATATCCCAACGGTCTCCTCAACAATGTGCCGAACAGTTAAGGTATACTGTATGTCAGAGCTAATTTGTCTCCTTAGCGAACCACCATTAGTCCTAGGAAGTTGTTATTTGCCTTACTGATTAGCATAATTATGAAGGTCCTCGGGGATCGGTGTTGTTTGTTGTGTGTTGTTGTGTGTGGCATGTGTGTTGTGTGTGGCATGTTTGGTACAGGCACAAAGGTCATACAGCATCTTCATAACTTATATTTTATGTTTATATTTATTTGCAGCATTTACCCCTTGAGGAGATGACTCGTTTTAGCCGTTTATTATGGCTCTCATTAAACGATTTTGTACAGCTTATAAAGGATCTGTGAGAATTAAAAGGGTAAAGACTATCTCAATCAACCTATGGCTTCCATATACTCTTCCTAATCTGAATAATATCGTCAAATAGTAGCCAGAAGGACAAATCAATCAGTAGCCCATTTTAATCAGTAGATTTCAACCAGTGTCAAATCAGCCATTGTCAAATTAAATTAACTCAACCATAAATACTAAACTAAATGAACCACAATATGGTTGAACTGGAACTGGTTGATAATTATGGTCTACTATAGCCAGCTGTTTATTTGCAGCTGATGACAAATTGAATCCCTTAGCAGCTGTACTGTCTCTGCCTCATATAAATACAAAATGTTCATAATTAGCAACATATTTCGCAAACAAAACAAATCTTCGTAATAGTTGAGTAAACAAGGTGAGAACCTGGCAATTTACCATCAGTTGGAAATAAACAGCCTATAGTTGAATTTACCATCAGTTGGAAATAAACAGCCTATAGTTGAATTATCCAGACACCATTCACTAGGATCGTCAGTTAGCCTTCAGTTCAGTTGTAAATCGGGTAGTAGTACTCGCTTCTTCTGGACCCCCTTCTTCCTCATGTTTAACATATTAGCTTGAGGTTTTAAGACGTTCGTTCCGTTAGTTTGTCGATTTTGAGACCTTTCGCCTCACTTAGTTATCAATATTAAGACCTTTCGCGCCTTTTATGTGTCAATTTTTTCCTGACGAGCGAAAACGAGCCTCTAATTTTAGAAGGAACCGGCGTCTGGCCAGAACATTTGTCTACCGAAAATGTACAAATTTATCTTGAAAGGGGGTCTAGGGGGTATTTTTCTAAGATTGATGGAGGTCTAGCGAGGAAACTAAAAAATAAATAAATAAATAAATATATAGACCAAAAACCAAGCACTACCCCCTTAACCATTGTATCGCTTCCTCCCATTTTTGCCGTGTTCTTCTATTTGTGATTATATCTGTGTAAGGGGTGTATTTTAGGAGCTATAAGTCCATTACATAATAGGTGTATAGTAATCGATGGGGTTAAAATATTATAGTTCTCAATAAATATTACATATAATAAGATCAGTTGAGATAACAATATACAAGTTTATAATAGCAGCACATAAGGTTATATGCTCTCAATATACAGGAATTATGATAGATATATGTAGCTTACCAATTAGTTATATGAGTTACAGGTGAGTAGAGTGAGTCTCACGTGTATATAAGTATTATGAGGACACCTACAAGATGAATATGAAAACTGTGGATGAGAGTATGACTAGATAAGCCTAGGGCCCGACTGAGGGTGTCTGCTTGAAGACCTGTTTATCAGTCAGGGTAACTTAAGGGGAAGTATTCGTTGTTTTCTGAACTCCCTTCATCTTCATGTTTAGCTCCATTAGTGTTCACATTGAAATACTTTCGCCCATTTCTTTGTCAATATTAAGACCTTTCGTGCCGTGTAGGTGTCGATGTATTCCTAGCGAGCGAAAGCGAGCCTGTATTTTAGGAGGAAATGTACAAATTTATCTCGCAAAAGGGTGTTTGGGATGGTGTTTTTTATAGCTTGATAGAGGTCTAGGGAGTAAACTAAAAAAACAAAATATATATATATATATACAGTATATATATATATATATATATATATATATATATATATATATACGGTATATATATATATATATATATATATTGTATATACAGTATACATACTGTATATACAATATATATCGGTAATAATAAAAAATATATATATTACTATATATATATATATATATATATATATATAATAACGTCCCCTTAATAATATCCGAGTGGCTTTAGCCAGTGGTGTTGTTATGGGAGAGGTGTATGAGGAAGTGCTGAGCTTCCCTAGGAGTATCTCAGACGTGTGTACTGCAGGAAGTGATTGTTAGTAACTATCGGAAGGGATTAGCTTACCCAGTTGTTATGTGTCATGTCTGGGCTGCCTCTGATGTGTACAGTCACTCATAAAAAAACGTGGACGTCACCTATTTCTATTTTTGGATGTATATCCATGGAAACGAATTTTGGAATAATATTTTCTATACATCAACTACAAAACAATATATACTATGTATTGACAAGCAAGTTCTGTGCAAACTTCACTCCGGATAGGTGTAATTGCAAACTTCACTCCGGATAGGTGTAATTGCAAACTTCACTCCGGATAGGTGTAAATGCATAAAGGAAAACATAAGGGGTCCACGAATTTTGATGAGTGACTGTACATTAAAGCAGGAAAAGGTCCAGCTATAATATCAAGCATAGATAATTAGGATAATATTATACTCATTTTGTGTAAGTTATGTGTATTAAGGTATTGTTGGGTAATGTTGGCTAAGTGTTGTAAGAAGTGAGCTAAGGTAAATAGATAATAATACATATAAATAGATATGATCTTCTTTCATATCTTACTAACTCTTGGTCATCCTCCTTTCGGGACTTCGGTGAGACTTTTTCTATTGCACTAGACATATCGAAAGCCTTCGATAGAGTCTGGCATAAATCGTTAATTTCTAAACTACCCTCCTTCGGTTTCTATCCCTCCATCTGTGCCTTTGTCTCTAATTTCCTTTCCGGCCGTTCCATAGCTGCGGTTGTGGACGGCCATTGTTCACTTCCTCACCTTATAAACTCCGGTGTTCCTCAGGGCTCTGTCCTATCTCCTATTCTCTTTCTAATTTTTATAAATGATCTCCTTAACTATACCTTAATTCCCATCCATTCATACGCAGACGACTCAACCTTACACTACTCCATTAGTTTTTCAGAACGCCCCAGCCAGCAATCCCTCAACGACAAACGTAATGAAGCCATAGAACTCTTAAATTCTGATCTAAATACTATTTCCAATTGGGGCAGAGAAAACCTTGTTAACTTTAATGCTTCCAAAACCCAATTTCTCCATCTATCTACCCATCAGGATCTCCCAGCGGACTATCCCTTATTCTTCAACAATACAAAAATCAACCCTTCATCTTCTCTCAATATTCTTGGTGTCTCTTTTTCTTCTGCTCTCATTTGGAAGGACCATATTACCAGTCTTGCTAAGGCAGCCTCCCAGAAGCTGGGTGTGCTCAACCGCCTTAGGGGTTCTTTTCCCCTGCACAGCTTCTTGCTCTGTACAGGGGCATAGTGCGCCCTTGTATTGAGTATTGTTCACATGTGTGGGGAGGTTCCTCTCACACCGCTCTCCTAGACAAAGTTGAAAGGAAGGCCTTTCGTATCATTAACTCCCGTCCACTCACCAACTCTCTGCAATCTCTCTCTCTCCGCCGCAATGTTGCATCTCTCTCGCTATTCTATCGCTACTATAATAATCAGTGTTCCTCAGAGCTATCCCAGTGCATACCACCTCCTTTACGTAGGGCACGTGGTACCCGTCTTGCAACTCAATCCCACCCCTACTCTGTGCAACTCTCCAACCCAAGAGTGAAACATTACTCTCAAACTTTCTTCTACTCAACATCTGAGCTCTGGAACTCTCTCCCAGAATCAGTCTTTCCCGCTTCCTATGACTTAAATTGCTTCAAACTCCGTGTGTCCAGGCATTTTGGCTCGAACGTCCCTTGATTTTGGCCCTGTCACTCTTTCAACTATGGGGGAGGCACTCGCTATAGGCAGTTATGCCTTTTGCCTCCTTCAATCACATAGAAAAAAAAAAAAAAAAAAAAAAAATGAAGATTCATGTTTATAAATATATTTACACATACTAAAGCTGGTGGTGGAAGTGTATATAATTATTGAGGTATGAGGGCAATTAGGAGGGTTAATTATATCTGTTTCAATTTGTCTTGGTTTTATCTTAGGCATAATATATATATATATATATATATGTATTCCTTATTGCCTATGTCGGAAAATGAGGTGAAGCTTATTGCCTCACTTTGTTTTTCTTGTTTTTGCTTGCTGATATGGATCAGCCATAATAGTTGCCTGAGAGAGAGAGAGAGAGAAAGAAAGAGAGAGAGAGAGAGAGAGAGAGAGAGAGAGAGAGAGAGAGAGACAGAGGGTGGGGGGAAACGAGAGCTAAACATACAGAGAGGCAGGAAGAAGGCGGGTTTCGTATAGTTGGGTAGTTTACAGAGGTCGACGGAGTCCTTCGGCACTGTGCAACGCTTATTCCTGGCTTTTCCCTGTTATCCTCTTGTTCCTTCTGTCGTTCTTATAGTTATTTTTTCTTCGTCTGTCAACTACCTTATTTTACTATTGATTTAAGAATAACAATAATGCTTTGTCATATATCGTGTGTTCTTGTGCGTTAGGTAATATAAAACAATACAACTCTATTAACCCCTTCACAGTTCCTCTTTACCATGCGTTAGGTAATATAAAACAATACAACTCTATTAACCCCTTCACAGTTCCTCTTTACCATGCTGCGTGTCTTGCTAACAAATTACATCACCCCCTAAAGTATTGCCTTACGTGGAGGGTACACATTTCTGAGCCGTGAAACCACCAACATTATAAGCTCGTGAAGTTGTATGGGGGGATTTGGGATTACAGGTGACGGTAATAGGTACAGTCAACTCGTATAATCCGCAGAGTATTATAATATTATTTAGGTTTATTTGAAGCTTAAAAGTTAATGCATACTATATAATTGTGTATAATTACTATATACATGTGTGTGAGTTTGTGTTTTTTATCTGTGTTTATTTTTTGTTTTATGTTGTTTTTGTGTTTTCCCTGTTCTTGCTCTGTCTTGAGTCGGCTACCCCCAAAATGGGGATTGGGCCTGAGCATATAGATAGATAGATAGACTATATAATTTATTTGCAATGTGTAAAGTGAAAAACAAATTAATCAAGACATACCGGTATATAAGCAATACTGTTCCTACATTAATCTGAAAAAGTTTAGTTGCATAACTTCAATTTCGGAGTCTCCGCGGATTAAACGAGTTGACTGTACGCTCTAAGACATAACTCCGCGCCCAATATGAACTCTTTAACAGCAAAATGAACCTCTGAATTGTAAATATTAATTAAACAAATTATGAGAAGATTCGATTGTGTTCGGTACAGCTTCGAAAGTTTAGGCCCTAACTTATATCGTTGAGTGTACAGTCTAAGACATAAATCCTTGCCTAATTCAAACCCTCGAACAGCAAAATGAACATCCGAATTGTAAATAGTAGGTACACAAAATAATGGGATGATTTGATTGAGTTAGGGATACCTTTGAACATTTAAGGGGGGATGAGCGTAATAACTTGATTATATTTTTACTTATTTATTTGTATTTTGTGTTAATTACTTCTATAGTTCCTCCCTAGATCTACATCAAGCTTAAATATATATGAATAAATAGATAAATACATAAATAAATAAAAGACAACCCCCCTCCCCCCCCCCCCCTCAAGATGAATGTGTACATATTTCGATAGAAACATGTCTCGGGAAGGCAGGTTTCATTCAAATTACAGGCTCGCTATCGCTCGCCATGAAAAAATCGACATATAAATAAAACGAAAGGTCTTAATATTTGCAAAATAATGGAGTGAAAGATCTTAAAATCGCAAAACTATTGTGGGAAACGTCTGAAAATCTCAGAACTAATGGGGCTAAACATGAAGGACAAGAGGGGCCAGAATAATCAACCATCTCCCCTTAAGGCCATGATTCATGTTTAAAAGTATACAGCTGTTGTTGGAAGTATGTAAGAATTGATAGTTTTCATTTTGCAAATATACTAATTCACTTTAATTTGGGAAACTGCATTAGCGTGACAATTATTGTAGTTGATATTTTCCGTACGAGTACAATTGGATAATATTCAATTTCGGTTGTGTGTCCCGTATTCACATATAGATTCACGCCATACATATCTCTCTCTCTCTCACACACACACACACACATCCGGAGGCAATAATTTAAGAGTGTGGTGACCTGTGTGTGTATGCGTGCGTGTGTGTGTATGTGTGTGTGTGTGTGTGTGTGTGTGTGTGTGTGTGTGTGTGTGTGTGTGTTTGTTACTCCTCCCTTGTCACACCTTCCTTCCCATGCCCGGAGTCGTAAATTGGGAGAATCCGTATACATCTTCGTTTCCATAGTCGCCATATTTGTTAGCGCAGTGTTGTTCCCTTTTCATTCACCTTGATTATTTAATTAGTAATAGTTATAAAACAAACTATCTATATAACAAAAGAACAAAGCTTATAATATTTCATTCAAGCCTTGGTTATCTCATTAATAAAAGGAATACATCTCCGTAATCAAAGGATAACAAAAGTTTGTATAATTAAATTTTGTGCGGACGTGTTAAGGAATAAATTAACTTCAAACCGGAGATATAATTGAGGTCATAATTATGTAGGTATATCATGATTGTTTATTCCGATTGTCCACCATTGGTTTCAACGCTAGGTGTACAATATGGCAGTTACTGTATAATATGTATTATAGGTGTACAATATGGCAGTTACTGTATAATATGTATTATAGGTGTACAATATGGCAGTTACTGTATAATATGTATTATAGGTGTACAATATGGCAGTTACTGTATAATATGTATTATAGGTGTACAATATGGCAGTTACTGTATAATATGTATATATGTATTATTATAGGTGTACAATATGGCAGTTACTGTATAATATGTATTATAGGTGTACAATATGGCAGTTACTGTATAATATGTATTTTTCCTAATAGACGACTTTCCCCCTAAAGGTGAAGAGCTTGCATGACACATGCAAACCCGCACCCATACTCCTTGTTGCAGCTTTATAGGAGCTCAGACGGTATTGTGCAGCATAATTTACTGGTTCGGCTCAATGGTTTAAGGAGTGGGTTTAGTTTGCTCTCTAAACCTCCATTAAACTTTTAAAAAACACCCACAAGACTGTATAAATTTGTAAATTTTTCGGTAGAAACATTTCCCGTCGAAGACCGATTCCTCTTCAAATATAGGCTCGCTATCGCTCGCCAGGAAAAACCGACCACTAAATGGCACGTAAAGGTCTTAATATTGGCAAAGAAATGGGGCAAAAGGTCTGAATATCGCCAAACTAATGGGGTGAATGTCTTGAAATCTCATAATTAATAGGGCTAAACATGAGGGAGGAGGAGGACTCGAAAAACCAACTGCCTTCCCTTAATATTACTGCAGTGTTTGGGATTTGCTATGGAATCAGGTAAAGTATAATAGTCCTCTCACACAACCCACCCTGGATTCAATCCCTGTACACTTAAATAGGTTTATTATTTTCGAAGCTTCTTGTAATAGGTGGGATTTTGAGATAGCAATGAAATTAAGTAGAACATGATGGCACACACAAGAAGCATCTATACATTACGTCTAAAGCAGTTTTGTAGCTAAAATAATATGCATACATATTAACATAGTGACTATGAGATGTCTTTCCTAAGCTTAGTATATCTTTTAATCTTAGCCAGGATAAGAGTGGAGAGTAGAATTAATCAAGTTATCTTTTGTCCTCGATGGGTTATGTAGGGAAGTTTTGAAAATATTAACGCTGGAACTTCTTATCTTAGCTAAGAATATTAGTTAACCAAAATATAGTGTAAATGACGCTACCGTAATGAAGAGTTCAGTTTGCTGACATACTGTATGTATGATCAGATCATAATTGGTAAGGAAATCGAAATGCAGGATAACACAAAGGCAAAACATTAGAGGATTTTCATGAACATCAATGTATGATACTGTACATTACTGCTGTATATTACTTGCCAAAGCTTTGTGACTCAGCAAAATGTGGGTGTTTACGTACTGTACGTAACCATAAGCATTACAAATAAAGAAAGAAGTAATAAAGAAGTACATATATGTGGTTGTCGTGATGTTGAAGTGGTTTAGTGAGCGCTTAAAGGTCCTTTATTTACGAGTGCGTGTGAAGTAGGACCATTACGACTGGCCCGGGGGGTCTGTGGCGGCTCTGTGGTCACCGACAAAAACACTTCGGTCGGAATTTGTGGTCGAGGTGTTGCTTTCGGTCGGCAATATTTTTCCCATTGAGGTCGGGCAGGTCTTCTGTATGACAAAACTAATATTGGTCAATTTAATTCAACTCCCAACCAATTTTCAAGCATTTACTTTTAATTCTAGTAATTCATTGGAGGAGGTACTAAGCATCATCTATTCTGGGGGGTATTCGTGGGAAGTGAAGTATAAGGATTGTTTCACCACCTGTCCTACTTTACCGATTTATTCTTCGTATGCTTCAGTTACGCAAAAAAAAAATCTAGCTCGCTCTCAGGATACACACAGTCTTGCTTTCTTACATAAAGCTACCTGTTCTGTGCAGCCTACATAACTTAATATGATACACATTTTTGTTCTCATTGTCTGGAGTGTGAAGTTAGATTTCCTTGCCTATGGTCGATTTTTTTTTCTTTTTTCCAAGGAACACCCAGAGGAACTTTTTGGAGCCTGCATCGAGCACGGGTAGCGTTCTAAATTCAAACGCAGGAGGTCTTATTTATCAATCATCCTTATGACCTCTAATCCCTATCTGCCATGACAGACATCAGAGGTGCAGTAGACCAGTGTCGCAATCAACAATGTGAAATTGTGTACGTGTTCAACATATTGAGCTGATTACACTAATTACATACAACACCCACACAGGATGTCAAACAAAAGCAGAGTCCATTATTTTTAGTCCTTATTATTGTATATGTAAAGGACGAATTATGATTTATAGTTCAAAACATATCATTGGAATTGATATAATAGCCAAAGCAATGATAGTTCATGATAATTGTCTTGTATTACTTCTCGTATTCCTTCATTGCTCCGGTTAGACACCCTGGATTCACAGCCACTCCAACAGTACAGACACACTGATCACACACATCATACACTACGCACACGCTGGCCACCTACCCTATACGGGATATGGCTTTAGTATGGCAAACAATAATACAAAACACTAATTTCAAAGTGTATTTTTCTTGTTTGGGTATTTTTCTGACAGACAACAAAGTATGCACCAATGAATAGAGCAACAGTGATGTCATGGCAGTGTATTTACTGTATGCTACCTTTTAGGAGAGCTTAGCTTGCAAAGGTATTAATATGTATTTTAGGTTATGTGTAAATATATATATACTGTATACTCTTATAGATTAAATACATACATATAATAATTTCAATTTCAACGATTACCGCTTTTGGCTCCCAAATGTTGATCCTGAAGCTTAAAACACTACAACAATCTCAGATAGGTAGAGGCGGAAAATGGGGTGTTGTAGATAGTTAAAGCTTTATCCTATGCTAGCACCCAATGAGGAGGTTAGTATGGCTAGTTATACTGTTTAAAGATATCACTCATTATCACAGCCATTCAGGAAGAATAAATGAAGGCCATAATCAATTATCAATGAGCTGAAATGGATAACCTTGATGAAATGTTACAAAGATTATCATCATCCCCTTAAGAAACGTTCAGGTCTATATTAATGTAAAACAGATTAATATAACCCATGTACAAGCTGCACATTATATCAACACTAACTTCTCAAAATGAATTGGTCTTTAACTCTTTCAACTTGGTGTGTGTGTGTGTGTGGGGGGGGGGGGGGGGGGCACTTGTCGCGGGCAGCTTTAACTTTTGTCTCCTTCGTGCATATATGAATAAAATAAAAACAATAAACTAATCACAAGCTGTCTAACTACAATCATCCATCCTTATAAGTTTGACAATTCAGTATAGTACAGTAAATGCTGAATATGTTTATACTTTCACTGGTTTTGTATCATTAGGTATCACTTATAATAGTTCAGATGTTAATAAATATGGTATACAAGCCAAGGTACCTGCAACCTGTGTGTGATAAAAAGTAGTGTCACTATCCTGAGAGGGCTGAGCTTTGTTAATAACTCTACCGGGGTCACATATACTTGTCCGCACTTTTGTGTTTGTATTGTTTTCGCTAAGATCCTTTTCTGGGACCCCTTAATTACCCCAACCAAGTCTTATCTCCATAGTCCTAAGGGTTGAAGGCTAAAAGAAGCCAAGCATAAACAAAGTCTCTAACCTATGCACACACATGAATATGATAGTAGTTATTTAAGCATTTTCTCTTTTTGTCATTATTAATATGCTTGTCTGCTAATGCAGGTGAAAGTACCCCTCTATGATATGAATGTTTTTGTTTCCACTACTTGAAGCAGCACTACAGAACCCCTGTAATATAGTACACTATGGAATTTATCTGGTGAGCTGCAATGCCAAAAACCACGTGGAATTTTATGGCATGACCTTACTTACTCAACAGAAATATTTAGGTTTGAATCCCATTAGTAAGTTTGAGATATTGTATTTATCAATGTGTCACTATATCATATATATTTGTGTTAATAATACATATTAAAAAATATAAGTTTTGAAGGTGTGAGTAGTTATAACGCTTTAATTGATTTATATTTTGAAGTTAAATGAATTAACTTATAAATTTTCACTAATGTAATAAACTATGATTTTTTTCTTCTCCGTAGTGATATTAAATATTTATTGATGTAGTCCAATAAATGTTATCCTTCCCAACCCTCTTATCCATTTCATATGTCCACACCTGTATTTGCATGACAGAACAATAAGGAATTTTAAAGTTATATGATCGTTATGCGGAACTGCTAAGGAAGGTGGACTTGACCAGTGATAGTGATAGGTGGATGCTGTAGGGCCTGTATTACTAACCAAACCGTAACATAGCCATAGGTAATTACTATAGTGTTGCAGTGTTCTTAGTCAGTCAACATGATACGTTAGATGTTGTAGCTGTAATAAGAGTACTTTAATTATGTTCCAATTCTTCTCATTGTAATTATATAAACTAAAGTGTATTTATTATCACCTGGCGAAATGTTTAATCCTTTACCTTTGTTTTCTCAACAATTCATAGAAAAATAAGAAAGTGCTATGGCTCTTTATCATATTATTGCCATGTTTTTTATAATTATATTTTTTTTTAACGACATACAGTATATCTCGCTACAATAACTTCGTAATATCTGGATAATCAAGATGGAAACATGGGAATTTACTGTCAACTTAAAATAAACCGATTATAGTGAATCACATTGACTAGCTAGGAATACGACACAACTATAGTAATTACCACTGATTATGATGAGGTTTGTCCAGATATACGGGCCCTTAATGTTGGTGTCAGTAGTGAAGTGAAGGATATTATAATTACAGTGGTATGGTTTATATTATGTAGTGGCATATGCTAGGGCGCCCTCATCTCTGTGTCGTAGTTCTTTGGAGCCTGTATTGGGTGATAATTATGTAGTGGCATATGCTAGGGCGCCCTCATCTGTGTGTCGTAGTTCTTTGGAGCTTGTATTGGGTGATAATTATGTAGTGGCATATGCTAGGGCGCCCTCATCTGTGTGTCGTAGTTCTTTGGAGCTTGTATTGGGTGATAATTAGCGACTGTGGTGCTCATGAATACAGTGCTAAAAGGGGGAGCTGTAAGGCTGGTTTTAGTGTGAAAGGTAGATTTATGGCAGGGTGAAGAGTGTCTCTATGACGGTGTGAAGAGTGCCTTTGTATGCTGTGGTAGATGGTGATGGTTGTGGTGGTGGTTGTGGTATGGTGGTGTGGTAGTATGGTGGTGGTGGTGGTATTGTTGTGGTATGGTTGTGTGGTAGTATGATGGTGGTATGATAGTGTGGTAGTATGGTGGTGGTGGTTGTGGTATGGTAGTGTGGTAGTATGGTGATGATGGTGGTGTTGTGGTATGGTTGTGTGGTAGTATGATGGTGGTAGTGGTGTTGTGGTAGTATGGTGGTAGTGGTGGTGTTGTGGTATGGTAGTGTGGTAGTATAGTGGTGGTGGTGGTGTTGTGGTATGGTAGTGTGGTAGTATATGGTGGTGGTGGTGGTGGCGTTGTGGTATGGTAGTGTGGTAGTATGGTGGTGGTGGTGGTATGGTATTGTGGTAGTATGATGGTGGTGATGTGGTAGTATGATGGTGGTGATGTGGTATGGTAGTATGGTAGTATGGTGGTGGTGGTGTTGTGGTATGGTAGTGTGGTAGTATGGTGGTGGTGGTGGTGGTGTTGTGGTATGGTAGTGTGGTAGTATGGTGGTGGTGGTGGTGGTGTTGTGGTATGGTAGTGTGGTAGTATGGTGGTGGTGTTGGTGGCGTTGTGGTAGGAGTACAAAGGAGTACAAAGGAAATCAAGCAACAACAGATCTAGTGACCCTTCTAGGTTGCTTGTCCTCCAAAACACTGAGGATCAAGTGTCCAAACAGTGGTTTAGAGTGGGTAAGGGAACATTGGAAAGGGAATTACTGCCCTGGAACTAATGTCCGTGGCAGGATTAGGAAGTTAGTAGGGGACAGATGGGTTAGTAACTGAGGGGGGGATAAAATAAAGTTATTCATTTACAAACGCAGTCAGTCGCGGGTTTGATGCGAGATATTTGTCTAGGCGGAGTTTAAATGAATCAACGGTGATGCAGTCTATAACGTTTCGGGGAAGCCCATTCCACAAGTTGACAACTCGATTGAAGAAGAAATTCTTAGATTCGTGTGAGTTAAAAGATTTACCAATAATTTTGCAACCGTTTCCCCGCGTGTAATTAGATTGGTCAATAGTGAAGTACTTACTACAGTTCATATTGTCGATGCCTTTGATGATTTTGAACACTTGAATTAAGTCACCTCTTAATCTGCGCTGGGTTAAAGGAAATAGATTTTAATTCTCTAAGACGCTCTTCGTATGGTTTGTTCTTTAGGCTAGGTATCATTTTGGTAACTCTACGTTGAACTCGTTCTAGCTTGTTTATATCTTTTTGGTAATAAGGGCACCAGGATTGGACTAATGAATTGTAAAGGGTTAGGATAACTTCTTTGGATTTATGCTCAAATGACCTGCCTATAAAGCCAATTATTTTGTTTGCCTTCTTAACAACTTCTGAACATTGTTGACTCGGTTTTAGGTTACTCGATATTGTTACTCCCAGATCGGTTTCTCTGTTTACATTCTTAAGCTGAGTGCCATTCATCGAATAGTTTGCTTTCTCATTTAGGTATCCGATATGTAGTACTTTACATTTATCCGCATTGAAACTCATTTGCCAAATTTGGGCCCAACATGACAATTTATCTAGATTGTGTTGCATATCGTCAACTTGTTCTTTTGAGAGTACGCTATTTGCAATTTTTGTATCATCAGCAAATTTTGAGATTGTACAGGTGAGACCCTCATCTATGTCGTTGATGTAAATTAGAAAGAGAATTGGTCCTAGTACCGATGGTCCATTTTGATGCCTTACCGTTTATGACTACTCTTGCTTTCTGTCGCTGAGCCAATTTTCTATCCATTTCAACACACCGTCTTGTATTCCATGCGCTTTTAGTTTTAGCAGTAAACGTTTGTGGGGAACTTTGTCAAAGGCCTTTTGAAAATCAAGGTATATAATATCTACAGCTTTACTCTCATCGTAGAGGTTGAGGATATCGTGGAAGAAGTCTAAGAGGTTTGTTAAACAGGAACGTTTTTTACGAAAGCCGTGTTGAGTATCTTTAAGTATGTTATTTTCCTCTAAGTGATTTACGAGTCTGTCTCGTATGACCGTTTCTAGCATTTTACATACAACTGAGGTTAAGCTAATTGGACGATAGTTACTGAGTAGGGATTTGCTGCCTTTTTTTTAATATCGGTGTTACGTTGGCTAGCTTCCACTGATCAGGCATAGTTCCAGACTGCAAGGATTTATTGAATAGTAATGTCAGTGGTTTGGAGAGCTCATCCTTAGCTTCCTTTAGAACTCTAGGCGAGATTGTATCAGGTCCAGGCGTTTTATTTACCTTGAGTTTATCTAAACAATTCAATACTTCTCTCTCTGTAACAGTGATATTGCTTAGAACATCTGAATTATCAATCTGAATCGGCGATGGTGTAGGGATATCACTGAGGTTTTCTGTTGTAAAAACTGATGCAAAGAAGGTATTGAGGGCATTACTCATTTGTACTTCGTCTTTGGTGTATTCTCCATTTTCATCGACTAACGGTCCAACAGTTGAAGTAACTACTTTTTTCTTTCTGATATAACTATAGAATTCTTTCGGGTTTGTTTTACTTTGATTCGCAATATGTAACTCTAGGGTCTTTTTACTTTGCTTAATTAACTTTTTGGCTTTGCGTCGTAGCTCTACAAATTTCACCCGTTCTTCGTCATTTTGTGAGGATTTTAATCTATCATTAGCAAATTTTTTAGCAAGCAGACAGTTTGAAATATCTTTATTCCACCATTTGGGCTTATTATTATGTCCTGGACGCTGTATTTTCGATGGTATGCAGTCTTGCACTGCTTTTAGGTAAGTGGTTTCGAATAACTTCCAAGATGTATTTATGTCGTTATTGTTAATTAAAAAGCTCCAGTCAGTTTCTTTCATAGCTCTAAGTTTATGAAAGTTTGCTTTCTTGAAATTAGGGACTTTTTCGATGCTACTATTTGGTTCGTTACTATCTATCTATCTATCTATATGCTCAGGCCCAATCCCCATTTTGGGGGTAGCCGACTCAAGACAGTTCGTTACTAGTAAAGTTTAAAGTGAAAGTTATCGTACGATGGTCGCTGTTACTGAATTCATCATCAACATTCAAATTCTCTATCAATTCTTCTTTTGTTGCAAGTACAATGTCAAGAACGTTATTACCACGGGTCGCTGTTCGAACAAATTTATAAAGCGAACTCTCTTGCAAAGTTCGTATACAAGTCATGTCCGGAGTGTGAAGTAAGAGTATCGCCCCACTTGGTCACAGGTAAATTAAAGTCGCCAATAAATACAATATCTTGTGAGTTACTTACATCTGCAATTTGTTCATAAATTTCTCGGTCAGTTTGCACTGATTGAGCTGGAGGTCTGTATATTAATGCAAGTATTATTTTTGTACCTTTATTATTCTTTATTAGCACAAAAGATGTGTCGATGTTCACAATTTGAGGTTTTTGACAAGAGGGTCGGGTTAAGACTTTCTTTGACATAAAATAAAACGCTACCTCCATTTTTATTTATTCGGCTTTTCTCAAACATTACATAACCGGGAAGTGAATACTCTGCTAAAAAGTCTCTATCTACTGTAATGAGCCAAGATTCTGTTATACCAATCACATCATAATTTTCAGTAAACACTAGTTCCTCTAAATCTGAAAATTTATTGCGTATGCTGCGAGCATTTGCATAGAAAACCTTTCAAGTTGCGGTTTTAGAACTCACAGAACGTTCTTTAATCAAATTTTTAGTTCTGGTCGGATCTACATTTACATTCATGGCTGACATCGGTCCTCGGTCGTTATCCCTGGTGGTTTTGAATTTGGGTCATGTTGGTGGAGCTTTATCCAAATTCGCGGTTCTTGACAGATTAGCATTTAATTCCTTTGCAGGTTGCCGCCCTCGCTGTCTTCGGTCCTCCTTCCTGGTTGTCCTGTGCTGAGTCGATTTCTTCTCCGAAAATCCTTCACCGCATCGTTGAGAAGACGCCCAAAACGTGCTGCTCCCACCTGGTTCAGATGAACTCCATCGTCCGAAAACAAATAGTCATCATAGTAGAAATTGTCCCAGGTGTCGACGAATCCCACATTTTCCTTCCTGCAGAGGTTTGCTAGACAACGATTTGTGCTGGTGGCTATGTTGTAAAATCGGCTCTCTACACCAAGCCGGGGGACGATTCCTGAGACGATGATCCTTGATGACTTCTCCTTAAACGACTTGATCAGCTGCTGGTACTTTAAAAGCAAATCTTCCGACCGGGTTCGCTGTACATTGTTGGATCCAACGTGGATGACATACATTGTATTAGCAGGGGCCAGCTTAGATACTTCTTCAACTGCAGCAACTACGTCGTCCATACCACCACCAGGGATACAAAAACGCTTCCTGGTCTTAGGTGCTCTGGCGCAAAACTCTGTGAGCTGACCACGTATCATCGAGTCTCCCACGAGCCGGACTTCTTCTATTTCTGCTTCGTCATCTGAGTCTGCGAGTATCTGGAAGCGGTTTTGACACTCGGTAATCGGTATGGGTTTCCTGGTCTTGGGGCAAACGTTGTTCCTCACGACACGGAAGTTGTCTTGAGGGGGAAGAGAGTTACTATTTGTTTCTTGAGTATCGGAACCATCAGATGAAATGGCTACTGCAGGCGTTGAATTGTTGGCAGTTGACGTTGAGGCGTTGGTGGCTGCTGGAGTTGCGGTGACAATTGGTAGTGTGTTATTATGGTGGTGGTTGTGGTGTTGTGGTATGGTAGTGTGCTATTATGGTTGTGGTATGGTAGTGTGGTAGTATGGTGGTGGTGGTGGTGTTGTGGTATGGTAGTGTGGTATTATGGTGGTGGTGGTGGTGTTGTGGTATGGTAGTGTGGTGGTATGGTGGTGTTGTGGTGGTATGGTAGTGTGGTATTATGGTGGTGGTGTTGTGATATGGTAGTGTGGTAGTATGGTGGTGGTGGTGGTGTTGTGGTATGGTAGTGTGGTAGTATGGTGATTGTGGTATGGTAGTATGGTAGTGGTGTTGTGGTGTGGTAGTGAGGTAGTATGGTGGTGTTGTGGTATGGTAGTGTGGTAGTATGTTGGTGGTGGTATTGTGGTATGGTAGTATGGTGGTGGTGTTGTGGTGTGGTAGTGAGGTAGTATGGTGGTGTTATGGTATGGTAGTGTGGTAGTATGTTGGTGGTGGTGGTGGTGGTGGTTGTATGGTAGTATGGTGGTGGTGTTGTTGTGGTATGGTAGTGTGGTAGTATGGTGGTGTTGTGGTATGGTAGTGTCGTAGTATGGTGATGTTGTGGTATGCTAGAGTGTGGTAGTATGTTGGATGTGGTGGTATGGTAGTGTGATATTGTGGTAGTGTGGTGGGTGTGGTGTTGTGGTATGGTAGTGTGGTAGTATGTTGGTGGTGGTGGTATGGTAGTATGGTGGTGGTGGTGTTGTGGTATGGTAGTGTGGTAGTATGGTGATGTTGTGGTATGCTAGTGTGGGAGTATGTTGGTGGTGGTGGTATGGTAGTGTGATATTGTGGTAGTGTGGTGGGTGTGGTGTTGTGGTATGAAAGTGTGGTAGTATGTTGGTGGTGGTGGTGTTGTGGTATGGTGGTGTGGTAGTATAGTGGTATGGAGGTGGTGGCTGTGTTGTGGTATGGTAGTGTGGTAGTATGGTGGTGGTGGTGTTGTGTATGGTAGTGTGGTAGTATGGTGGTGGTGATGGTGTTGGGGCATGGTAGTGTGGTAGTATGGTGATGGTGGTGGTGTTGTCGTGGTATGGTAGTATGGTGGTGGTGGTGGTGTTGTGGCATGGTAGTGTGGTAGTATGGTGGTGATGGTGGTGTTGTGGTATGGTAGTGTGATAGTATGGTGGTGATGGTGGTGTTGTGGTATGGTAGTATGGTGGTGATAGTGGTTTGTGGTGGTATGGTATTACGGTGGTGGTGTTGTGGTATGGTGGTGATGGTGGTGTTGTGGTATGGTGGTGATGGTGGTGTAGTGGTATGGTAGTGTGGTAGTATGGTGGTGGTGGTGTTGTGGTATGGTAGTGTGGTAGTTTGGTGGTGGTGGTGGGTGTGTTGTGGTATGGTAGTGTGGTAGTATGGTGGTGGTGGTGTTGTGGTATTGTAGTGTGGTAGTATGGTGGAGGTTGTGGTTTTGTGGCATGGTAGTGTGGTAGTATATATGGTGATGGTGGTGCTGGTGTTGTGGTATGGTAGTGTGTTAGTATGGTGGTGATGGTGGTGTTGTGGTATGGTAGTATGGTGGTGATGGTAGTTTGTGGTGGTATGGTAGTGTGGTATTATGGTGGTGGTATTGTGGTATGGTAGTATGGTGGTGATAGTGTTGTGGTATGGTAGTGTGGTAGTATGGTGGTGATGGTGGTGTTGTGGTATGGTGGTGATGGTGGTTTGTGGTGGTATGGTAGTGAGGTATTGTGGTGGTGGTGTTGTGGTATGGTCGTGTGGTATTATGGTGATGATGTTGTGGTATGGTAGTATGGTGGTGGTGGAGTTGTGGTATGGTAGTATGAAGGTAGTGGTGGTGGTGGTTGTGGTATGGTAGTGTGGTAGTATGGTGGTGGGGATGGTGTTTTGGTATGGCAGTGTGGTAGTATGGTGGTGGTGGTGTTGTGGTATGGTAGTGTGGTATTATGGTGGTGTTGTGGGATGGTAGTGTTGTGGTGTTGTTGTGGTATGGTAGTGTGGTAGTATGGTGGTAGTGCTTTTGTATGGTAGTGTGGTAGTATGGTGGTGGTGGTGTTGGTGTATGGTAGTGTGGTAGTATATGGTGGGGTGGTCGTGGTGTGGTATGGTAGTGTGGTAGTATGGTGGTTGTGGGGGTGTTATGGTATAGTTGTGTGGTAGTATGGTGGTATGGTAGTGTGGTAGTTTGTTGGTGGTGGTGTATTGGTATGGTAGTGTGGTATTATGGTGGTGGTGGTGGTTGTGTGGTATGGTAGTGTGGTTGTATGGAGGTGGTGATTGTGGTATAGTAGTGTGGTAGTATGGTGGTGGTGGTGGTGTTGTGGTATGGTAGTGTGGTAGTATGGTGGTGGTGGTATTGTGGTAGTATGGTGGTGGTGGTGGTTTTGGTATGGTATTGTGGTAGTATGGTGGTGGTGGTGGTGTTGTGGTATGGTAGTGTGGTAGTATGGTGGTGGTGGTATTGTGGTATGGTAGTGTGGTAGTAAGGTAGTGCGGTGGTGATGGCTGTAATGGTGTCAGCATGTTGTAGTGGGATGGTGATAGTGTGCTGATGGTAGTGTAGGGGTTATTTTACTGAGAATAATATATTTATGATAGGGAGAAGGGGTGTGTAGATGACGGTGTGAAGAGTAACATTGTCTGGATTGCTGAATGGTGTTGGTTGTCTGGAAGTGTGGTAGTGGTGATGTTGTGGTATGGTACTGTTGGCCTGTTGTAGTGTGTTCGTAATATTCTGTTGATGAAAGTGTAAGGGTGGTTTTAGTTTGCATATTATATCTAGAGTAAGGTGTGGAAGTGTATATATACACTGTATGACGGTGAAAATTGTGGTATTGTCTGGTATGCTATGGTACTGACAGTGTGGTTGTTTGGTGGTGATGATGGTTGATGGTTGTGGTAGTGTGGGCATGTTGTAGTGTGGTGGTGATAGTATAGTCATGGTAATGTAAGGGTGGTGTTAGTGTGAGTAGTAGATATAGGGTAGGTTGAGAAGTGTGATAATGGCAGTGTGACTTGTGTTATTGTCTGATGTGTTGAATGGTGATGATAGTGTGGTAGTGTGGTGATGGGTGTATAGTTGTGGTGGTAGTGTGGTGGTGGGAGGAGTGAAGTGGTAGTGTTGTGGTGGTGGTAGTAATGAAGTGGTTGTAGTGTGGTGGTGGTGGTAGTAGTGAAGTGGTAGTGTTGTGGTGGTGGTAGTAGTGAAGTGGTAGTGTTGTGGTGGTGGTAGTAGTGAAGTGGTAGTGTTGTGGTGGTGGTAGTAGTGAAGTGGTAGTGTTGTGGTAGTGGTAGTAGTGAAGTGGTAGTGTTGTGGTGGTGGTAGTAGTGAAGTGGTAGTGTTGTGGTGGAAGTAGTAGTGAAGTGGTAGTGTTGTGGTAGTAGTGTGGTGGTGGTGGTAGTAGTGAAGTGGTTTTAAGGTTGTGGTGGTGGTAGTAGTGAAGTGATAGTGTTGTGGTTGTGGTAATAGTGAAGTGGTAGTGTTGTGGTGGTGGTAGTAGTGAAGTGGTAGTGTTCTGGTTGTAATGTGGTGGTGGTGGTAGTAGTGAAGTGGTTGTAGTGTTGTGGTGGTGGTAGTAGTGAAGTGGTAGTGTTGTGGTGGTGGTAGTAGTGAAGTGGTAGTGTTCTGGTTGTAGTGTGGTGGTGGTGGTAGTAGTGAAGTGGTTGTAGTGTTGTGGTGGTGGTAGTAGTGAAGTGGTAGTGTTGTGGTGGTGGTAGTAGTGAAGTGGTAGTATTCTGTTTGTAGTGTGGTGGTGGTGGTAGTAGTGAAGTGGTTGTAGTGTTGTGGTGGTGGTAGTAGTGAAGTGGTAGTGTTGTGGTGGTGGTAGTAGTGAAGTGGTAGTGTTGTGGTGGTGGTGGTAGTAGTGAAATGGTAGTGTGGTGGTGGTAGTATTAGTGAAGTGGTTGTAGTGCGGTGGTGGTGGTAGTAGTGAAGTGGTAATGTGGTGGTGGTAGTAGTGAAATGGTAGTGTTGTGGTGGTGGTAGTAGTGAAGTGGTGGTAGTGTGGTGGTGTTAGTAGTGAAATGGTGGTAGTAGTGAAGTGGTAGTGTTGTGGTGGTGGTAGTAGTCAAGTGGTAGTGTTGTTGTGATGGAATTAGTGTGAAGGATGTATATATACAGTATATATATATATGTATGTTCCAACTCAACCTCTGAACATACCTATAACCTGTAGATTGAGTCGCTGTACACAATTAAATCAAGCCAGGAGGTATTACTCCAGATTGTTGGGCGGGTGCCCAACCCCGAAAAGGGTTGAAATAGGGGAGCTATCCCCCCGCCATAGGCGGCTTTCTAGGGCCTTTCCTAGCTGATGCTGAGAGGATTGGGTTCTAGTCATGTGGTGATGGGATGGTCTATCAGAGTGAGAACTGAGCAATCTCTGCCACACCCATAGCTTACTCTGACTGTTCCTTTTACTTATATATTTTCTAGATCTCAAGTGACGGCGTCTCTAACGTGGATTGACCTCCCAATCTACCAAGATTGGAAGCCAAAGCGTCACATTTTTCCCTTGCCCCTCAACTTTCTCTTCATAATTTCTGAGGGACACAGGGCCCTGGGTGGGGCTATGGTTTCCCGGGCATTTCCGCACCCTCCTCAGCTCCCCGCCATGGAGTGGCTTCGGTCACCCAGGCTTTATTGTGGTCGGCGGGGAGGGTTCTGTGGGGGCGCTCGGTTATGGCCTTGGCCTTGCTCGGGGCCTTGGGGCTGTTCGGCCAGGCAGCTTGGGGAACAACAACAACAACAACAACTCCAGATTGTGATTGAAGCAACGATACAGGTGAGTGATGCAACCGGATCGCTCGTAGTGTTACCTTTATAGACCAAAGGCGCCTGGTTGTCTCTCATTGGTTCGTTGTTGTTTTAACGTCTCTAAGCCACATCGTCACAGTCAAGATCAATAGAGTCTTCTGGTCAGGGCAGGTTTGAAATGTTTGAAAGGTTTATTAACTCGAGCGACCCAAAGTGGGGTATTAAGAGTACATACTTCAATACAAATACAAAATACAATAATACATATACAAAACAACAACATTATTTGTACATAATAATATTTCAACTTGACTGGTGGCCTTGTTGTAAGTTCAAGACTTTATGTCTTGAAATCATTCATAATTTCTCCTACAAATTTGGCAAGTTTTAATATAACTGCATGTTGTGTACTGCTGAATAACTGTGACATTTTCATAGAATTAGGATTATTATAATAATATTTGTTAAGGTACTGCCTTCTGTAAACATTAAAATGTGAACATTTGAAAACAAAATGGAATTCATCACCGACTTCATTACTGTTACATAACGTACAAATTCGCTGGTTTACATTTGTGTTGTTGTGTCTACCGCTGACAATAGGCAGCATATGATTACCACATTTGAATTTACACAACCTTATTGAATATTGCTTTGGCAGTTTAAGTAAATAATCTTGGATGCGATAATCGACCGTCATTATTCTGTAATTCAAACAAAAACTACTTCTATTAACTTCCTCCGTCCATTTTTGCCTATAAATATCACTAGATCTAAGTTTAAATGCCTCTTTAAACCAATTACCATTAATATTATTTACATCATTAAATACATGCGACATTCCATTTCTATCTAGTAAGCATTTGATATTATTTAACCAGGGTAATTTGTACTGTTCTCGATCATACAAAACTTTCATTAATCTATACAAAACACTTGAAATGTTATTTTCCGTATCACTTGTAATCCTAAACCAAAAATTTACCATTCTATTGTCTATGATTTCCTGCAAACTTCTAAAAGCTGATTCACCATACACCATACATGTTGCAGTTGATTTATTCAACCTCAAAAGTCTCTTCAAAAAGCTATTGCATGTCCTTTTTGGGTGATCAATATTCTCACAGCCCCATATTTCACTACCGTACAATAAGGTGGGTAGTACTAGTTTTTCGTATAAATCGATACTTGTGTCGAACGGTAGGTTAAGCTTGTTAATTGTATTTAATAACCCATTACCTGAACCTCGGCCTGTTACTCTTTATATTAATTTCTGCAACATTCGTGGACTTTCCTCTAACTTTCACTCTGTTGAGCACCATCTCTCCTCCTACAAACCTGATCTTCTCTTCCTCACCGAAAATCAGGTGTCTGTAGCAACATCCAGCAGCCCCTTCTCTGTATCCTCCTACTTTCTCTATCCTAGTTTCAAAGCCAAAGGCGGATGTTGTGCATATGTGCACAACAAACTCACTTGCTCTCGTGTTCCCGATTTCGACTCCTCTGAATTCTCAACTTTATGGCTCAAACTTTCCTGTCATTCTCTTACTAAATATTTCTGTGCTGTCTATCTTTCCCCTAACTCTACCAACTTTCCCAAATTCTTTGACTATCTAAACTCTACAGAGGAACACATTCTATCCATTTCTCCTTTCTCAGAAATCTCCATCTTAGGAGATTTCAACGTTCACCACCGCCAATGGCTCTCCTCTCACACTACTGATCCACCTGGTGAACAAGCCTACGTCTTTTCTATCCTAAATGACCTAGAGCAGTTAGTTCAGCAACCCACCCGTATCCCGGATCGCATCGGAGATCGGCCCAACATTCTTGACCTGTTTCTAACTTCTAACCCTTCTTCTTATACTGTCGATCTTTTCTCTCCTTTGGGCTCCTCCGACCATAAACTTATCTCTGTCACCTGTCCTATCTCTCCAGTACGGCCACCCGATCCTCCTAGCCGGTGGCGCTTGTGGCACTTTGGCGCTGCCGACTGGGAGGCTCTTCGGCAGTACTTCTTTGATTTCCCATGGAATGATTTCTGCTTCCTTGGCCGAGGACCCTCGGAGAGTGCTGAACGCATTACCGAGGTAATCCTATCGGGCATGGAAGCATACATTCCATTCTCTTTCTCTCAGACTAATGCTAAAAAATCTTGGTTTACTCACACCTGTTCTACTGCTGTCCGCAATAAGGAGGAAGCATTCAAACGGTACCGACGCCTTAAAACTCAAGACTCTCATTCTTCATATGTTTATGCCCGGAATCAAGCCAAATCTGTTCTTCGACTTGCCAAACACTCTTTCATCAATAATAAATGCACTGAACTATCCAACTCTAGCTCTTCCCAAGCTTTCTGGCATCTAGCCAAAAACCTCTCCAACAATTTCTCTTCCTCGTCTTTCCCTCCCCTTTCCCACTCTGATGGCACAACCATCACTTCTTCCTCTGACAAAGCTAAACTCTTCGCTCAAACTTTTGCTAGAAACTCCACCTTGGATGATTCCGGTGCAATTCCTCCCTCTCCACCCTCCTCTCTCTTACTTATGCCTAATATCCTAATCTCTTCAAAAGATGTACTTTCTACCCTCTCTGGGCTTAACACTAATAAGGCGTTCGGTCCGGACGGTGTTCCTCCTGTTGTTCTCAAAACCTGTGCTTCCGTGCTGACTCCCTGCCTAGGCAAACTCTTTCGTCTCTGTCTATCCTCTAACGTCTTCCCTTCATGCTGGAAGTTTGCTCACATTCAACCTGTCCCAAAGAAGGGTGACCGCTCTCAACCCTCCAACTATCGTCCAATTACTCTCATTTCTTGTCTTTCTAAAGTTTTTCAAACTATTCTTGCTTCCAAATTTCTTAAGTATTTCTCTTCTCATAATCTGCTCTCAGATCGCCAGTATGGCTTCCTTAAGGGTCGCTCTACTGGTGATCTTCTTTCATATCTTACTAACTCTTGGTCATCCTCCTTTCGGGACTTCGGTGAGACTTTTTCTATTGCACTAGACATATCGAAAGCCTTCGATAGAGTCTGGCATAAATCTTTAATTTCTAAACTACCCTCCTTCGGTTTCTATCCCTCCATCTGTGCCTTTGTCTCTAATTTCCTTTCCGGCCGTTCCATAGCCGCGGTTGTGGACGGCCATTGTTCACTTCCTCACCCTATAAACTCCGGTGTTCCTCAGGGCTCTGTCCTATCTCCTATTCTCTTTATAATTTTTGATAAATGATCTCCTTAACTGTACCTTAATTCCCATCCATTCATACGCAGACGACTCAACCTTACACTACTCCATTACTTTTTCAGAATGCCCCAGCCAGCAATCCCTCAACGACAAACGTAATGAAGCCATACAACTCTTAAATTCTGATCTAAATACTATTTCCAATTGGGGCAGAGAAAACCTTGTTAACTTTAATGCTTCCAAAACCCAATTTCTCCATCTATCTACCCGTCAGGATCTCCCAGCGGACTATCCCTTATTCTTCAACAATACAAAAATCAACCCTTCATCTTCTCTCAATATTCTTGGTGTCTCTTTTTCTTCTGCTCTCATTTGGAAGGACCATATTACCAGTCTTGCTAAGGCACCCTCCCAGAAGCTGGGTGTGCTCAACCGCCTTAGGGGGTTCTTTTCCCCTGCACAGCTTCTTGCTCTGTACAGGGGCATAGTGCGCCCTTGTATTGAGTATTGTTCACATGTGTGGGGAGGTTCCTCTCACACCACTTTCCTAGACAAGGTTGAAAGGAAGGCCTTTCGTATCATTAACTCCCGTCCACTTACCAACTCTCTGCAATCTCTCTCTCTCCGCCACAATGTTGCATCTCTCTCGCTATTCTATCGCTACTATAATAATCAGTGTTCCTCAGAGCTATCCCAGTGCATACCACCTCCTTTACGTAGGGCACGTGGTACCCGTCTTGCAACTCAATCCCACCCCTACTCTGTGCAACTCTCCAACCCAAGAGTGAAACGTTACTCTCAAACTTTCTTCTACTCAACAGCTGAGCTCTGGAACTCTCTCCCAGAATCAGTTTTTCCCGCTTCCTATGACTTAAATTGCTTCAAACTCCGTGTGTCCAGGCATTTTGGCTCGAACATCCCTTGATTTTGGCCCTGTCACTCTTTCAACTGTGGGGGAGGCACTCGCTATAGGCAGTTATGCCTTTTGCCTCCCTCAATCACATAGAAAAAAAAAAAATTGCTCTCTTACTTTTAATTACTTGTTTTGCTTTAGCTTTATGAAATCGACCGTTGAAGTTAATGTTGTGCCCAGGTAAGTATAATCATCCACTACCTGGATTTCATCATTACCGAATTTAAATGTCCTATGTTTTCTGACCTTAGCCCTGGAAAATATTACAACTTTAGTTTTACCAATGTTTACCTGCAGTGATGAAAGGCTACAATACTCCTGAACGGCATTCAAAGCAAACTGTAAATCATTTTCATTTTCGGCCATAACTATAGTGTCATCAAAATAAAGTACGCAAAACAAATTAAAATAAAGTTCAGCATCATTCTCGCCCAAGAACCCTGCAACATCTGTACTGATAGTTGGCAATCCCGAAAATGCATTACTGATGTGAGCTTTAAAATCATTTAAAAACATTGCAAATAGAATGGGGATAAACTTTCTCCTTGTCTCACACCGACATTACACGAAAAATAAGAGGATATCTGATTATTGACTTTAACACATGATTTAGCCCTGCTATATAAGTTGTGCACCACCCGTAGTACCCTCCCATTAATATTGTCACTTAACATTTTCGTCCATAATTCTGTTCTCTCAATAAAGTCAAAAGCCTTTTTATAATAAATAAAAGCACAATACAACCTTTTCTTACGAGCCAAATAGTAATTAATAAGAACGTGCAACGAAAATATATGATCAAGGCAACTGAAACCTGTCCTGAAGCCTGCCTGTTCGTTCCCTAATAAATATATGATCAAGGGTACTGAAACCTTTCCTGAAGCCTGCCTGTTCGTTCCCTAATAAATATATGATCAAGGGTACTGAAACCTGTCCTGAAGCCTGCCTGTTCGTTCCCTAATAAATATATGATCAAGGGTACTGAAACCTGTCCTGAAGCCTGCCTGTTCGTTCCCTAATAAATATATGATCAAGGGTACTGAAACCTTTCCTGAAGCCTGCCTGTTCGTTCCCTAATAAATATATGATCAAGGGTACTGAAACCTGTCCTGAAGCCTGCCTGTTCGTTCCCTAATAAATATATGATCAAGGGTACTGAAACCTGTCCTGAAGCCTGCCTGTTCGTTCCCTAATAAATATATGATCAAGGGTACTGAAACCTTTCCTGAAGCCTGCCTGTTCGTTCCCTAATAAATATATGATCAAGGGTACTGAAACCTGTCCTGAAGCCTGCCTGTTCGTTCCCTAATAAATATATGATCAAGGGTACTGAAACCTGTCCTGAAGCCTGCCTGTTCGTTCCCTAATAAATTCATGTTAGTCAAGTATTCATAAAGTCTCGTGTTAAGTAAAGATGTGAACAACTTAACCAGGCAACTCAACAAAGTTATTCCTCTATAATTATTAGCATTATCTATGCAACCATTGTTTTTGTAAAGTGGCTTAATAATTCCGAAGGTATTGAGAGATAAGCCTTTACAACGGTCGTGTTGTCTTTTGTCGCAATCTCGGACAACTCTCTCTCTCTGAAACCACCTATTCAGCTATTAACTCACTAGGCACTGCTCTCCATTGCATAATATGAATGTGGGAATATTCATACAATGCTAATGTACAGGTATATTGGAAATGGAATTTGTGGTAATGTATTGAAACCAAGTACATCACAAATTCAAGCTCACTAATATATAACCATTGAGACATCGACACATTGGGATTTGAACTCGGGCCTAAAAATTCCCAGTCCAGTAACAAAACCACTCCACCACATACAGTCGTGTGGTCGTATTAACCTTCCTGGCCCGGGCTAGCTCTCCTAATGACAGTGCGGCGTACCCGGGCGGTCTGGCCGAAAAACGTCTAGGCCTAGGCTACCGTATTTTAGTTAATTTTAACTGTTAGAAATTTCCCACGCATCTATAAACGTAGTGCGGTTTCCAATCTGTAGACTGGCGTTGAGTAGAGCTCTCTAAGTCAACTGGTTCAGTTGTGATGACGATTTTAGTGGAGAGCATTTTCAGGCAATGTTAGCAATAAGACGATCTTTTCACTACTGAAACAACGACATACAGACATACAATAACAAAAGAGTCTTCTCCTTCTTGTTTTCGGAGGTGCGGTGACGCAACGATCGGCTTTGTTTACATGCGTCGGACGCACGGCGTTCAGACCAAACTGAATAGGCTTTCAAGCTTACTGTATATTAAAATGACACCCGGGTACCTGCCCATCTGCCGTGGTGTCATATTAAAATGACACCCGGGGAGGAAGGGTTAAGTATATCATAGTAGCCTGGTCATATCAATATGGCCGGATTATTTAACATCGTGGTCGTCTAGTCGTATCATCTTTTATGTTACTGGTGTGGTGGTGGTAGTAGCGGAGATCAGTCATAACTTTTAGTCGTTAATGTAACATCATGGTCGTCTAGTCGTATCATATTCTATGTTACTAGTGTGGTGATGGTAGTAGCGGAGATCAGCCATAACCTTTGGTCGCATTATTTAATATCGCGGTCGTCTAGTCGTATCATCTTCTATGTTACTAGTGTGGTGGTGATGGTAGCGGCAATCAGTCATAACGTTCGGCGGGTGCCCAACCCCGAAAGGCGGGTGCCCAACCCCGAAAGGGGTTGAAATAGGGGAGCTATCCTCCCGCCAAAGGCGGCTTTCTAGGGCCTTTCCTACCTGATGTTGAGAGGATTGGGTTCTAGTCATGTGGTGATGGGCTGGTATATCAGAGTGAGAACTGAGCGATCTCTGCCATACCCATAGCTTACTCTGACTGTTCCTTTTACTTATACATTTTCTAGATCTCAAGTGACGGCGTCTCTTCCGTGGATTGACCTCCCAATCTACCAAGATTGGAAGCCAAAGCATCACATTTTTCCTTTGCCCCTCAACTTTCTCTTCATAATTGCTGAGGGGCACAGGGCCCTGGGTGGGGCTTTGGTTTCCCGGGTGTATCTGCACCCTCCTCAGCTCCCCGCCATGGAGTGGCTTCGGTCACCCAGGCTTTATTTTGGTCGCCAGGGAGGGTTCTGTGGCGGCGCTCGGTTATGGCCTTGGCCTTGCTCAGGGCCTTGGGGCTGTTCGGCCAGGCAGCTTGGGGAACAACAACAACAACAACAACGTTCGGTCGTATCATTTATCACCGTGGTCGTCTAGTCGTATCATGTTTTGTGTTACTACTGTAGTGTGGTGATGATGGTAATAGTAGCGGCGATTAGGCATAACTTTTTGTCGTATAATTTAACATCGTGGTCATCTAGTCGTATCATGTTTTATATTACTAGTGTGGTGGTGATGGTAGTAACAGCGATCAGTCATAACTTTCTCCACCACCACCGCCGTCGCCGCCAACAGGTTCGCTGTGGCCAAGGTAAATGACTGACGTGCTCTCACTAACCACCTCCGCTAACTTCCCTGAAAGTAAAAAGAAAATGGGTGGTTGGGTGAAGATTGAACTTTACCCCCTTTCTCTCTCCAGTGTTGTTGGTTTAGTGTGTGTGTGTGTGTGTGTGTGTGTGTGTGTGTGTGTGTGTGTGTGTGTGTGTGTGTGTGTGTGTGTGTCACCTCTCTCTCCTTTCAGTTTGCTGAGGTGCTAAGGTTACATATTGAACTTTACAAACACACACACATTCTCTCTCTCTCTCTCTCTCTCTCTCCTTCCTTTCATTATACAGGTTCCTAATAAAAAAATAACAGTCCATTCATACCGGCCACTTTTTCTCTCCAATATTACGAGTTCACTTTTACTCACCATAAACATTTGCATACTTCTTATGTTTATGTGTGATGGTTATTTTAGTGTGATATACTAGTTAGAAAGTATGGTTGTATTTTGTTTTGTTTTTGTAGATGGTTGATTAGTAATATGATTGGCAATATGCGTATACATTTAATTTATTTTAGTATATACAGTAGATGTTACTTGTTATTTGCTTGTATGATTAGGGTCAAAAGTCATGTATCGCCTCCAAAAGCAAGCCTGGGTTAAGTTGTCGAACTAACTTTTGCACAGTTCTCTCTCTCTCTCTCTCTCTCTCTCTCTCTCTCTCTCTCTCTCTCTCTCTCTCTCTCTCTCTCTCTCTCTCTCTCTCTCTCTCTCTCTCTCTCTCTCTTTCTCTCTCTCTCTGAACCGGTCACGTAGCCAACAGACGGTGTGACGGCAACCTGTGTAATATTGTTTACGAAATCCACACTCAGACGGTTGGTGCAAGACTTATAGTATCGTATAGGCAGTGTGGGTGTGTGTGTACATATGTGTGTGTGAGAGAGGGGGAATAATACAGCATACATACAGTATATACAGGGTGATTCTAAACAAAAACGTGTTCATACTGTTAAGGGGACCGACCGGTTATTTAGTAACTTCCAGGCCTTACTTCCAATGTAAATGCAATTTGGCACAGGTGTATGTGACCATAAAACTAGGTCAATACAAAACAAACAAAATAAAACAAAAAAATCGCTTTTTTCTTACAATTTAGGTAAACAAAGGTTGCAAACTATAGCACTACTACGACTCATTCTACTCCTACAGAAATCCCTATAGCACGTGCTGTATGTGATCAAACAAATCACAATAGGTGTGTCTGTAGTTGCTAAGGAACATTTTATATATTTTACGTATTTTTGTATTTAGCTGATTATGAATTAAGGTGAAATTATTTTGTAGAATTTTACGACTGTGACAACATACTGCAACCAAACAAAGTTGGCTAGAGTAAATTGGCTTTATAGGACTTGTAGTGTTTTTAATTACCTTTCCAATGGTATATACACCATTCCTATAGGTCCAATACAAATTTTAGAGTAACATCCGAAAGTGCGACAATATAGGTTCTGAGAAAAACATGTGAAAGTCTAAGGTAATTAGGTGAACATTTTTACTTTTCTGTTTTAGTTTTACAATATTTTACGCAGGAACACGGCAAAGTAGAAGATAAAGCGTATGGGAGGTTGTAGAGTAGCTTACGCTCTTTCCATCTATATAGGTATGCTCCTCGTACGACCAGTAGTTACTGAGCATGTTAATTTCAAAGTTAGCTATATAACGTTTTTTAGAATTACAGTAGTTTGAAAAACAAATAAAAACAATTTCCAATGGGTTTTCACTAATAACATTTCACTGGCTTATGAAGGGATGTTGACTCTTGTTGAGTAAACGCCTATTGGTATTTTCAGGATTTCGAGTTTTTTTTTATTTTCTGGATTCCCTTCTCCCTCATATTTAGTTTTGAGATTTTAAGACGTTCGCTCCATTAGTTTGGCGATTTAAGAACTTTAGTACCATTTAGATGTCGATTTTTTCCTGGCGAGCGATAGCGAGCCTGTAATTTAGGATGAACCGGTCTTCGGCCGAGACATTTTTCTACCGCAAAAATGTACATATTTATCTTAATAAGGGGTCTAGGTTTTTGTTTAAGCTTGATGGAAGTCTAGCAAGGAAACTAAGATTATAAAAAAAAAAAAAAAAAAAAAAGAGCCACAAATATTTACTATATATTATACCTCCTTTACTTAAGTATTCGCCAGACAGTAATAAGATCAATTTACTCTATGACCCTCGAGAAGAGTTTTCGTTATTTCAGAGTTATTACACATTTACTAGTTATGATAAATACAAGGAAAGTACTGGGGAAGAGAATGGTTTTTAAATCAATATTTTTGCCGTGTATTTCACTCAGTTTTGCCTACAAAGGCACCATTGTTTCATGTAGTGGTATCGAGATGCTGGTTGAAACTCTATTTAATTGAATAATAAACCGATAGAACACACAGCATTTCACTCCACGACAGATCGTAAGTGCTATAATTTATGAAACTGTCCTAACAATCACAATGGCCAGCATTACATCCAAATATTACTAGAAACAAACATCTTGATGTAAATTACTAAAGTAATTTTCATCGTATTTATAACTTACCGTAAGTTCACAATTATGTAGATCTGGAAATCTCGTTTTTCTTTCCATAGACGTATAAGTGCGAAAAATGTACATCCCATTTGCTCTAGCCCTTTTTGAGTTAAAGAAGATAGAGGAAGAGATACCTGGCCTACTTATAATGAATAAGCTGTAGGCTTATTTATTGTACGGGCAAAATCAATAAGTCACCGAAACCCTTGCTGATAACCTGTATAATTTGAATTGTCAATTACGGTCACCTTTCCATAACATTCTTTATTCTGGAACCTCTCCAGGAAGTCTGGGACCTGGGAGTCTTTTGCTGGAGACCCTAATTGGGCCTTGGTCTCTGGGTCTTCTCCTGGACGACCTAGATGTGAGTGAACCTTTATTATTATTTTATTGTGTTGCTTCTGTTCGAGCTCTGTCTCGAGTCGGCCACCCCAAGTTATACTGTATATGGGGTATGTGCCTGAGTATACAGTATACTGTACATACATAAATATAGAATTTAGATCCAAGTGTTAAATAATCTATTCTGTACCAGTATTGCCAAATGTGTACTATGGGTATGGGAATATTTGAGTGTAAAGGGAGGCCAAAAGACACCCGTGGCACCAAAAACGGCGGAGGTTGGCCGGTAAATAATGTGCAGTGACCATTATTATAAAGGTAACCAGATTATAGTTGCCAGAACAATCGTTGGTGTAATTCTGTGTTAACCCTATTTTGTCCGTGGGGGGTCTTTAATGGACGGGAGGTCCATTAAAGACGCTTCATTAGTTTGAAATCTTTTAAGAAGTTTCACCACATTAGTTTGGGGATAATAAGACACTTCACCACAATTATGTGTCTATTTTGTTTCTGGACTAACCGGTAACTTAGAAGAAATGAGTCTTTGATCGGGACATTTTTGTATCGAACAAAAATGTACAAGTTAATTAGATTGAAGAGAGTCTGGGTGGGTATTTTTGTAGTTTGAAGAAGTCTGGGAAGACGTTTTTGTTAGCCTAGGGGACAAGCTAAATTACATTGCTCGAAAATGTCAAAACTATCATCCATCATAATTAAAACAAAACATCATAATAACCCACAAGATATCGGAAGAGCTAGTGCAAGGAAGTATAGTAGGTGCAGGAAGATGTAGAGGGGCGGGGCTGTGGAAACATTAAGGGGGGTCACCGGCCTTTTTTTATCTTTTTCTTCTTTTCTCTCTTTCCCTGGCTTGTATCTATTCGGCCCCATTCAGCCAACTGTTTTAAGACGTTTATCCCCATCCAGGTGTCGTTTTCTTCCTGGCGAGCGATAGCGAGCCAGCATTGTATGGAGAAATCCGGCTTCGCCGGAGAAATTTTTCTATCGAAAAATGTAAAAATTTAGCTTTCTGTCAAAACAAAAATATATACTGTATATGCTGGCTCGCCAGGAAAATATTGACACCTGGATGGGGGTAAACGTCTTAAAACAGTAGGCTGAATGGGGCCGAATAGATACAATTAGCCAAAGAGAGGGAGAGAAAGATAAAGAAAATGCGAGATGGGCTCCCTTAAATGATTGTGGAAACGTTACATGATGGTGTTGACGTAACAACTTGGCATCACGTGGCCTTGGACGATCACCAGGCTAACACTCACATCACCAAAATATAAGGAAGGTGCTATTTTTATTTGGCTATTCATCCAAACACGCTTGTATACTGTATGTCAATGTGTATGTGTACGGATTAAGGATAGTTTATAAATAGACATAGTGTTTCGTATAAACTCGCATGTTACACTCACATGGCAAAATTAAGTATTGCAAAGGCCCAATTGTCCCCACTTATTATTAGAAGATAGAAGTTGAAGCTCAAGCGTCTTTTATATAAATAATTCCTTATGTTTGTATAATTTTCCTCATTCAGTTATGTGTGACATCCCAGCTAATATGTGATTTTCATCACATAACATATGTCGTTATTTGGTACAGTAAGTTGTATGGAAAATCAATCAAGCATCGTTTGATCAGGTGTGATGTGGTGGTTCTAGCTCACGGTAGGCGTGAATCTAGAGTTTTCTGTACTTTGATCACGTAAGGCTTGACCGTACTAGCCTAGGGTGGGAGGGGTTCTTTTACCTATCTATCTATCTAGAGAGTGATATATGAAGTATGAATCATACAGACCCTCTGCAGGTTCCAGTATTATTATGCCCTTATGCCCATTTACATCCAGCATGACCACCACAAAATTAAATGCTGACGTAACATCTCTTTTGAGGCGTCTGACCATCAACAGCATTGTAGAGGTGCCTGCGTTAATGGAGGGCATGTTGATGACTGTCATAGCTTCCCATATGACAATACCACCAGTCATGGGAGTCAAGTCAAGGCAAGTGGGGCTGAATAGGTGGCAAGTCAGCATACATAGATTCTAATTATTTGATGTCTTACTAGGCTATGCTGCTGTCGATGAAGGGGGTTATTTTTCCTGAACCGCCTTCTCCCTCATGTGTAACTCCATTAATTTTGAAATTTGAAGAAATTCGCCCCATTAGTTTGACGATTTTAAGACCCTTCGCCCTATTGCTCTGTCAATTTGAAGACCTTTCGTGCCATTCACGTGTCTACGTTTTCCTGGCGAGCGAAACCGAGCCTGCAACGTGTAGAGGAACAGGCCTTCGGCCGGGCAAAACTATATTTTAAAGGGGGGTCTTGGGGGTATTGTATTAAGCTTGACGGAGGTCTAGGTAGGACAAAAATAGTAAATTAATAGATAAAAACTTAATATATAAACATTTCTGCTCAAAATTATGTTGATGATAGTGGTAGACGTGGTACGTTGACCTAAGAAATACCTTGTGTTCGAGTTGTGTGAAAATGGCATTTAATTATGTAATTTACAGACCCTTATCTATGGACATGGGCAGGATTTGGGATGGTAGTGGTGACGATGATGATGGTGGTGGTGGTAGTGACGATTATCGTGGTGGTGACGATGATGGTGGTGGTGATGATGATGATGATGATGATGGTGGTGGTGACGATGATGGTGGTGGTGATGATGATGATGATGATGGTGGTGGTGACGATGATGGTGGTGACGATGATGGTGGTGGTGGTGGTAGTGACGATTATGGTGGTGGTGACGATGATGGTGGTGGTGATGATGATGATGATGATGATGGTGGTGGTGACGATGATGGTGGTGGTGACGATGATGATGGTGGTGACGATGATGGTGGTGGTGACGATGATGGTGGTGGTGATGATGATGGTGGTGGTGGTGACGATGATGGTGGTGGTGACGATGATGGTGTTGGTGATAGATGTGAAGACCATGGTGGTAGTGATGTATTTAGGTGATAGTGGTTGTGATGATGGTAGTGGTAAATGTGGTGTAGAACAAGGTGGTATTGATGTAATGGTGATTGTGATGATGATGATGACAGTGGTGATGATGGTAGTGATCGATGTGGTGAAGACAATTGTGGTAATGATGTATTTAGGTGATAGTGGTTGTGATGATGGAAATGGTAAATATGGCGTAGACAATGGTGGTAGTGATGTACTTTGGAAGTGGTGGTGGTGACGATAATGGTTGTAGCGATAGATGTGGTGTATACAAAGGTGAAAGTGGTGACAGTGGTGATGATGTTAGTGGTAAATGTGGTGCAGACAAGGGTGGTGATGGTGGTAGTGATGTATTTAAGTGGTGGTAGGAGGAGGAGATGGTGGACAAATCAATATTCATGATACAAACCAGGTAAAACTTTCTCCCTTTATAAACGATCCTCGTATTCCTCGTCTTCTGAAACATAATTTTCATATTAATATGTGTATTATTATTATTATTATTATTATTATTATTATTATTATTATTATTATTATTATATTTGGAGTTGGTGTCCTCTTGGTTATTTGGCAACTGTTTGTTTATTTCTCTACATACCTACAGTCTATGAGTTTCTATTTATATACTGTTTGTTTATTTCTCTACATACCTACAGTCTATGAGTTTCTATTTATATACACTGTTTGTTTATTTCTCTACATACCTACAGTCTATGAGTTTCTATTTATATACTGTTTGTTTATTTCTCTACATACCTACAGTCTATGAGTTTCTATTTATATACTGTTTGTTTATTTCTCTGCATACCTACAGTCTATGAGTTTCTATTTATATACTGTTTGTTTATTTCTCTACATACCTACAGTCTATGAGTTTCTATTTATATACTGTTTGTTTATTTCTCTACATACCTACAGTCTATGAGTTTCTATTTATATACTGTTTGTTTATTTCTCTACATACCTACAGTCTATGAGTTTCTATTTATATACTGTTTGTTTATTTCTCTACATACCTACAGTCTATGAGTTTCTATTTATATACTGTTTGTTTATTTCTCTACATACCTACAGTCTATGATTTTCTATTTATATACTGTTTGTTTATTTCTCTACATACCTACAGTCTATGAGTTTCTATTTATATACTGTTTGTTTATTTCTCTACATACCTACAGTCTATGAGTTTCTATTTATATACTGTTTGTTTATTTCTCTGCATACCTACAGTCTATGAGTTTCTATTTATATACTGTTTGTTTATTTCTCTACATACCTACAGTCTATGAGTTTCTATTTATATACTGTTTGTTTATTTCTCTACATACCTACAGTCTATGAGTTTCTATTTATATACTGTTTGTTTATTTCTCTGCATACCTACAGTCTATGAGTTTCTATTTATATACTGTTTGTTTATTTCTCTACATACCTACAGTCTATGAGTTTCTATTTATATACTGTTTGTTTATTTCTCTGCATACCTACAGGCTATGAGTTTCTATTTATATACTTATTTATTATTATTATTATTATTTATCAAACTACCATGTCCTCATCTTCATTAATCGGCCATTATGTAGACTTTATAGCGAATTGTTATAAAAAAATAAAACAATAACAAAATAAACTCTCATTAGTATGATGCAGATACATAGTAGTTTCATTAGTATGATGCAGATACATAGTAGTTTCATTAGTATGATGCAGATACATAGTAGTTTCATTAGTATGATGCAGATACATAGTAGTTTCATTAGTATGATGCAGATACATAGTAGTTTCATTAGTATGATGCAGATACATAGTAGTTCATTAGTATGATGCAGATACATAGTAGTTTCATTAGTATGATGCAGATACATAGTAGTTTCATTAGTATGATGCAGATACATAGTAGTTTCATTAGTATGATGCAGATACATAGTAGTTTCATTAGTATGATGCAGATACATAGTAGTTTCATTAGTATGATGCAGATACATAGTAGTTTCATTAGTATGATGCAGATACATAGTAGTTTCATTAGTATGATGCAGATACATAGTAGTTTCATATATTCCTTTAAATAACAAGTACTAATTTACTAAGGGATTCAATGTACCGTCAGCTGAAATATAATCGACTATAGTTACCGGCATTCTTGGGAAAGTATTAGGCATGATGTAGAGCAGCGGATCCCAAACTGCGGGTCATGACCCCCAAATGAGTCATGAGCCTTTTTCTGGGGGTCATGGAGGGTCCAAGATTTTGAGGATTTTTTTGTTTATGATATTTAGTTTTTTTTTTTTTTTTATATTTAGGTTTTGTCGTACGACTATTTACGTTCTAATGCATTAATATTTTTTTATATATTTTGTTATTGCTCTCTCTGCTGTGATTAAACTTTAAAATGTATCTGCGCCATTAAAAATTAGTATTTTTTCGGAAGGCTTATAAAGGTGGGGGTCATGGTAGGTTTGGTACTACTGAAAGGGGTCACGTACTGGAAAAGTTTGGGAACCGCTGAATTGTAGAGAGTTTAGTTCAGAAGCTTATATTGTACAGTCACCCAGAGGGCCAGAACAAATCGTGGACCCCCTATCTGATATCTGTTACAAAGATCGCCACGTGCAAGTGGCACCGATTTGCGTGTCGCCCATCGGTAATTTGTTTAGGGTTTATTCACCTAGGTGGGTTGCCCGCCAAGGCTATCGAGTCCCATCCACCCGGAAACCAGATACCAGGGGAACTGCTAACACCAGAGAAAACTACCGAGCTAGAGTCTGGTAGGGACGAACAAACTACCGAGCAAGAGTCTGGTAGGGACGAACAAACCCAAGAATTGCAAATATAACCATCTGGATTGATTTTTGGATAGGCTTTTCATTAATAAGTATAGATAGTATGTAATTGATATATACAAGATTGCATTTATGAATTAGTTTCCAGAGATATACAGTCATATTATATATAGGTAGAGCCCACGATTTTTTAAGTGACTATAATTATGGTGAATGTGGTGGTGGTGGTGGTTGAGGTAGTCATGTTGGTGGTGATGGAGGTACTGGTAGTGATGGTGTTAGTGGTAGTTGTGGAATAGTGGTGGAGGAGGAGGTGGTGGTGGTGGATGAGGTAGTGATTGTGGTGGTGATGGCGGTGGAAGTAATGGTGATATTGGTGGTGGTGGTGGCAGTGGTAGTGGTGGAAGTAGTGGTGGTGGAGGAAGAGTAGGTCGTGGTGGATGAGGTAGTGATTGTGGTGGTGGTGATGGTAGTGGTGGTGGTTGTGATGGAGGTGGAGGAGGTAGTGGTGGAGGAGGTAGTGGTTGTGATGGTGGTGGTAGTGATGGTGGTGGTGGTGGTGGTAGAGGTGGAAGTACTGTAGAGAGCTAAACAACGAACCACACCCAGGTTCGTCACAGGATCCTGGAGTGCCTTAGGTGCCATTATCAGACTACACCACTACCACTATAACTACCATCACTACCAATACTACCACTGCAACTACCGTCACTACCACTACTACCATCATCACTACCAATACTACCACTATAATTACCATCACTACCAATACTACCACTATAACAATCACTACTCCAATTACCATAACAACCAATACTACCACTGCAACTATCACCAGTCACCACTACAACTACCATAACTACCAATAAAACCACTGCCACTATTACCAGTCACCACTACAACTACCATCACTACCATTACTACCACTACAAATACCATCGCCACTACAACTACCATCATCACTACCACTACCATCATCACAACCAATACTACCACTACAGCTGCCATCACTACCAATACTACCACTACAACTAACATCTCTACCAATACTTTCATCACCACTACAACTATCATCACCACTTCCATTACCATCACTACCAATACTACCACTACAACTACCATGATCGCAGCTACTACCACCGCCAATACCAATACCACCACCACCAAACGATTTATGTATGCCATTGAGGGAATCACTATGGGTGGTAATGTGGAGTGGAAATAATGTTCGTGGACGTGGAGGTAGTGGAGGTGGAATAAGAGCTAGTACTGTACAGGTGGAGTAAGAGAGAACGAAGATTAAGTTAGTAGTAGTAGTTGTTGTTGTAGTGGTTGTAGTAGTTTGTTTATGTGTAAGAAGGAGACAAAAAGGCAGCCTGCTTGTAACGAGTGTCTCCCCCAAAGCCAAATTCAAGGGACGTTGGGGTCAAAATGCCTGGACACACGAAGTTTTAAGCAGTTTAAGTAGTAGTAGCAGTAGTAGTAGTAGTAGCAGTAGTAGTAGCAGTAGTAGTAGTAGTAGCAGTAGTAGTAGCAGTAGTAGTAGCAGTAGTAGTAGGAGTAAAATTACTATGGGGAACTAACAATGAGCAACACCCATTGACCTGTGGTGGCTCAGGTGTTTTGATCACACTACAGTATCACTACTACAACTACTACCCCCCACTACCACTACACCTACTACACTACAGTATCACTACTACAACTACTACCCCCCACTACCACTACACCTACTACACTACAGTATCACTACTATAACTACTCTACTACCCCCACTACCACTACACCTACTACACTACAGTATCACTACTATAACTACTCTACTACCCCCACTACCACTACACCTACTACACTACAGTATCACTACTATAACTACTCTACTACCCCCACTACCACTACACCTACTACACTACAGTATCAGTACTATAGCTACTCTACTACCCCCACTACCACTACACCTACTACACTACAGTATCACTACTATAACTACTCTACTACCCCCACTACCATACACCTACTATCAACTCCACCCCCTACCACCGCCACCGCCACCATTATCCCCACCATCACTACCACCTCCATCACCACTTTCATTACATCATCCTACTTTTGTCCTTTTTCTGGCTATCCTTATATGATTGTACCGGGTATTTTTTTCTATATGGATGAGTGAGACAAAGGCAAAACTGCCTGTGACGAGTGCCTCCCCCAGATATGAAAGAGTGACCGGGCCAAAATTAAGGAATGGACGAGCCAAAATGCCTGGATACACGGAGTTTGAAGCAATTTAAGTCATAGGATGAGAGAAATATGGATTCGGGGAGAGGGTTCCAGAGCTCAGCTGTTGAATAGAAGAAAGATTGGGAATAACGTTTCCCTCATGGGTTGGAGAGTTATACAGAGTAGGGATGGGATTGTGTTGCAAAACGGGTCTTATAAGTGCTCTACGTATAGGAGGTGGTATACACTGAGATAACTCTGAGGAACGCTAATTATTGTAATAACGGTAAAATAGCGATTTTACGAGATAGATGCAACATTGCGATGAAGAGAGAGAAATTGCAAAGAATCAGTGAGTGGACGTGAGTTAATGAGATTAAAGGCTGTATTTTCTACTTTGTATAGAAGTGCTGTGTGAGGGGAACCTCCCCACTCATGCGAACAATACTCAATGCATGGACGAACTGTGCCCCTGTACAGAGCAAGCAGCTGTGAAGCGGGTAAAGAACCCCCATAGGTGGTTGAGGTCACCCTGCTTCTAGGAAACTGTTTCAGCAAGAGTGGTAATATGTTCTTTCTAAGAGAGATCAGAAGAAAAAGAGACTGAGAATACTGAGAGAAGATGAAAGGTTGATTTGTGTATTGTTGAAGTATAAGGGATAAACCTGAGGGAGTTCTTGACGGGTATATACATGGAGAAATTGGGTTCTGGAAGCTTTGAAAGTAACAAGATTTTCACTGCCCCAGTTGGAAATGGTTTATAGATCAGAAGATAAGTGTGTTATGGCCCCATCGCGTAAGTTTTTGAGTGAGTGTATGCTCGTGATTTCTGAAAAAAACAGTTGAATAGTGTAAGGTACTAGAGTCATCAGCATATGAATGAATATGACTGGAGGTACAGAGAAGATCATTAATGAATATTAGAAGATAACTGGAGATAGGACAGAACCCCGAGGAACACCAGAGTTGATAGGTTGAGGAAGTAAACGATGGCCTTTCACAACCACAGCTATGGAACGGCCAGAAAGGAAATTAGAGATAAAGGCATATATGGAGGGATAGAAACTAAAGGAGGGTAGGTCAGAAATTTGAGATTTGTGCCAGACTCTATCGAAGGTATTTGATATTTCTAGCGCAATAGAAAAGTTGTCACCGAAGTCCTGAAAGGAAGATGACCAAGAGTTAGTAAGATATGAAAGAAGTTCGCCAGTAGAGTGACCCCTAAGGATGCCATGCTTGGGATCTGAGAGTAGATTATGAGAAGAGACATGCTTAAGAAATGCTGAAGTAAGAAATGTTTCAAAAACTTTGGAGATGCAAGAAATGAAAGCAATTGGATTATTTTGGAGGGTTGAGAGCGGTCACCCTTCTTTGGGACAGGTTGAATGAGAGCAAATTTCCAGTAAGAAGGGAAGACGTTGAAGGAGAGATAGAGACGGAAGAGTTTGCCTAGGCAGGGAGTCAGCTCGGAAGCACAGTTTTTGAGTACAATAGGAGGAACACCATCCAGTCCGTACGCCTTGCTAGTATGAAGCCCAGAGAGAGTAGAAAGTACACCTTTAGAAGAGATTAGTATATTAGGAATAAGTAGGAGAGAAGGGGATGGAGAGGGAAGAATAGCACTGGAATAATTCAAAGTGAAGTTTTTAGCAAAAGTTTGGGCGAAGCAGAAAGAAGTGACGGTTGTGCCGTCAGAGTGGAAAAGGGGAAAGAAAGATGAGAAGAAAAATGTTGGAGAGGTTTTTAGTTGGATGTCAGAAAGCTTGGGAAGAGCTAGAGTTGGATAGTTCAGTGCATTTATTATTGATGAAAGAGTATTTGGCGAGTCGAAGAGCAGATTTGGCTTGATTCCGGGCAGAAACACAGGAAGAATGAGATCCTTGAGTTTGAAGGCAATGGTATTGATTGAATGCTTCCTCCATTTTGTGGACAGCAGTGGAACAAGTGTGAGTAAACTAAGAATTATTTGCATTAGACTGAGAGAATGGAAATAGAATGTATGCCTCCATGCTCGAGAGGATTACCTCGGTAATACGTTCAGCACTCTCCGAGGGTCCCCGGCCAAAGAAGCAAAAATCATTCCATGGGAATTCAAAGAAGTACTGCCGAACAATTTAGTACATTTGGTAGTCAGCGGATTCATTGTTAGAGTTATGACATTTCTGATTGTTCCAAGATCTCAGTACACTAAATATAATCATCAAATATTTATTCAGAATTGTGAAAAGTTTGATGTTTGTTGAGGTGTATTTACAGTCATTTTCTCTATTCTTATATATCTCTCCATTGTTTAACTTATATGATTTTAGCTGCCTGTGAATGCTTTATGTTGATGTTGTTGATTTTGATGACACTATTATTACATATTACATATTATAATATTACAATATTTGAGGTGGCGTAGTATTGTAATCACCATGTCTGTGTGTATGTGTGTCCATGTGTCAGTCCGTCCGTCAGCTAAGGGTCACACACATGACAGCAATGATGACGTACTATTTGGTATCAATTACACTATAAACGATTATTGCTGTGGAAAGAGTAATACAAATGTTGATAATATACCCATGTAAACGTACATTGGTGCAACTATACCCATCTTATACAAAGATATAAAGGTAAATCTTGAGGCGATTGTAGACACCAATCAAGCAGGCCACTACCCAGGGGAGGCCTCTAGGCATGTGATAAACAGGTGCTGGAACTCCTGTTTCATTTGTCTGGCTTTCCTCACTGTTTCTGTTTGTTTCTAACCTACACAGAAAGTAATCCAGCTAGCTCTCACAAACACCACCTCCTACACTAAACAAGCACACCGCACTTCTTTCCAATACACCAACAACTTTTTTGTCACTTTCAACTTTTGGGGGGTCACTTGTTACAGGCAGCTTTGTCTTTTGTCTCATTTATACACATAGAAGAACAAATCCCCATCAATAACCCAATTATATTATATACCTATTCCATAGCTTTTTTATACCCTAGTTTTTCTTAGAGTGTTTGTCTAATTATAATAGTGCAGAATTAACGTAACATAATCAGCGAGATACCCTTGATTTTGGCCCTGTCACTCCTACAACTATGGGGGAGGCACTCGCTACAGGCAGTTCTGCCTTTTGTTTCCCTCACTCACATAACAAAAAAAAAAAAAATATATATATATATATATATATATATATATATACCGGTATATATATATATATATATACAGTATATACATACCGGTATATATATATATATATATATATATATATATATATATATATATAGGGGAGGTGTGGTGGAGTGGTCTTGCCACTGGCCTGGTAATCCAAAGGTCCCGGGTTCAAATCCCGATGTATCAATGGGAAGATATTATTGGGATGGAATTTGTGCTGTACCTAGTATCAGTGCATTACCACAAGCCCACCGAAACGTCAATAAAATACCCTCATTGTTCCCTGATTAAATAGCACTGTATGAATATTCCCATATTCAAAATATGCTATAGGGGTGCAATGCCTGGTGAGTTATCTGCTCAACAGGTGGCGTTGTGTGTGTGTAAGTGTGAGAGTCCGAGTGTAGGTGGTGAGACAGTGAAGCACGGGAACGAGGTGGCTTCAGAGATGGGGTCGTTTCGGGCCATGAGTGAGCACCGTGCCTCATGTGAAGGCAAGATGGCAGGTGCTCGTTGTACTCTACGTGCTTCACATGTCTCACTCCCTAGACTGGAACAAGACCTCACGGGCTTCACTGTTCATTGTAAAGCGGTGAATGTTAAGGCTCTCAGCCTATGCCCGAGAGGAAGTAAGTTGGAATATAGAAAAAAAAAAAAAAAAAAAAAAAAAAAAAAAATATATATATATATATATATATATATACTGTATATATATATATATATAAGTACAAATATGTCCACACCAAAAGATGCGTAGAAAATTATAGGTTCACTGTACAAATTTTAAAGATATATTCATGCGGTCAATTATTATTAAATATCAGAAAATGCTAGAAAATATCGTAGGAGTATATAAAAAAAAGTACATTCGAGTATCCTTTTAGATGGCTCTAATTGTACGGTTTAAAATACAGATGTTGATAGCATTTGAAATATAAAATGCTTAAGGTTATGTGTTATATTTTAAATGTTATCAACATCTGTATTTTAAGCCGTACAATTCGAGCCATCTAAAAGGATTCTCGGATGTACTTTTGTTTAAATACTCCTACGATATTTTCTAGCATGTTCTGAGATTTAATATTAATTGACCGCATGTATATATCTTTAAAATTTGTACAGTGAACCTATCATTTTCTACACTTCTTTTGGTGGAAATATTTTTACTTTTACTCGTAGGCCTACCACAAGAATCTCTTTTTTGCATATGTTATATCTATTTTATTCTTGTGAAGGGGATCACTGTGCAATATATATTCTTGTGAAGGGGATCACTGTGCAATATATATTCTTGTGAAGGGGATCACTGTGCAATATATATTCTTGTGAAGGGGATCACTGTGCAATATATATTCTTGTGAAGGGGATCACTGTGCAATATATATTCTTGTGAAGGGGATCACTGTGCAATATATATTCTTGTGAAGGGGATCACTGTGCAATATATATTTAACATGGCCAGCAATATGGATCCTAGGTCCGAAGAGAAAGACACTCTATACTGGTTAAAAAGAATCTGCCTAGCAGTAGAGAAAATTCAGTCAAACCAGGAGACCATCATTGAAAATCAAAATATACATAGGAGAGACCTAGTAACAGCAACGTCCTCTCTGAATAATCAACGAACCTCTGATAACTCTCCTTCCACATCTAACCGTACTGATCCTAAAGAACAACCCTCTGATCCTAATGGCTTAGAATGGCAAGAACAACTAAATATCAGAAAGTATACGTTCCATCATCATCTCAGATCAACAGGCATCAGCTCCATTTATCAGGAATTTCTAGAACAAGAAGAGCCTGTGATCCCTCTAAAGTTCAAAGAAAACCCTATACCAGGACAAACTGAAAATCACACAAATAGGCAACAAAAGCTAGAGATTGCAAAGGTGAGAACTGAAATTGAGAGATTAAATGAACAGGCAGAGAAACAAAAGCAAATTATGGATGAAACTGAAAACCAAATAAAGGTTCTAGTAAATAGGCATCAGTCCCCAGTAGTAAGACAAGGTCTTATAGAAAATTGGCTCTCCAATATCAAGAAGGAGGAAGACCTCTCTAAGAGTATTTGGGAGAAAAAGAAAGTCTTCTTCCTAAACACAAACAAATCTGACCATGCCAAAAGTAATGAAAACCATTCTAATGCACAAAGTACCTTCAAGAATAGACCAAAAACCTACCATAATTCAAATAGTACTAGTTACCACGAACAGAACAAAACCAAGCCTAGCTCTCAAACTGTCAATACAGAACCTACCTTGCAAGACCTAGGAAGTGTAATTTCTCATCTAAATCAAGCTGTTCAAGGAATGCTACTACCAAATAAGCCAACCAACACATACCGGAATACTTTTTTAAAGAACCCGAATTGGCGAAAAAAAACAAAGGTAGACCCAAAGGTAATAAACCTTTCCACTATAAACGTAGTGAAACTGAACGTTCCGTACTTACCAAAGGGTGTATATTTTGTCCCACACCTATTAATCATAATAAAAAAGAGCTTAACAGCGACATCGATGACTTTTGCCGAAAATGAAGATTAAAGGAATATTTCCACGACAAACCAATGAAAAATAATTCCTCCGTAAAATTTAAATCTTCATGGGAGCCAGAGAACGGCCTAAGTCAGACTCTGGATAAAACTATAAATGTCCTCAAATTAAGTGAAACTTTCTCGGCTAAACCCCAAACTAATAAATTGAATCTCAAACATGACGAACGTACAGCAACAACCTCTCTCAAAAAACAAACTAATATAATCATAAAAGAAGCTGATAAAGGATCAGCGGTTGTTCTAATGGACAGTTGTTACTATGAACACAAAATCATGGAGATTTTAAACGATCACGAGACTTACAAAATTATTCCAAATAACATTGATAAAACCACGATAAATAAAATAAAAACTACATTAAATAAATACGCAAACTGCCTAACAAAAGGTGAAATAAAGTATCTTACAAATTTTGAATATAAAACAAGTTTATTTTATGGCCTCCCAAAGATACATAAATCTATGTCTATAATTATATCCATTGAAGAAGGTAACTCTGAATACATTTCTATTCCACATCCTTCAGACTTAAAAATGAGACCCATTGTTGCTGGTCCTGCTTGTCCTACACACAGACTTAGTCACCGCCTTGATATTCTCCTCTAACCTTTTCTAAAATGCATCCCTGCATACATAAAAAATAATCTTGATTTTCTAAATAAAATCCCTTCCCGGGTTAATACTTCTGAAGTTCTTGTAACGCTCGATGTAACCAATCTTTATAGCAACATACGCCATGAATTAGGATATGAAGCAATACATTATTGGCTGGATAACCATTATGAAAGAACAAACCGTATACCTCCTAACTTTATTTTAGAAGGTTGCAAGTTGATCCTGGAAAACAACTCTTTTGAATTTAATGGATCAAACTACCTTCAAATATCTGGAACAGCGATGGGGATTAAGTTTGCCCCAAATTAGGCCAATCTAGTTCTTGGATATTTGGAAAATAATCTGTTCTATAAAATGTCCTCATTATTCGGCGAAACTATTACTAATAAAGCCAAGAACAATTATATGAGATATTTGGATGATGTATTCATGATATGGGATGAAAGTGATGGTAATATTCATACAGTGATAGATCTAATGAATAATTTAGACCCTAAAATCTAATGAATAATTTAGACCCTAAAATTAACTTCACTTGTGAGAGAATTGGCGATACGGTAACCTTTCTAGATATAAAACTTATGAAGCAAGCGAATGAAATCATAACAGACACTCACTATAAAGCTACGGACACAAAGCAGTATCTAGAATATAATTCAAACCACCCAAGGCATGTAACAAATAATATCCCTTTCAACCTAGCACGCAGAATCTGTACCATTGTTTCAGAAACTAAACTAAGAGATAAAAGATTAGGTGAATTACAAAGCTTTCTTTTAGACCGTAAATATACTAAAGGCCTAATAGAGGGTGGTATAAATCGTGCTAAACAGATCCCCTTAAGCGAACTACGAACTACAGACAAAACAATTGATGATACGTGCAATCAAATACCATACATAACTACATACAATCCAAACTACAATGACAATGTTAATGACGTAAAATCAGCCTTTAATGTATTACAAACGTCACAGGAAACTGAAAATATTTTTAAAGAGGTTTCCTTAATTAAATCTAAAAAACAACCCAGCAATCTAAAACACTTACTAACAAAAGCAAGATTCGATACCGTAGCGAACCCAGGAGTGGCAAAGTGTGGTAACTGAAGATGCTTATTATGCACACAGATTATAGAGGGCAGTCAATTCAAATTTGTTGATACGAACTACACATTTAAGATCAATCATAATATGAATTGTTCGACACTCAATTGTATTTATGTGATTCGTTGCAATGGCTGCAATTCCATCTATATTGGCGAAACTTCGAATCTTAGACTTCGAACAAACCCTCACAGAGATCACGTAAGACACAATAAAGGGCTTTATGTAAGCCAACACATCTCTGACTGTGCTAAAAAATATATCTCCTAATTTTAACATCATGCCATTTTATAAGGTCAAAAAAGATAGCATTACTCTGAGAAAAAACAAAGAGAGTTACTTCATAAATAAATTCAAGCCTCGGTTGAATAGAGATTAATACACCTAGCTCGAAACACTGAACGAAGACTTAATTATGAAATAATTTACGACAATAATTTAAAAAAAAACGCAGGTAACTTAAAACAAAACTATTGCCGTAAGAATCAGTGCCTGGTAATCCACGCATGAGTGAGGACATAGAATCAGTGCCTGGTAATCCACGCATGAGTGAGGACATAGAATCAGTGCCTGGTAATCCACGCATGAGTGAGGACATAGAATCAGTGCCTGGTAATCCACGCATGAGTGAGGACATAGAATCAGTGCCTGGTAATCCACGCATGAGTGAGGACATAGAATCAGTGCCTGGTAATCACGCATGAGTGAGGACATAGAATCAGTGCCTGGTAATCCACGCATGAGTGAGGACATAGAATCAGTGCCTGGTAATCCACGCATGAGTGAGGACATAGAATCAGTGCCTGGTAATCCACGCATGAGTGAGGACATAGAATCAGTGCCTGGTAATCCACGCATGAGTGAGGACATAGAATCAGTGCCTGGTAATCCACGCATGAGTGAGGACATAGAATCAGTGCCTGGTAATCCACGCATGAGTGAGGACATAGAATCAGTGCCTGGTAATCCACGCATGAGTGAGGACATAGAATCAGTGCCTGGTAATCCACGCATGAGTGAGGACATAGAATCAGTGCCTGGTAATCCACGCATGAGTGAGGACATAGAATCAGTGCCTGGTAATCCACGCATGAGTGAGGACATAGAATCAGTGCCTGGTAATCCACGCATGAGTGAGGACATAGAATCAGTGCCTGGTAATCCACGCATGAGTGAGGACATAGAATCAGTGCCTGGTAATCCACGCATGAGTGAGGACATAGAATCAGTGCCTGGTAATCCACGCATGAGTGAGGACATAGAATCAGTGCCTGGTAATCCACGCATGAGTGAGGACATAGAATCAGTGCCTGGTAATCCACGCATGAGTGAGGACATAGAATCAGTGCCTGGTAATCCACGCATGAGTGAGGACATAGAATCAGTGCCTGGTAATCCACGCATGAGTGAGGACATAGAATCAGTGCCTGGTAATCCACGCATGAGTGAGGACATAGAATCAGTGCCTGGTAATCCACGCATGAGTGAGGACATAGAATCAGTGCCTGGTAATCCACGCATGAGTGAGGACATAGAATCAGTGCCTGGTAATCCACGCATGAGTGAGGACATAGAATCAGTGCCTGGTAATCCACGCATGAGTGAGGACATAGAATCAGTGCCTGGTAATCCACGCATGAGTGAGGACATACAGTACATCCTTGACTCTGGAACCAGCCACTCATATTTTAATACTGAAGATCTACGAAAGTAGAGCAATGCATTTATTCATATTTTAATTGACATTAAACGTCTGTGAAACATTTTAAACTTAGCATTAAACTCTACTATATTTTAATCCTACAGTTCGAGCTGTCTAGCAAGATACTCGAACTTCCTTTTTTCTTTCACTGACATTAAATTTTAACGGCTGTTATTTTTAAAACTAACCTTAAGCATGTTATATTTTAAATGATATCAACATCTGTATTTTAAACCGTACAATTCGAGCCATCTAAAAGGATACTCGGATGTACTTATTTTTTAAATACTCCTACGATATTTTCTAGCATGTTCTGAGATTTAATAATAATTGACCGCATGTATATATCTTTAAAATGTGTACAGTGAACCTATCATTTTCTACACTTCTTTTGGTGTGGATATATTTTTACTTATACTCTTACCACAAGAATCTCTTTCTTGCATATTTTACATATGTATATATAATATATACTGTATAATAATATATATATATATATATATATATATATATATATATATATATATATATATATATATATAAATTATATATATATATATATATATATATATATATATATATAATACTAATAATAATAATAATATTAGTTTTTTCTTACCTGAGAAATTTGCACTTGTTCGCATTGGGCTAGACTCTAGCCGCTAGAGTACTCCTATTTGGAGCTGATTGGCTGATGCTACTGTATAATCTATATCTTGTTTCTTTGGTTTGGCAAGTGGAAGATGTTATACAAACACAGTACCTCACCAGCCAATCACCTCAAAGAATTTTATCGGTAGACAAATGCTCCGGTAGGCTTGCGATCACTCGCCAGGAAAAAATCGACACCATAATGTCACGAAATTTCTTAATATTGACGAAGATATGGGGTTTAAAGGTTTTAAACCCTCTGAGGATTATGACGCGTTTTAACAGTTTATTATGGATATCATTAGATCTGTTGGAGTTAAAAGTGTAAAGACCGTCTCAATCAACACTCTGTCATATACTCTTCCTAATCTGAATAAAATAGTCCAATAATAGCCAGAAATATAGAAACAAATTGCGTCTTAGATCCTCAAGGGGTTAAAATCACCCAAGTAATGAGGTGAACGTATTAAAAGCATGCGGGAGTAGGGGTAAACAAATAAATAAATAAATGTAAATGTAGCTGTTGGAAGCTGGCCCACTAGTGTAAATGTAGCTGTTGGAAGCTGGCCTACTAGTTTTATACAGTCCTGCATATTGTCTAAAAGTAACCCACCTCATTATACTGACTTTCACTTGCACTGGGAAGAAAGTGTTTAATAGATCATATAGTTTGGCATTTGTCTGTGCCTTATATCGTGGATTGGATGATTTTGCTTGAAGTTGTAGTTACCAATTTGCTTGATGTACTACAAGGAATGTATTCACACTTAAAGCTACATATACAAGAGATTGAATTTGTTATTTACTCTCTCGCGCTCTCTCTCTCTCTCTCTCTCTCTCTCTCTCTCTCTCTCTCTCTCTCTGTATATATATATATATATATATATATATATATATATATATATATATATATATTCAAATGCACTCACCACACAGATATAAGGGTCTAAACGTGATGGTCATCACTTCATTCTATTATGGATAGCAGTTCCCCAAATGAAGAAAAGGAGAGAGAGAGAGAGAGAGAGAAAGAGAGAGAGAGATTTATGTAGATACACTGGCCACATAGATCTTACGATTCCTGCAAGGTGGTCAGGAATTGATCCTAGTAGAGATAGCAACCCTAAGAGTAAGGGAAAGTGGAAGGAAAGAATAGTAAAGATGAAGGCTCTCTCCCCACCCTCCGACAATATGCCGTACACGAACACAGTTAGAAGTGAATAACTTTCAGGGCTTGGAAATCGCCTTAAGAAATTTACAGAATTGTTAGAAATGGAATTGTATGTTATGCACACTTTCACTGTTTTCCATTATTCTCTCTCCAACTGAAAACAGTGTGAGAGAGAGAGAGAGAGAGAGAGAGAGAGAGAGAGAGAGAGAGAGAGAGAGAGAGAGAGAAAACTAATAGAGAAACCCAGATCCTCTTCCAGTATACTTTTACTCAAGGCCGCCAGTGGACCACATCTGCACCCACCTCCACTTCCTCCTCCACCACCCCCACCCTCCTCCACCACCACCACCACCACCCTCTACCACTTCCTCCACCATCACCACTACCCTCCTCCACTTCCAGAACCACTGTTTCTGTGTAAACTTAAACTCTCTCTTATATATATATATATATATATATATATATATATATAAGAGAGAGTTTAAGTTTACACAGAAACAGTGGTTCTGGAAGTGGAGGAGGGTAGTGGTGAGGTGGTGGTGGTGGTGGTGGAGGAGGGTGGGGGTGGTGGAGGAGGAAGTGGAGGTGGGTGCAGATGTGGTATATATATATATATATATATATATATATATATATATATATATATATATATATAAAGTGAGATAGAGAGAGAATGAGTTATACAGTAAATACACTGATTTCTCATTCGTTATTTGTTATACAAAAATGAATTCCTCATATTAGTAATTTTGTAATATCCTCATCAATTGTAGTAGTAAATATATAAACAGGTTTCTCAAAAATTCGTATTTTTTTTACTACGATAATGAGGGCAATCATTAGACGATTTCATACAGATTTGGAAGGATCTGTGAGAATAAAAAGTCCAGTAAAGCCTATCCCAGTTAACCCTCTGACTTCTATATACCCCTCCTAATTTGAATAAAATCCTCTAATAATAGCCAGAAAATAGAACAGAAATATGTCATCGTATCATGAAAGGGTTAATTGAGCTGAATGTGTATTTATGGGTAGTGATAGGGTTCACACTACTTCTATAATTAGTTCTTGTAGTCCATTTTTAATGTAATTTTTCTGTAATACCTTCTCCCTCATGTTTGGCTCTAGTCGTTTAGAGATTTAAAGACGTTCTCTCCATTAGTTTGTCGATTTTAGGACATTTTGCCCCATTTCTTTGTCAATATTTAGACTCTCCGTGCCATTTATGTGTTGATATTTTCCTGGTGAGCGATAGCAAGCCTGTCATTTAGGTGGAATCGGCTTTCGGCCAGGACATTTTTCTACCGAAAAATAAAGTAAAAGTTCAACTCGATGGGAAGTCGCTCGGGGTGTTATTAATTTGCTTGATACAGGTTTAGGGAACAAACTAACCTAACATGGCGAGTGTTCATTGGTCGTCTTAGACTAGAGAACAGTTCTTCGAACCGATATATATATATATATATATATATATATATATATATATATATATATATATATATATATATATATAATTACTTCTGTTTTGAAAGTCCGATAATATTTGAATACTGTAGTTAATTAATTAAGGAACAATTATTGGTAATACGACTATGGTCAAACATTATGACAGAGTTGGAAATCATTATTGGCCGTTGCTTGCTATACTAAAAGTAAACCACCCCCTATTTTTACTTTTCACTAAGGTATTTTAGTGTGGGCCCTTATATCTACTGTTTATGACCTATCGAATGGCCAAGTTTCTTATTATTGTTTGTATTTTGTATTATTTATAAAACATATAAACATTGATTATATGTTTTTGTAATATTTTGTTATTATTTTCATGGCTTGATATCGGTACTGTATCACTAACTTTAGCAAATATTTTCATGGCTTGATATCGGAACTGTATCACTAACTTTAGCACATATTTTCATGGCTTGATATCGGTACTGTATCACTAACTTTAGCACATATTTTCATGGCTTGATATCGGTACTGTATCACTAACTTTAGCACATATTTTCATGGCTTGATATCGGTACTGTATCACTAACTTTAGCACATATTTTCATGGCTTGATATCGGTACTGTATCACTAACTTTAGCACATATTTTCATGGCTTGATATCGGTACTGTATCACTAACTTTAGCACATTTTCATGGCTTGATATCGGTACTGTATCACTAACTTTAGCACATATTTTCATGGCTTGATATCGGTACTGTATCACTAACTTTAGCACATATTTTCATGGCTTGATATCGGTACTGTATCACTAACTTTAGCACATATTTTCATGGCTTGATATCGGCACTGTATCACGAACTTTAGCACATATTTTCATGGCTTGATATCGGTACTGTATCACTAACTTTAGCACATATTTTCATGGCTTGATATCGGTACTGTATCACTAACTTTAGCACATTTTCATGGCTTGATATCGGTACTGTATCACGAACTTTAGCACATATTTTCATGGCTTGATATCGGTACTGTATCACGAACTTTAGCACATATTTTCATGGCTTGATATCGGTACTGTATCACTAACTTTAGCACATATTTTCATGGCTTGATATCGGTACTGTATCACAAACTTTAGCACATATTTTCATGGCTTGATATCGGTACTGTATCACTAACTTTAGCACATATTTTCATGGCTTGATATCGGTACTGTATCACTAACTTTAGCACATATTTTCATGGCTTGATATCGGTACTGTATCACTAACTTTAGCACATATTTGCATGGCTTGATATCGGTACTGTATCACAAACTTTAGCACATATTTTCATGGCTTGATATCGGTACTGTATCACTAACTTTAGCACATATTTTCATGGCTTGATATCGGTACTGTATCACTAACTTTAGCACATATTTTCATGGCTTGATATCGGTACTGTATCACTAACTTTAGGACATATTTTCATGGCTTGATATCGGTACTGTATCACTAACTTTAGCACATATTTTCATGGCTTGATATCGGTACTGTATCACTAACTTTAGCACATATTTTCATGGCTTGATATCGGTACTGTATCACTAACTTTAGCACATATTTTCATGGCTTGATATCGGTACTGTATCACTAACTTTAACACATATTTTCATGGCTTGATATCGGTACTGTATCACTAACTTTAGCACATATTTTCATGGCTTGATATCGGTACTGTATCACTAACTTTAGCACATATTTTCATGGCTTGATATCGGTACTGTATCACTAACTTTAACACATATTTTCATGGCTTGATATCGGTACTGTATCACTAACTTTAGCACATATTTTCATGGCTTGATATCGGTACTGTATCACTAACTTTAGCACATATTTTCATGGCTTGATATCGGTACTGTATCACTAACTTTAGCACATATTTTCATGGCTTGATATCGGTACTGTATCACTAACTTTAGCACATATTTGCATGGCTTGATATCGGTACTGTATCACTAACTTTAGCACATATTTTCATGGCTTGATATCGGTACTGTATCACTAACTTTAGCACATATTTTCATGGCTTGATATCGGTACTGTATCACTAACTTTAGCACATATTTTCATGGCTTGATATCGGTACTGTATCACAAACTTTAGCACATATTTTCATGGCTTGATATCGGTACTGTATCACTAACTTTAGCACATATTTTCATGGCTTGATATCGGTACTGTATCACTAACTGTAGCACATATTTTCATGGCTTGATATCGGTACTGTATCACTAACTTTAGCACATATTTTCATGGCTTGATATCGGTACTGTATCACTAACTTTAGCACATATTTTCATGGCTTGATATCGGTACTGTATCACTAACTTTAGCACATATTTTCATGGCTTGATATCGGTACTGTATCACTAACTTTAGCACATATTTTCATGGCTTGATATCGGTACTGTATCACTAACTTTAGCACATATTTCATGGCTTGATATCGGTACTGTATCACTAACTTTAGCACATATTTGCATGGCTTGATATCGGTACTGTATCACTAACTTTAGCACATATTTTCATGGCTTGATATCGGTACTGTATCACTAACTTTAGCACATATTTTCATGGCTTGATATCGGTACTGTATCACTAACTTTAGCACATATTTTCATGGCTTGATATCGGTACTGTATCACTAACTTTAGCACATATTTGCATGGCTTGATATCGGTACTGTATCACTAACTTTAGCACATATTTTCATGGCTTGATATCGGTACTGTATCACTAACTTTAGCACATATTTTCATGGCTTGATATCGGTACTGTATCACTAACTTTAGCACATATTTTCATGGCTTGATATCGGTACTGTATCACTAACTTTAGCACATATTTTCATGGCTTGATATCGGTACTGTATCACTAACTTTAGCACATATTTTCATGGCTTGATATCGGTACTGTATCACTAACTTTAGCACATATTTTCATGGCTTGATATCGGTACTGTATCACTAACTTTAACACATATTTTCATGGCTTGATATCGGTAATGTATCACTAACTTTAGCACATATTTTCATGGCTTGATATCGGTAATGTATCACTAACTTTAGCACATATTTTCATGGCTTGATATCGGTACTGTATCACTAACTTTAGCACATATTTTCATGGCTTGATATCGGTACTGTATCACTAACTTTAGCACATATTTTCATGGCTTGATATCGGTACTGTATCACTAACTTTAGCACATATTTTCATGGCTTGATATCGGTACTGTATCACTAACTTTAACACATATTTTCATGGTTTGATATCGGTACTGTATCACTAACTTTAGCACATATTTTCATGGCTTGATATCGGTACTGTATCACTAACTTTAGCACATATTTTCATGGCTTGATATCGGTACTGTATCACTAACTTTAGCACATATTTTCATGGCTTGATATCGGTACTGTATCACTAACTTTAGCACATATTTTCATGGCTTGATATCGGTACTGTATCACAAACTTTAGCACATATTTTCATGGCTTGTTATCGGTACTGTATCACTAACTTTAGCACATATTTTCATGGCTTGATATCGGTACTGTATCACTAACTTTAGCACATATTTTCATGGCTTGATATCGGTACTGTATCACGAACTTTAGCACATATTTTCATGGCTTGATATCGGTACTGTATCACTAACTTTAGCACATATTTTCATGGCTTGATATCGGTACTGTATCACTAACTTTAGCACACATTTTCATGGCTTGATATCGGTACTGTATCACTAACTTTAGCACATATTTTCATGGCTTGATATCGGTACTGTATCACTAACTTTAGCACATATTTTCATGGCTTGATATCGGTACTGTATCACTAACTTTAGCACATATTTTCATGGCTTGATATCGGTACTGTATCACTAACTTTAGCACATATTTTCATGGCTTGATATCGGTACTGTATCACTAACTTTAACACATATTTTCAACAATATCAAACATTATTTCACTATTATTTTCTAATTTCATATTAATTTATGAGTCTACCATCTGAGGAGAGTCAACAAGTGCATTGGTTTGGATATATACAGCCCGTTTGTTCCAGCTCTCCCTCAGCTATAAGAGGCTAGGTGTACAGTTTCTGGACTCGTCATAATACATAGAGTGTACAGTAGTTCTCCACAATTTGTGTGCTTTCATTTTCTATTTGTGCTCAACATACATTAATATATATATCATTAAGTGACAGGTGTTCTCTCTCTTTCTTTTTCTCTCTCTTTCGCTCTCTCTCTTTCTCTCCTTTTTATTTCCTTCTGCTCCTACTTATGTGCTATCCTTTTCTTCCACGGTCCTTTATTTGGGGTTCTGTAATATCGACTAGAATTAAGGCGTAACCACATCACTTGGATCGTAAGGTCTGTGTGATGAGTGTTTCTATGAACATCTATGTAAGTCTTTTATTTCTATATAGGCTAATCGGTCATCTATTTTCCGGGCAGATGATATAATACGGCTCAACTTTCCCTTT